>JALPQI010030553.1:0-291781 GCA_025490895.1 Thaumatotibia leucotreta | reverse complement strand
GGCCAAAACCCAACGCGTACTGCTATCGAATCTTAGTGCGTCGAATCCGAATCCAATACGTCGATAAGGTAACCGTGCGAGAGAAAAGTTTATAGTATCGCGTAAAATACGGGAAGCTATCGAAATATGTCGCCATCCCAATTTTAATCGTGGTGGTGGTTGGTCAGTGCCACTTGGTTGGAAAATGGTTTTGGGTATTACGTCAATGGACAGTGTAGACGCCCCGTTATTAGCAAGTGATATAGTGAATGTTGTGTGCAACCCCCTTTATGACAAATGTAACACTGAGGGTAGATCTTGACCCCGCCACCACCGCCCGTGGCCAGTACGCATTCTAGCAGGGCGCAGGCCCGCAGTATGCGTCGGGCTTTGGCCGAGGGTGCTCCGGACGAGGACCCTCTTAATGGGTCGAAACATGTCGAGCAATCATCGACTTAAGTACGTGAGTAACCCGGTTCGATAATACATATTTTAATTTGTTTGAGTCTCACGTCAGTTATATTCTAAAATTATTCATTTATGTAAAAAAATATCTGTTGTCATTATATTCGACCTTTTAATCACATTTATAAAAGGTTCGGTTTCGGTCTCGGCCGAAACTATAATCAGAACCGAACCTTCGGTTTCGATTTCTGTTTCGGCAAAAAAACATGTTTCGGTCGGACACTAGTTATTAAGGAATAACGCGATTAAAATTCAGCACGCAGATCAAATATCGACTGCACAAAAGCACGGGCGCTTTCTCTACTAAGAAAACAAGTCTCTGCATGTGTTCATTTACGCGGCGCAGCGGCGCGGCGTAGGTACCTACCGCCGCCCGCCAGCCATCGTGGATTAAACCGGTTTATTGAGGTTTATAGTTACGTTCTTAAGACGTTCGCGTTCTCCTTATAGCTCGGAGTAAAACCCAAATAAACCGCTATTTACCGGTATTTTTTAAACCGGTTCCGAGCCTTGCTAATCACACACTGACACTTCACACTGATACACTTTTACACTCTCAAACTCGCCGTAGATTCGCAGTCTTCGCTCTTAATGTTAGCTCTTCGCTGTCTCGATAGAAACTACTCCTCGGCCGGGTCATGCTGTGTATTTATACCAGCCACTCAAATCTACAAAGTACGAGAAGATTCGACTCTAGAAAGTTCCCGAGTTAGGTGCGCGAACATTCTAGAGTATCGCTGTCTCTTTCTACAGGTTTCTCTTTCACACCCGTCCAGAATGTTCTCTCTATAGCTGTCTCATTCACATCCTTCCAGAACATTCTCTCATGCTGTCTTTATCTAATAGTGCTTTCTCTTTCACTCCTATGGGAAATTTAGCTATATACCGATTTGTACTTGAGAGGCCCAAAAGGGGTCCTGAAAACGCCTGAAAACGGGTTTTCAGGTTATTGCGCCATCGGATAGAGGGTATCCTGAAACGGCCTGAAAACGACGGTATCTGGGGTGAATATTTGATTTTGTAGTATGTGAAAGAGGACCTTCTGAAACGGCCTGAAAACGCATTTCAGCCTGCTGAAAACGCTTCTAACGTGTCTAAAATCATGTTTGTAGTTTTTATCATGCCACCGGCGTAACAGTATTTTACCTATTACACCCGTAACATAGATACTGGAATAAAACATAATAATAATAAAAAATTATTAAAACTCATTACAGATACAATGATATAACTTATCGACTAAACTTATTAAAAGAACAAAGGTTACATGTGCCTGATCTAGGGTAAACCCTGTGTTTCAGGCAAACAATCAGTATCACATTAAATAATCTACAAAAAAAAGAAACATGAAAATATAAGGTGCATCTTAAGTCTTAATTATCAAATACAATTATTTAGACTTAAGGGGTGCAGTCCGGCTCCTTTTGTCTGATGCGTCGCTGGCCCCTTTCAATGAGTCAACTGTAGCGGCTCTCCGGGAAAAACATCCTTCACCGTCTAGGCCACTCGTATTCCCGCCAGAACCAGACTCTTCAAGTCCTTCCTTGGCTGTGACGCCGGATGAAGTAAGGGAGGCGTTGGGTTCCTTTTACAATGGGTCAGCTTCGGGTTTGGATGGGTTGAGGCCGCAGCATCTTAAGGAGCTCACGTCCTCTGCGGCTGGTAGTAATGGCACCCAGCTTTTGGAATCCCTAACTAAGCTGTGTGGTTTCCTGCTGAAGGGGTCGCTCAACCCCCTGGTTAGTCCATATTTGTATGGGGCCTCCCTGTGTGCCCTTACCAAGAAGGATGGCGGTATCAGGCCTATAGCAGTGGGATGCACTGTTCGGCGTCTTACAGCAAAACTTTGCTGTCGAGCCGTCAAGGAACCGATGGCGGATTACCTGCAGCCAGTTCAGGTAGGGTTTGGGACTGCCCAAGGTTGTGAGGCAGCATTCCACGCCACTCGGGCATTTGCTTTTTCAGGTATGGCTGCGGGTGCTGTCATCCTGAAAATAGACATCAAAAACGCTTTTAATAGTGTCGAGAGAGATACTATTCTTGGTGAGGTCGCCGAAAAAGTCCCCTTGATTTACCCGTTCCTTCACCAGTGTTATCGCAATGAGAGCAATTTGCTGCATAACAACACCCTGATAGCGTCGCAAGTTGGTGCTCAGCAGGGAGATCCTCTGGGTCCCTTGATTTTTTGCTTGGCCATTCAAAGAGCGATTGCATCTCTAGATTCACCCTTAAACGTATGGTATTTGGATGACGGAACGATTGGGGGTGATCCACGAACAGTTCTAGAAGATGTTAAGAAGCTACTACCAGCATTAAAGGGAATCGGCTTAGAGGTGAACCCGGCCAAGTGCGAGCTTTTCTCTTGCGGTGCCCAGAACGTGGAGGCGGCAGAATTTGATGCAGTGTTGCCAGGAATACGGCGCGTGCAAAAGTCAGCTTTTACTCTGTTGGGCGCTCCAATTTTTCCAGAAGGCATCAGCTCCGCCCTAGAGGAGAAGAGGTTGGCTTTGGTGAAGGCGCAGGAGCACCTGAGCAATCTTTCAGCGCACATTTCTGTCGTTCTGCTGCGGAATTGCTTTGCTATGCCAAGGATAATGTACGTCCTAAGAACATCTCCAACTTGGTTGTTTGAGGATAGTGTTGCGAAGTTCGATGACACCCTCAGAATAGCGCTAGAGTCTGTACTTAATGTACACCTGAGCCAAGGACAGTGGTGCCAGGCTGCGCTGCCAGTGCGTCACGGCGGTTTGGGGATTCGTCGGTGTCGTGAGGTAGGCGTGGTTGCTTTCCTTGCTTCGGCGCATGGAACTCTGGGACTTGTAACTCGGATATTATCTGACAATGGTCGCGATTTCCAGATTCCTTATGTGGTTGAGGCATTTATTGAATGGTCTATCATTTGCCAGGGCGATGAGCGGCCAGATAACCCTGCCAATCAACGGGGGTGGGACGACATTTTGTGTAGGAAGATCTTTGCAGGCTTATTAGGCGAGGCAGGTGGTGCGGATTTAGCGCGCTTACAGGCTGCGTCTCGGCGCGAATCGGGTGCATGGCTTCACGCCCTGCCTTCCCCACAGCTTGGCACACTGCTGGATAACGATTCCTTGAGAATAGCGGCTGCCTTGAGGTTGGGTTGCAAGGTTTGTGAGGAGCATCGGTGCATCTGTGGAGCGATGGTTGGGGAGGACGGTCACCATGGCCTTAGTTGCAAGAAGTGTGCTGGGCGTTTTCCTCGTCACCACGCTCTGAACGAGGTGATTCGTCGGGCTTTGGTGTCGGCCAATATTCCCTGCGTGTTGGAGCCTCCGGGATTGTGCCGCACTGACGGGAAGAGGCCGGATGGTCTTACGCTTGTTCCTTGGCGGAGAGGGCGGTGCCTCTTATGGGACACTACGTGTTGGAGTACTTTTGCTCCGTCCCATCTGAGCGGCACCATGAGATCTGCTGGGTCGGCTGCCGAGTCTGCAGCTAGGCAGAAACATGCCAAGTACTCTGTCTTGGAGCAGGCGTACGACTTCGTACCGGTTGCAGTAGAAACTGCGGGATCTTGGAGTGCGGAGGCCAAGGAGTTCGTATGGGAGTTGGGTCGGCGACTTAGAGACAGGGGGTGCGACCCTCGTTCCGGATCATACTTGGTTCAACAGATCTCCTTGGCAATACAGCGTGGCAACGCGGCCAGCGTCATGGGGACTTTTGAGCCGGCTATGGTCCGGGGTGGGCCTCGTACCTAATAGATTTAATTAGTGTAAATGATTGACAAAGCCTGTTGCGGATGACATCGTTTGTAAGAATGTGACGAGGCCTGTGGCTAAGCTGTATCTGTTTCCCCCTGACGAAACCTGTGTTGTGGATTTTGAAAGACTGTATTATTTTAATGTTTGTTGAATAAATGAACTATAATTTCTAAAAAAAAAAAAAATATTTAGAAACTATATGTACAAGTATGATAAATAAACTATAGTACATTATCGTAAATGGAAACAAAACTTATTTTAACAACAAACGGTTAATAACTCCTCTGTATCCTCGTATGACATATCTAGTAAGGCATCCCGGAGTGCTTTTCTACGCGTGGCATGGTTGAGCGGATATAAATTAAGCTTTTCATTCAGCCTGTTGTAAAGAAATGGCCCAAGAAAAACAAAGAACCTTGAAGAAAATGCGTGTTTCTTATGAATATATTTTGGGCAAACCATATGTTTACGCCTTTTATTAGTACGGTTAAGGTCGTAAGGGATTGCGGTGTGCTGTTTTAAAACTGTGCCCATTATAAATAGCTGTCGAACTGTTAACACCTCACATGACTTATAAAGGAGAGTCGTTGAGTAAAGATAAGGACGGAAGGTAGAGACCTTGAGTATTGCTCTTTGTGCTCTTTCTAATTTTAGTAGTGTAGTTTTAGCCGAACCACCCCATGATGTTATGCAGAAAGTCAATACAGATTGACATAGTGCCAGATAAACCTGCTTTATTAAGTATGCATCCGCAATCGCACGCAGCCTTTTGAAAACAATTATTAACTTCCGTACTCGGCTGCATAACGCTTCCACATGATTCTTAAAGGAGAGACATTCATCCAGTATAACTCCTAAGTACTTTATTATGTTAGTATTAGTAATATTTGGACAATTACACCTATTTTTGGAGGGGTCCTTGCAATAGTGTGCATAGAGCGTAGTTTGATATTCTGCCGCCATATTTGAGTTTCGCATAGAGAACTTTACATAATTTGTTTTATCAGAGCTTAGTGTTAGTAGGTGATGTTGAAGCCACTTGTTTACAATATTAAAACCTCGTTGTGCATATTCGTAGACTTCTTTTGCTGATTTTGCGGAAAATAGTAGGACAGTGTCATCGGCATAGGTAATTATTTTGCCGCTATCCATTTTTAGATTACAAAGGAATACATTCCATATACTTAACTATTAAAGAAAATGCTATTAAAAACCGTGAGTTCAGTTTTAGGTAGCTATATTTTTTATCTGGCTTCCATCTCTTGAATCTGAACCTCGCGATCCGTGGAATAAATGCCGCGACCCCCCTTGGGTGTCGCGGCCCACACTTTGAAAAACACTGCCCTAGACCTTTCTAAATATCCATAATCTTTCCACGTGGATAGCTAATTCGTGATGAGTCTGTTCGGTGTAATATTAGCTCAACGAGTCTGCTCCGATACACTTCACTATGTTGGTAGGAATATTCCGTCCAGGGGAAGTTAAAATTAGCATATTGCTAACCGTATTCTGTGGCTTAGTCGGTAAGAAGCTGCAAATATAAATAAATATAAATAAAATGTTTATTACCAGGAAAAGTATACAACGATTTCGGTTCACAAAAATAATTTGAACATAGATCAATATTAACATTGACAAAACAATATCCAACGGGTCCAAACAAGGCACAGCCTGTATCTTTGAAACCGAAGTAAAAGATTTCACTAATAGAATTGAGAGTTTAACATTTCAAAACAAAAAAGAATAACATATGCTAAAGTTAAAAGATTTACAATAATTATATTAAGTGGTACTGTTTACATGGGCGAAATGCATGTAAGTGGTAAGTACTAATCTATAGGTATGAACTCAACTGCAAGGAAAGTGCGTGTGTGTAATTGTGTGATTGTATGTAAAAAGGGGTGTGTGCAAGTGTGTGAATTTGTGTGTGTACTGTGTGTGTGTATACGCTATACTTATTTAAGATTAATATATTAAATCTTCTGTTTGGTTATATGACAGAGAAAGAAGCCATTTTTTAACTTTAAATTTCAAAGCCAAGCAGGAGAAGTCAACGACGGCACACAATTTGGAAACCCTATTGTAGACCATGGGATGTAGAAAAAACGGGAAACGCTTAGCAAAAGCAGTTCTAACGCAAGGGCAACAGACTGTCAGGTGCTTAAAACGCTTCAGACGACGTCTAACGTGGTCAGTGGTAGCAACAGCAGTTCGATGAGTGTCAGTAACAGCTTTTAATACAAAAAGTTGCCGAACCCTGAGAACTGAAGCTTCTTCATACAGATCATCGGTGGGATGGCGAAATTGTTTTCTAAGCATGACTTTTAGTACTGCACGCTGTGCTCGCTCTATCTCAATCATTGCCGTTTTGGTAGCGCCTCCCCAGGCCGCAATACAGTACTGAATAATAGCCTAGCAAAGCGCAAAGTACACCAGCAACAAAATGTCTCTGGAAGCCCCTCCTCTTAGATGTTTCATGACGTATATAAATATCTTGGGACATCTTACAGAAATTGACTTAGTCCCACGCTAAGCTCAATTAAGGCTTGTGATGTGGGTACCAGGCGACGATATATTTATAATAGATAGATACATATAGATACCTACATACATAAACTTAGAACATATATTACCTGGAACAAGTATCGCTGCATTTGTTCTAACATAATCACCAAATAAAAAATTTAAAAAACCGACTTCAACCGGTTTCTCCAAGATTCCCGATTTGTTTCCATCATTGGTTTCCTCAAATCCTACTTTCTGAATGCAAATTCTTGTAAATGAATGAAAATTACCAAAAGCGCCATACATGTACCTATAACATTTGAAGAGATCCCTCGATTTCTCCAGAATCCCATCATCAGACCCCAACTTGGTGCCAATGGGACCATCTCGGAGTAATACACGTTCGATCACAAAAAGAAATTTTAGAATCGGTTCACTATTCTCGGAGATATCAGGTAACATACATACAACAAAAAAAAAAAAAAATTTCAGTCGAATTGAGAACCTCCTCCTTTTTTTGAAGTCGGTTAAAAATAGTCTGCTGATATTTGGAGGGGACGAAGTAACGCACACATACAATAAGTGCACACAAATGAAAAACTCCCTTGCATTCGTACACACCCACACCGACACCGACACAAAACAATAACACTCATTTAAAGTGCCACACTAATGCAACTAATTTACATAAAACATATGCATGTGCACGAATTTGTACAATGACTGTGGTTGTAATCGAATAGAAAAAAAACCGGCCAAGTGCGAGTCGGACTCGCGCGCGAAGGGTTCCGTACCATTATCAATTTATTGTTAAAAAAATACAGTTAAATCAACCTACCTCAAAAACTATAAGAGATAATTTAATCAAACCAAAAATCGTTGATAGAGTTTATTAATGTGCATAACATATAATTTTTTTAGAATTTTATATCGCGTAGTTTAAGAAATGAGGGGGGGGGGGACACATTTTTCAGACTTTGAAAGCTGATATCTCGAAAACGATTTGCTTAAATAAAAATGAGATTTATAAACCTTCATATCATTTTCAAAGACCTTTCTATTAATACCCCACACGCTTATATACAGCTAAAAAAAATTTTCTATCCCTCAGTTACATGTATGGAGGGCCCCCACCCCAATGGTTTTTTTTTATAATTTAGTATCATAATCCTGTAGCGGTTCATACAACACATATCCTTACCAAATTTCGTTACTGTAGCATTTATAGTTTCCGAGTAAATCGGCTGTGACAGACGGACAGACGGACAGACGGACAGACGGACAGACGGACATGACGAATCTATAAGGGTTCCGTTTTTGCCATTTTGGCTACGGAACCCTAAAAATGGAGCGGGAAAATTTCCAGAGCATATCGTATCGATATAAAATATTTATTTGAAACGTCACAATGACGTCATGGTACATATTTAAGTACGAATATAATTTTCACAGTCACACTTATTTGAAATCCCTACAGCGTCCTATTTTTGTTTATAAAAATAAAATTTTTAAGATATGTATTTTTAAAATACAACACAAACAAAGTTTGATGTGTTTATGTATTTATTTAAAATATCAATTTTACAAGAAACAATAAATTTAAAATTTGCTTAAGCCCCTTGTCGTAAAATCCATTTTGTCTAGGTAAGTATTTAGTTTAGTATTGATTATGAACATTTTCACTTTTTGGGTCACCCAATTCGCGTGAAGTTAAAAAACCTTAATTTCAGTCAGCTTTGTAACGACAATTAAGCACCAAATGTGAGTGAGTTTAGTAAAACGTCCCACTTTGTCGTTTGTCATAAAGCCGCTTTGTCAGTTTATTCATACAAGATACAAGGAAATCTCGTCTTTATGGTAAGCGACAAAGTGGGACGTTTTATTAAAAACTAACAGAAATGTCGATAATAACTCTTTTGGTGTTCATTTCACAAACTGTAAGCCATTATAAAATAAAAACGCCGATCAAGTTTAAATTTCTAAAGATATTATACTTAATTGTCGTTACAAAGCTGACTGCAATTAAGGCTTTTTAATTTTACGCTAATTGGGAGTCCCTAAAAGTGAAAATGCCCTTATAAAGTAGCGGCTAACAGGGCTCTGAGCCGATAAAAAAACTGTAAAACATTGTTTCCAAATAAATTAAATGTGCATTCATTTCAAACTGTGGCTTGTAAAATGTTAGATACAGTACATAATTGTCCATTTGCCAACTTTACAATTTTCTTCATAATAGGTATTTATCGATAATTTTTTTTTTCATCAACACTACCCTCACCTCTACTTAGTCTCGTGGGGATGATGTATTCTTGCAAAAATAATCGTTGTCAATATTATAATAAATTTTATTCTTATAGTAATAAGTTTCATTTTTAACACTAATTTAATTTTAAATTTTAACACTATACAAATAATTGCTACTATTATTATCGACTCTATTTCAAAAACCATAAAGTTGTTTATATGTTTTTTTATTTCATGAAGTCTCATGGGGAGTGACATGACGTCATACTTTCCGAACAATGAATAATAATCGATTTTTAAATCGTACAATTTGATGTGTGACGCAAATGTTTGATATAATACGTAACTAATATTTTAGCAATACAAGAATACTAAAAGTATGTGAAATAACTCACAAGTGGAATGCTATGCCATCTTTTTGTAAACTCGAAGTGATTGATAAGTTTTTACGGCATATACAATCATCTTGGTGATGATGTGTTCACATGCAAAGCGATTTTGTGAATGACATTTAATCGATTGTGTCACTGTATTTACATGAGGTTTTGGTCAAGGTTTTTGTTTTTGGCCAAGGTTTTGAACAGAGGGGTAAGTTACTGTATACCTTCTCCTTTATGATTCCTCCGAGTACATAAACGACCAAGGAACAAAATATTTCTGATAAATAAATACACAAATAATACGCTCGGCGGGATTTGAACCAGATCCTCCAGCTTCGTAGGCAGGGTCATTACCAACTAGGCTACGGAGGCTGACAAACCGTATTCCTAGGCCTAGTCGGTAAGAAGCTGCAAAATGCCTAGACAAGATGGGATTCTGCAATCGTATACGATAAGCAAGTAGTAAATGTGTGAGAATGAGAGATTCGAACGAAAAAACACGGGACCAAATGGAACCATACAATATTATGGTCACGTGACTCATCGCTTGCTCGCTAACACGTAAAACCGATGTCCGTTGGTGCGGGAAGGTTCTCGAGTGGCGGCCACGTACCGGAAGGCGCAGCGTGGGTGGACCCCCCACAAGGTGGACAGATGACCTGGTGAAGGTATCATCGTGTGTTTGACAGCAACTCGCAGCTACCCGTCTCTTTTAAATTGTATTGATTAAAAAGAGACGTGTGGCTACGAGTTGCAAACACGAGATATGTTAGTACCCCTGCTGGCTTAGCACATGATTGGTGCGACAGTATGTCGCCGCGAGATAGATCTCCCGTCCTTCACTAGCTACATTAAAAAAAGAGGGACGGATAGACTATCTCGCGGCAAGATACTGTCGCGCCAGTCATGTGCTAAGCATACTGGGTAGTACCTAGCTGTCATCAAGTATATTAGATAAGTTTTTGCTAAGTTAAACCACCCGTGGCTTCGTACAGGCATGCAAGAATTTCATAATGTTTAATTATGTACTAAGTAGCTCTGTATATTGTAACAAGATGTAATATGCTGCGTTCTCTAGTTACATATAACTTCGTGAGAGTTTGTTGATTTTGATGCTAATAACAGTATGTTTATATTGGAAACATGTTATATACAGGGTCGCGTTTTATAAAGTTACAATTTAACTACATTAAAAATATTGGATGTCATATATACCAAAGAAAAAACGACCAAGATCACCAACGTCCGAGGTGGAGATCGAACCCACGTGCTCAGCTTTCGCGGCTGATGCCTGCACCCCTCGGCCATTCGGTCTTAGCAACCACCAGTCAATTTTCTCGGGAATATGCAATCCCTTACAAGGCTAGGCGCCTTTAACCAATTTACAATACAATTTACAATTTTGCTGTTTGTCTCTCTTTCTAGCCAATATGTGCGTCCGTTAGAGAGGCAAACAGCGAAATTGTAAAATATAACTTTATAAAACGCGACCCAGGCCGTAACAAAAATTCTCCGTTTCAGGGCTACAGTAGACGAAACAATTTTTCAAATAAGAGTTCAGCATCTATGGAAGATTGTCCTATTTGGGGCCGAAAATATTGACTTTAGAAATAACTTTCTTTTGATACCCTTATTATTGAACGTATTGTAAAAACACAGATCAAATTATTTATTAACCAAATATTTTGATTTGTACTTTTTATTTTTCCCCAGTAGTCACACTACTTAATACTATATAAATTATAAATATTAGATGTCATATACCAAAGAAAAACGACCAAGATCACCTAACGTCCGAGGTGGGGATCGAACCCACGTGCTCAGCTTACCCTGATTATTTTTAAGAAAAGAAAAAATCATCCCCACTTTAGGGGAGCAGGGGAGGTACCCTCACTTTTTTTCTATAATATATTCTACCACTTTGTCAGCGTGATTAATTTATATATCTGTACCAAATTGCAGATTTCTAGTATTAATTAACGGCCACTGAGCTATGCTGCGGACAGACAGACAGACGGTCATGGTGAAACTATAAGGGTTCCTAGTTTACCGTAGTAAACCACAGCATGGTTCCGTAGAACCATGCTGTGTGGTGAAGGCAGTAAGAATGCATTTGTCACCACCCCAACTCCTCGCGAGTGTCGTAGGAGTCGACTAAGGGATTGAAGTATCACTGACCACTATTTTATAAAAGATCGATGATGGGCAGCAGCGTCATCATAGTGGACACATTACTGCGATTGCCAATCCGCTTACCCAGCGTGGCGATTATGGTCATTTACCACCTAAATTTAATGTGTTTATACGCATAGTTAATAGGATAGGCCTACGTCCAGCAGTGGACTATCATAGGCTGATGATGGTGATGATGATGATGAAGGAACCCGGCGTAAAAAAGGCGGCAAATGGGTAGACAAATCTTCGCGCTTACATTTAAAATTCCCACCTTTTTCTATTGCCAGGGATGGTCAGACAGAGACAGGGTACAGTTAAAAACATTTGCAAGTTATGTTATTGATTAAGGTACCTCTTGAAAATGCATGCATTTGCAACAATGCTGAAATATCGGGTGCTCAAAAATACAAAGGTTTTCATAGTAAATACTCAATTTTAAATCATAACAATAATGTAAATGAGTTAACTTAAAATAATATATTTTTCATCACACTTGCTGTCTAAGCGCGCCATTGCTTGCGCGCGTAGCGGGAGTAATAGAAAAGTGAAATTCCCTAGGCAGTAATAGAAATGTCAGTACGTCATTTAATAATATTATGTCTTAAAACTTATTTTATGGTTGGTAAGTGTGACGAAAAACATTGTATGCATTACGGTCGGTAAGCGGAACTCGAGTCATAAAAGCCCTCCGCCTCACGGCGTCGGGCTTCTAACATTCTCTTTAGTAGTTCCGTACTTACATCCCTTGATGCACAATGTACTAATAATGTGTAGCAGAAATTGAAAAAGCAAATAAAATTTTTCCATGGACAGACAAACCTTAACGCCTCCATTTTTTGAGTATGTCTCTTTTTCTTCCGTCAGGGATTGTTGGAGTATAGTTAATAATATTGGCAAGTTATCTTATTAATATTATTAGGGATTGAAGTGTCACAGACCATTATTTGATAAAAGATTGATGATGGGCAGCAGCGTCATCATAGTGGACACATTAATGCGATTGCCAATCCGCTTGCCCAGCGTGGTGATTATGGGAATTTACCCCCTAATGCGTTTATACGCATAGTTAATAGGATAGGCCTACGTCCAGCAGTGGACTATCATAGGCTGATGATGATGATGATCATGACGGAACCCTAAAAAAGGCGGAAAATGGGCAGACAAATCTTCGCGCCTACGTTGAAATTGCCTCTTTTTTTACTGCTAGGGATGGTCAGACAGAGTACCTACAGTTAATAATATTAGCAAGTTATCTTATTAATTTCCTCTGCGGGCATACGAACCATACGAGCACGTATTTAACTTCGCCTTACTCGTGTAGGACCCTTGCCCTTGGGCTCGTAGCACGTTTTGCAGCAATAATTACAGTCTCCATCAAATACACGCCTATGAGCATTGTGAGACATTTTAACCGTGCATTCTAGACATTTAAAAAGCTAAAAATATTATGTCACTTAATGTTAAATGTCGCCAAAATAGAACATTACGACACAAGTGCGAAAAACAGGAAATCCGAAACGAGTGGCAATGTTTTAAAACACTACCGAAGGGAGTTACGAATTTCATTTTTGCACTTGTCTCGTACGACGTTTTTAGTACAGATGGCCCTCCGAAGTTTTGGACCTCACGTAAAATGAGCCACTTCTCAGTGTGCGAGAAGTGTCTCATTTTACGTCAGGTCCAAAACTCCCTATCGGTCGTGTTTTAAAACATCGCCACTCGTTTCGAATTTCATGTTTTTCGCACTTGTGTCGTAATGTACTATTTCATTTACTGTTGTTCAGAAATTTGATTACTTATCTATTGCCAGTGTCAAATTATTGAAAATAAACGTTTATTTTTATTACTGTGAAGCTTATCAGCCGACATAGAAGTCTTTAAAAAATAAGTTTTGTAACGAGAGCTACTTACGACAACGACAAAAAACTTATTAAAAAAGTTTGATTCTGTTAATAACCCAAATCTAGGTAGGTATTTTATTTTAAATATGTAACATTAGGGACACTAAATATGGTCAGGAACACACCATTAAAATCTCTCGCTTGGCACCTTGTTTATAGGTCTTCACAACATTATAACAAATGTGGTTTAGGTACATATGTCATATAGTTCTAGGTTTAACTTCAAAAAAATATAATTAGTAAAATGATCTACGCGTACACTAAAGGTCAACCCCGACACGTTCGTCACACATTGACCACACGTTGTCCACATAGCGACTATGCGTTTGCGACTGACGTGTTGCAACCATTTGCATTGCCCACTCGTTCACGCCGCGTACTCCATTAATGGCCATTGGGTGGATCAACGGGTTCTCTAAATCATCTCCGAAAATTGTTTGCACGAATATTACATCGCAGCCAATTATTTTTCGTATAAAGTCATTTCGCCGAATGATCCTGCTCCAATTGAATTTTATGAAATCGTTTCATTTCCTAACTAAATGGTTGGCAATTCAATCTTTGAGCTTGGTTTTTAATTGGAACTTTTTATAATACATATTTTCATGTGGTTTATGGTTTTGTTGGTATAATATACATTTAGTTAACTAATAACAAAACAATCGGTTCTGGCGCTTCGGCGGCCGCGGCCGCTGCCGCGGCACGCTCGCTTCGCTCGCTCGGCTCGCGAGCTGTAAAGTCGCAGTTTCACCTAACACTCCTCCTCGCTTCGCTCGTCGTCGTACCTAACCTTGTAATTCCTAAAGTACTTAAGGTATAACTGTAATGATGGTGTTATTTTTTAGCTAACATCCTGACCTACTTACAAATAACAACACCAAAAACCTATCTTAACGACCTAGTTTTCATGCAAATTTAAATTAATTGAAAAATGAAGGTGAATTTGTTGCTGTTTTTCATTTTTGATATTTTTTTGGCCTTGTTGTGTTGTTGAAATAGTTGAGTCAAATAATTAGCTTAATTAGTTTGTTTGTCTATTGAGCTCTTTAACGAGATTTTTTTTGCAAAGATAGGACCGATAACAAACGTATAATTCCAGAAATACCTCATGCATCCGTATTCGTCTGTTTGAAATTTTAAAATTGCCGCCATTGAATTATCGTTGGCACAAAGAAAAAATTGCATGGTAATTTATCGATGAAATTGATTGTAGTTTAAGCCCTTAAAAGCTCCGACACCGCTGACCAAACACCCTGTATAGATATAGATAGACACATTGTGGTATCATTCTAATAAAGAATAAAAAGGGGCCCCAGCGCACGCAAATTGTTTGCTGAGATCGCGAAACGTCTGGTTGACGTAACTAAAGCCCAAAGAGCTGGCGACTTCCACGCACAAGCGATATAATTATTAACATTGCAAGTTCCCTTATTAATTTCTGCGGTCGTGTAGCGAACTTCGCGTCACACGTGCTTATTGATATTTACCCTTGACCTGTTATTCGTGTGTTAGTACCTTAATAACTGGAGCTTGTATGATTATTATGTACAGCCACCATCAGACCCCAATTTCACTACGTTGACAAGTGCTACAATTGTAAATTTACTGTTTCTCCTATTGGAAGGGCCGTTTGTTTGTTTGCCACTAACATAAAATGTAGTGCAGGAACTTTAATAAATCAGCAGTAAATAACTGGCCGTACCCCGTGTGGTGACGGCAGTAAGAATACATTTGTCACCACCCCAACTCCTCCTGCGGGCGTCGTAAGAGTCGACTAAGGGATTGAAGTGTCACTGACCATTATTTGATAAAAGATTGATGATGGGCTGCAGCGTCGTCATAGTGGACACATTACTCCGATCACCAAACTGCTTGCCCAGCGTGGCGATTATGGACATTTACCTCCTAATGCGTCTATACGTATAGTTAATAGGAGAGGCCTACGTCCAGCAGTGGAATATCATAGGCTGATGATGATGATGATGAAATAACTACTTTTTTGCTGAGAAAAATTTGTAACAACTACAATATTGTCGTGTTTTTTTGACTTACAAAAATCACAGCGGAAATTCCAACGAAAGCCGCAACGTTTCTACGCCAACTATTCCTAACAATTTTTTTTAAAGTCTCGTTAAGATTTTAAGCCAGACAGGTTTCGTTTTTGAATAAGTATTCTAAAATTGAATACACTAATTTGAAGTGTATTTTAATGAAAACCCCTTGAGATTTAGCGACCAATTAGATCTCTTATTAAGATTTGCTATTAAGTCTAGAATTTCATAATGGAATTTTAAAAATCTAGCGACTAAATGAAGTGGGCTTAAACACAACATAAAAAGAGAAGAAAGTACACTTTTACAATTATCAGTTATAACTGACGTGACGTGGCTCAAATATAGTTATAGGTAGCAATCTACGTCGGGCTTTGGTCGGTGGTACTCCTTGATAAGGATCCTCTTAATGGATCGAAATATGTCGAACAAATATCAACTTAGTTTACGTAAGTTACCCGTTTCGCTAAAATATTCATTCTAATGAGGATTCACTTGATATAATCACCAATTTTTTTTAAACCGACTTCAACCGATTTCTCCAAGATTCCATCTTCGGACCCAGACTTTATGCCAACGGGAACATCTCGCTTTATTTTGAAGTCGGTTGAAAAAAGAATTATCGAAATAGATTGGCGTGATATCGAATTATTCGTTAATTTGTCATGCATATGGGCATTTTTACTTTTTAATGTACCCAATTAGCGCGAAGTTAAAAAACCTTAAGGTGGCGACTGACTAGTAACATTTCGGTGTAATGTAACGTGATACAACACGAGCATTACAACAGTCAGTGCAGCGAGCCGAGTCGCTCGCCGCGAGCACCGCGTGCTCCACTCGGCTGTCGGTTTTTTTTACGCGAATCCCTTTGAGTGTTACATTACAAGTCAGTACAGGTTCGCTAGTTGCGCGAGAGCATTTCTACCGTCATTTTGTTTGTGAACTCTCTCTTCAGTCGTTCACTCTTGACAGAGTGGTCGTGGTTGTATGTTGAGACGTATCTAATGTGGATAATGCAGCTCTCGCAATGCGCCTCCACTTGCCACGGTCTTCAGCGTTACGGGAACATTGGACTATGGTGGTTTGTGTCGCAGCTTTTATCAGGTCTGTCCAGCGCGTAGGTGATCGACCACGCGACCGCTTGTCTTCCACCCGTCCCTGGACAACGAGACGTTCCATGGAGTTTTGGTTTCGTGTAACGTGCCCGAAGTATTTGAGGATTCGTATTTGCACAGTCGACGATAATCTCTCCTTAACTTTAAGTTCTTCCAAGATCGAAACATTGGTCCGAAACGCTGTCCAGGGAATTTGCAGTAGTCGCCGCCAGCACCACATTTCAAGTGCGTCAATTTTGCGTCGATCTTTTAGGCGCACCGTCCATGTTTCTGCGCCATAAAGAAATATTGGAAAGACCAAGCTTCTCATCAGGCGGACTTTGGTGGCTTTAGTGATATTGCAGTTCGACCAGACTCTGTTCAGCTTGTCAACGGCAGATCTTGTGATAGCACATCTCCTACGGATCTCGTCCTCACACCCCCCATTGTGAACTGTGACTGTGTGACTGTTGTGTTTGTGAACTAGATTTTAATAAAAAACTAAATATGGAATGGATAGAGAGAAAGTTTTATCATTTATTGACAAATACAGAGAACAGTAAATACTGTGGAATCCCACGAATAAAGATCATTTCAACAAATTAAAAAAAAAACGATGCGTGGGAAGAATTATTTGACGAAATGCAAATTACAGTTGATGAGGCCAAGAAAAAAAATCATTTTTTTCTTCTTGTTTTTCATATAACAATAACTTATTAAAATAATCTGCTATTTTTAAACAAAATGGACGGAGCACAAATGAACAGAGCGCTCACGGTGAGCGTTCGTCGCATAGCTGTATTGTAACTGTAATGCAACATGCTCGCTTTGAACGATACATTACAAGCAAACGTTACAAGTCAGTCGCCACCTTTAATTTCACTCAGCTTTGTAACGACAATTAAGTACAATATCTTTAGGAAGTTAAACTCGATCGGCGTTTTTATATTAAAATTCGAGATATTATCCAAATTTAGTGCTTGTTTGTCGTTACGAAGCTGACTGAAATTAAGGTTTTTTAACTTCGCGCTAATTGGGTAGGTACACTAAAAAGTATATAGTAAATTATATGGTTTTCTCATGGATGCTATTGTATTTCAAACATAACTGCAACAAATTAAAAGTAGACCAATCAGGAATCATCAGCTTACAAACCAAAAAAGAATCATCAAAATCGCCGTTTCACCCAGTCGAACGTTCGGCAGGCCTAGCCAAAGTAGGCTTAGCACAGGATCAGCGCGGCAATATGTCGCCGCAAGATAGACACTCCATCCCTCTTTTATTCATATAGTTGGTAAAAGATGAAAAATCTATCTCGTGGCGACATACTGACATACCAATCATGTGCTAAGCGAAAAGATGCGATTCTGCTATCGTATACATACGATAAGCGATAAGTAACAAATGTATGAGAATGACAGATTCGAATTAAAATCACATGACCGTTTTTATACATTATGGTAGTCACGTGACTTATCGTTTATCGTATACGATTGCAGAAAAGCAATGAATGTATGAGAATGACAGATTCGAGCGTAAAGTCATGTGACATTTCCATATCATTGTGTGATGTTTCGTTCTAATCTGTAATTTTAATACTTTGATTACTTATTGCTTACGGTATTTATGATTACAAAATGGCATCTTGGTTAGGCATGCTGTCTGCAGGTGATTTGGAAAGATATGCTAGCCCCAAAGAATTTTAGTGGTGATGTGAATTCTTTGTATTTTACTCTGTTAACGAAAATTAAAATTGTAGTTTGAAATTCCACAGAGGATCGTTTCATGTTGAAACTAACTTTATTAAGCAATTATCAAATAATTAAAAGGATATCATAATTTATCCCACACGGTGGACTGATCAGTGCCTAGCACATGATTCATCATCAGCCTATGATAGTCCACTGCTGGACGTAGACCTCTCCTATTAACAATGCGCATAAACGCATTAGGAGGTAAATGCCCATAATCGCCACGCTGGGCAAGCGGATTGGCGATCGCAGTAATGTGTCCACTATGACGATTCTGTCCATCATCAATCTTTATCAAATAGTGGTCAGTGACACTTCAATCCCTTAGTCGACTCTTACGACACCCGCAGGAGGAGTTGGGGTGGTGGCAAATGTATTCTTACTGTCGTCACCACACGGCAAACAAGCACATGATTGGTACGTCAGTGTGTCGCCGCGAGATAGGTTTCCATCTTTTACTAAAAGTATGAATAAAAGTGGGACGGCTAGTCTATCTCGCGACATACTGTCGCACCAATCCTGTGCTAAGCCTACTGGTGAAGGTTGCAGGAATCCGCTGGATGCGGGTGGCGCAGGACCGGTCATTGTGGCAATCTTTGGGGAAAGCCTATGTTCAGCAGTACGTCTTTTGGCTGATGTGATGATGTTGATGAATACAATTTATATTGCATTCTCATGGGTCGGCCAAAATTATGTACGATTTGAACCTTCTGCTTTGGACATACGTTCTTAAGTATGATCATATTTGAGCAATTCTTTTTATTTTTGCCACTAAAATGAAATGTGAAATTTTAGGTAAATTTTATACTATTTCTACTCAGAATCACAAGCCGATTCCATTTCCGTCGAAAAAAAAGGTGTCCCATGATTTTTTTTCCTATTGTGTTACTATTTTCCATTCCCCTGTGTTCGCAGGCGCCCATAGGCTACAGTGACTGCTTTCCATCAGACGGGCCGTATGCTTGTTTGCCACCGACGTGGTATAAAAAAAAAACACCTTCTATGGCGGTAACACAAGAGGATATTCGAAATATGTATGAAATTTTTGAGACAGTTTTTTTTTCGCCGGAAATGGAATCAGCTCGTGATTCTGAGCAGAAATAGTATAAAATTTACCAAAATTTTCATATTTCATTTTAGTGGCAAAAATAAAAAGAATTGCTCATTTAACCGATTTCAAAAAGACTGGGATTCTGAATGCGAATGATTTTTTGTATGAATTTTACTCAATATCTCCAATAATCGTGACCTATTTTTTTAATCGAATGTCCCGTTGGCACCAAGGGTTCTGATGATGAGATCTTGAAGAAATCAGTTTTTAAATTATTAATTTAGTGATTGTAGATGTGATTGTACGGTTTCTATTTGCTCTAACAGATCATCTCAGACAGTGCGACATGCCCTTAAAAATGTTTGAATTTCATCATCAGCCTACCTCAGTCCACTGCTGGGGCCCATTTCTCAAAAGCTTGTAACTTGTAATACAAGTGGAAGTCTCTTTTTGACACTATTAATTTGATAAGGACTTCCGCTTGTATTACAAGTTACAAGCTTTCGAGAAATGGGCCCCTGGACGTAGGCCTCTCCTATTAACTATGCGTATTAGGAGGTAAGTCAAACTTATTATTTCAAATTTTGGATTTCGTAAGATCAGGTTTGCCTCGGTTTTAAAAGAGCAAAATGAAACAATTTATAATAATTAGAGTACTTTATTTAGTTACAGTGAACCTAAGTGATGGTTTAATTCGCCATGGTTTTAACCTCTTAAAAATCATCTCCCAAATCAGCACAAAACTCACATTTAATTGAATATACATATCATATAACACAATATCTTAGAATTTATATAATTATATAAACAAGACATCTACATATTCTTTTTACAGTTTTATATGTTTTCGATACATACGAAACGTTTATAATTATAGCTTTAAATGTATTTTTATGTACAGAAACGAAAATAGCTTTGTCAACATCAATAATTTACAAATTTTATTTCAGATACTTTTTCTGAATGGGGGCTCTCCATTCTTGGGCTTTGGCATTAGCTGAAATTAAAAAAAAAACACAATTACTAATTACTCTATCAGGTAATAGCCAAAGTCTCGAAAAAGTAACGAAAATATACAAAAGTACAACATACAATAAAATACGCGCTACTACTATGTATACATATTTTATACAATAACACAAATGCTCAAATTAATCTCCGAAAATCCTAGAATTAAATTTCAAACATATTTGATATGTCTATTATAACTATATAAAATAGACAAACAGGATCTACAATCTATCAGTGAAAATAGCACAGTTTATATACAAATTCATTAATTATCATTTCTCTAAAGCACAGTTTCATTAGTGCACGTCCTAGGACCGTTTACTAAAGAGTATCTACTAGAACCGCCATTTTTCCTACTTGTAACCGCCCCCCTGATAAAGAGTTCCTTGAATGTTTCCCTAAATTGCCTAGACATCCCGCAATAGATAGCAAAATTGATGGGATACGACACGATGATGAAGAAATTGGTGACCAGGATAAGGATGTTGGCGATATGGTAATCTAGAATCTCAACGAGACTGCTAGATATGATGTGCAGGATAGTCACTACAGCCACAGGGATTTCTACTAAAAGAAAGACAGTGACAACGACTATTAACATTAAAGTGGTACAGTTGGAGTCTCTAAGTCTTTTGCACTCGGATTTCCTGTTTTCCTTGAAGAGTTTCTGTCTGTTGATTTGAGCAGTCCTCATGGCTCTGAAGAGTAGAATGTTGAGGACGACCAGAGAGGTGCAGGGAATGAGGTGGACGAAGAGTACGCGGAACCCGAAGTAAGAGATGAAGTACGCATCCAGTGAGAGCGAGTGGACCCATGGAGCTATTTGTATCTGTAACAAAAAAGGTAAATATAAGATTCATAAATCTTTTGAAACCCGTGTTTATTTTTGGCACAACAAAGTGGCTCCATTCCACCTGATCGTAAGTGAAAAGTGGAGCCCAAATCGCGGCGGCAACGAAAAGGAGACCAGTAGTGACCTGTCAGTTGCCACCGCCTTGCTGGCCCGCTAGATGCTTCTTCACGCTTCGTTTAAAGGGTCCCAACTTACAGGTATGCGGAAACACATGTGCCGGTAAAGAATTGCACTTTTTTTATCAGCTTTTGTGGAATCAGCCACAAAGGCTGATAAACGTGGGTTAGAATCCTACTTCAGACATTGGTGAACTAGGTATTGTTAATGCGCCCATACGCATAGAAGAGGTATATGTCCAGCTGTGAATGGAGATATATGTGATTAAATGAGTGGCAAAATTAATTCCAAATTTTGATTATCTATAAAAAAACAAGGTACATTTATCCATTCGTGTATCAAAGCTCAAGTTTAATACGTAACAAATTGAATTGATTGAATACAAATCAATGTTCGTACCTGGTACCATTCGTACACAATTCTCTTTATAGTTGATTGTACATATCAATATGCTGATGTTAATCACTGAGCGCGCAGACCTGAACCTATTGTAAGTATGCGTAATTAATTGAACCGTACGTTACATTGCGGAATTCCAATGTACGAGTAGATATACTCGTGCGAGCGACGGAAGGGGACGATGAAAAGCCAAGAGTGAAGGAGCTACATTTTAAATTATAGCACATTGAACGTATTGTGAAACACAAATCAAATTATTAACTAACTAAATATTTTGATTTGTGTTTATTTTTTCCCAGTAATCACACTACTTAATACTATATCAATTATAAATATTGGATATCATATACCAAAGAAAAACGACCAAGATCACCTAACGTTATAATGGTCAAAGGCGCCTAGCCTTGTACGGGATTGCGTATACCCGAGAAAATTGACGGGTGGTTGCTAAGAGCGAGTGGCCGAGGGGTGCAGGCATCAGCCGCGAAAGCTGAGCACGTGGGTTCGATCGCCACCTCGAACGTTGGTGATCTTGGTCGTTTTTTCTTTGGTATATTATGACATCCAATATTTATAATTTACTGCAGAAAAAAGAATCGTTTATTTCAGAGCAGAGCATTGGTAGGCCCCCCAAAAGGTGGACTGATGACCTGGTGAAAGTCGCAGGAGTCCGCTGGATGCGGGTAGCGCAGGACCATACATTGTGGCAATCTTTGGGGGAGGCCTATGTTCAGCATTGTATTCAGACGAGGACGTCTTTCGGCTGACATGATGATGATGGTGATGATATTATTGCAGATGCTGGAAAGCTAAACTTAGCAGGCTGGTTAGGTAATGGGGTCTTGCGGAATTTGTACGAGGCTTAGGCTTACGAGGCTAAGTCGCAATGCCAATACATAGTTCGAGGAAGTCGCCAGCTGTTCGGTTTCAAGTCGATCATTGGAAAGTCATCGATAAAGTTATTTTTTTCTTAGGGCGGTCAACTAACTTGGTTGGTTGGTTTGGTAGTTGGTTTATCGACGAGAAACCCATCACTTGGGTTTTGGCTGTGGGTATGCTAGTTTAATTGTAAGAACAACGCTGAAGGCAGAACCTACCCGGCAGACGTCTTCATAATGTCCACGCCAGACTGTGTGGCGCGGTATGAACTGGCGGTCGAAGAAGCGAGGTAGCTGATGCACTCCTTGAAAACAAAAACTTGCAGAAACGCCTAGTCATCGATAAAGTTATCTTTTCTTAGGGCGGTCAACTTACTTGGTTGGTTGGCTTGGTAGTTGGTTTATCGATGAGAAAACCAACCCATTGGGGTTTGGCTGTCGGTATGCTAGTTTAATTGTAAGAGGAACAACGCTGAAGACAGAACTTACCCGGCAGACGTCTTCATAATGTCCACGCCAGACTGTGTGGTGCGGTATGAACTGGCGGTCGAAGAAGCGAGGTAGCTGATGCAGGAAGGCTATTTACATTACTGTAGAGCGTGGGTACGCCCCCCACAAGGTGGACTGGTCTTAGGGCGGTCAACTTACTTGGTTGGTTGGCTTGGTAGTTGGTTTATCGATGAGAAACCTATCACTTGGGTTTTAGCTGTCGGTATGCTAGTTTAATTGTAATAAGACCGAGGATTGTGAGAGGACAACGCAGAAGACATAACTTACCCGGCAGACGTCTTCATAATGTCCACGCCAGACTGTGTGGTGCGGTATGAACTGGCGGTCGAAGAAGCGAGGTAGCTGATGCAGGAAGGCTGCTATCCCGATGTAGATCAGGCACTTGGTGACTCTTGGCATTGTGCACCTGAAGAAAAGATTAGGTATGATGAGGGTACTGAGGTATTCAATATAGCAGGGGTATTCAATATAGAATGAGGAAGTATTGGTTAAGATAGGGGAGAAGGAGATCTCTAATGAAGACGATTGAGAATAGATGAGGAATAATGTTGGGGTACCTGTTACGACATGACAATTATATTAAAACTGTAATTGAAGGAGAAGTGGAAGGGAAAAGGGGCCGAGGGAGACCAAGACGAGCATTTTTGGACCAAGTGAAGGAGAAAATTAATGTAGTGTCGTATCGGGAGCTCAAAACATTAGCAGGACAACGAACGGAATGGCGTTTACTCCACCGACAAGAGCCAGGCTCTTAAGTAGAAGAAGAAGAAGGGGGTATTATTGGAATGATTTGCCAGCTGTTTTAGAATAACTACGAAACACTGAGCATGATACGAAATGCACCCTTATAGTTTCACAATGTCCGTCTGTCCGGTCTATCTGTTTGTCCGCAGATAGCTCAGTGGCCGTTAGTACTAGACATTTGCAACTTGGTACAGACGTAAGTGTTAGAATAAAATGTATTTTTTTTTCGGGTAGCTGCCTTGGGCCCTCTTGCACCGATCGTGATTAGCGATTTAATCCGGATTATCATTTCGCATCATTTCGTATGGTATTTGACAGCTTAATCTAAATTAACTCGCTAATCTCGATTGATGCAAGTCCGCCTTAGTAGTAAAGTGAGGATATTTGTTTATTTTATTGTAATCCCATAGTATGGGGTATCGTCAAAAAGGTTTTACAAAAAGGATAAAACTCAATTTTTTTTGATAAAGTCGATATTTTTTCGAAATAAATCTAAAGAATAATAAAAAATCCCTCTAACTTTTGATAGGTGGGTCCGAAAAATATAGTGAGCTTGTACAATCGACGTCAAAGATAATATATCATTAGGGTTTAGGCGCCAAAAATATATTTACATGACCTTAATGGCAAGGCAATAATGTCGTGTAAATATATTTTTGGCACCAAAACCGTAATGATATCTTAGACGTCGACTGTACAATACTTTAAAATAAAAAAAACTATTTTGAGCATGGCCCGATACGATTTTGGCCGGTTTTTTTTCGTGACTTGAGAAAAGGACAGTGATAATGTTAGCTAATGTATGTGTATGTGTATTGTGTAGTAGATACTTTTATTTGATAATTGTTCAAATATAATGAAAATCAGTCCTAAAAATATATATGGCAGTTTTCAAACTGACGCCGAATCCGTAGATCAATAAAATATAAAGTAAGAAAACTTGTTAAGAATGTATTAAATCTTTCGTAGCAAAACATCTCAAGAAGGCTTCATGAAAAATGATAACAATAGAAAATATATTCTCTGAAAATTTTTGGATTGGCACGCACAACAATTCGTACTTCTTTTGTTCCTTTAAATAAAAAGACGATAGAAATTCTTCGAATTTTCATACACGATTTTTCATTGTACAACTTGATAAGCCAAGAGTGCTTAAAAGCGGGCAATTTCGTTTCTTGAAAATCCCGATAATTCCAACTTATGTTTACCTCATAAATAAAACATAAATTCAAGTGCGAAAGTGATTGTTCTTTATTCAAATTCCTAAATTATTGAGTTTATTCCAAATGTCAGATATTTTTGCGATGAAATATTTCAAAAGTATTGGTAAAACGTGGAATTCTTGTAAATGTCAGGGTGTATAAATCTTAAAATAGATTGTTCCTCTTCTCGCGATTTGGACAGGCATTTTCTTTATTGATAAAGGATCAGGAGCGAAATAAAGTTATTGGAGAAACAAAAAGTGCGGAAGGGATAATTGTATTCAGCGTTTCACTGGATTTCTTTGGACGAAGAAGTTTTGGGTTATTTTTTAGGTCGATTTAAAGAAAACTGACGTTACTTTTAGATTTAGGAAAGATTTAGCATTATTCCAATTCAAAATCACAACTTTTTTTAAATTTTAGGATTTATTCATAGCTACTAATGAATATTGATACTGAAGTGTTACTTGAATAACTACATAATTTGATTTTGAAAAAAATATTCCAAGTTAAAATTATAAATTCAATGACAGTTCAATACATATTTATTTAATCTTTATTGCACAAAAGAAAACCTTAATGTACAAAAGGCGAACTTGATGCCAAAAGGCATTCTCTACCAGTCAACTTTATTATGTTTATTTATGTTGCAATCTGTTTAATTTGTCCTACTTTTGTTTTGTACCGTAGTACGTAGTAGTAGGTATTATTTTATTTTTTATGTTTTGGTGCAATCAAAACAGAACGACTAATTATTTGTTAACTTTTAGGTGAGAAAACAAATGAGAAATTACTATTGGTTCTGATTCATCTGAGATATAATGCTATTATTTCATAAAACGGTTGACATGTATTAGTATATCTTATTTCCACCAGCTTATTTTTTTAGGTCAGATTCACACGTTATTGTTAAAAGTAAGGTGGTTTTTCCTTCTGTAATTTGAATTGACTAGACATGTTCTTTCCGTGGACCCTTGAATTACGCTATACTTGGAATTGGTGCTGAATTACGTGTACATTAAAATAAAACTATTAGGGTCATCTCTTGTAACAGTACTTGCCAAGACGACAATGAAGAAATAAATAAAGCCAACACCATTATCCATCATCAGCCTATGATTGCCTACCTATGCCATCAGTCTATAAACGCATTATTAGGAGGAAAATACCCATAATCATCACCACGCTGGGCAAGCGGATTGGCGATCGCAGTAATGTGCCCACTATGATGACGCTGCTGCCGATCATCAATCTTTTATCAAATAATGGCCAGTGACACTTCAATCCCTTAGTCGACTCTTACGACACCCGCAGGAGGAGTTGGGGTGGCGACAAATGTATTCTTATTGCCATAAAAATGCTGAATATTCGCTCTAATATATTTCAGTGAAAGTCTCAACTTCAAAACAACCATGTTAATCCAACATGATCATAAAATTTTAATCAAAGTTTCAAATTTTCAATTTACGACATCTATTGAAATGAAAAACAAAAACAACGTCAACCTAATTGGATTATGTTGTTTAACAAAACTTACAAGTTTTCAATTTTAAGGACAAATCTTCAAGAAGTTTTCAAGTGGTGCCAATTTATTTTTGTTTGTGTTTTTTCACAATAAAATATGAATTTGTTAATTTATCTTGGTCCGTTTGAAATTTATTGTTAAACTGTTTATCACATCGCATCTTCAGACTATTTATAGTCTTGACTGTTTACAGTCCACTGCTAAACAAAGGCCTCTCCTGTCGTATTGACGCTTTAGGAGGTAAATGCCATAATCGCCACGCTGGGCAAGCGGGTTGGCGATCGTCATAGTGTGTCTACATATACTACTATGATAATGCTGCTACCCGTCATCAATTTTCAATAAAAATAAATGGTCAACTCTTACAATACCCATGGGAAGAGTTGGTAGAGAAGAGTGAATAAGAATAAGAATTTACTTATTTGCCATTAATCACATACTAGGTTACAAACAAAGGAAAACAAAAAGAAAAACTGCAATTTTAAACTAAAAATATGGTAAACAGGATACTTAACTTACTAACTAAAAAGTCTTAACTAAACAGATACATTAAAAACAACAAAAATAGTATGTATGGCAAATGGGTCCCAGTTTCAGCATGTGTCAAGCATAGTAGCCCGGCGCTGGTTTTCAAATTGGTCCCTGACAGGGAGTGCACGCTTCTCGACTACGAGCATTACCACAGAATTAGATTTGGATAGAAAAGACAAGTTCATTCATTTGTATGGCGGCCGAGCGTGTCAGATTTTGTACTGAAGTTGTTACTTGCCTATGATTTTAAATATGTCTCAGGCCCTTGAGTACTAATATTTTTTGTGTTGTTGCAATTAATATTACTTAAGGAGGCATTGTAAATGTTTTTGTTCACTTCAACTTACAAAATTTGACGCCCGAAAGCTGCAAGCTGCACAAATTTGTCACTGTGTGTCAGTGTATGTGTTTTGTGTGCGTATGTGCGTGCGTCTTGGATGTGATATTATATGTGTAATGCAGTTAATTTTAATTGTTAGTGGTAACAAATTTATTCTTCTTCGTGCCGTCACGTCACTACACCTAATGGAAGATATGCGATTAAGTTTAGGCCCATTATTGAGAGCGTTTTTGCCGAATGTCACTCTTTGATTGTCTATTTCACAGAATTAGATTTGGATAGAAAAAACAAGTTCATTCATTTGTATGGCGGCCGAGCGTGTCAGATTTTGTGCTGAAGTTGTTACTTGCCTATGATTTTAAATATGTCTCAGGCACTTGAGTATTCATATTTTTTTGTGTTGTTGCAATTAATATTACTTAAGGAGGCATTATTAATGTTTTTGTTCACTTCAACTAACAAAATTTGACGCCCGAAAGCTGCAAGCTGCGATTAAAGACGGACAACTCAGTAGATTTTACTGAGTTCATTTGACACGCTAAATAGATACGTTTGCTTGTTCTATGGTATATATGACATTCTGTGAGCATTACATATTATGTAGCAGCAGCTGCTTCCATGCTAAGCGTAAGTGTGTGGTCAATTATTGGCGTGTGTCGTAACAAATGTGTCGCTGTGTGTCAGTGTATGTGTTTTGTGTGCGTATGTGCGTGCGTTTTGGATGTGATATTGTATTTGTAATGCAGTTAATTTTAATTGTGAGTGGTAACAAATGTATTCTTCTTAGTGCCGTCACGTCACTACAGCTAATGGAAGATATTCGATTAAGTTTAGGCACATTATTGAGAGCGTTTTGGCCGAATGTCACTCTTTGATTGTCTATTTCACAGAATTAGATTTGGATAGAAGAAACAAGTTCATTCATTTGTATGGCGGCCGAGCGTGTCAGATTTTGTACTGAAGTAACTACTTGCCTATGATTTTAAATACGTCTCAGGCCCTTGAGTATTCATATATTTTTTTGTATTGTTGCAATTAATATTACTTAAGGAGGCATTATTAATGTTTTTGTTCACTTCAACTTACAAAATTTATGAAAGCTGCAAGCTGCGATTAAAAACGGACAACTCAGTGGATTTTACTGAGTTCATTTGACACGATAAGTAGATACGTTTGCTTGATCTATGGTAAATATGACATCTGTGGTCTATTTAACTTTATCTGTCTTGCTTAGACCTTAGTTTTTTATTTTTCACATTTCTGATTTGGTCTTGTCCCTAAGTAATACCTAGAGTTTTTTACTACATAATTATTTCTATTTTTTTTCAACAACGAGATAGGTACTTGCGAGACCTAGTGCAGGCATTAATTCGATTTCAACTACATTCCACGAAAATTCAAAATTATTTTATGGTTTTCAAACCAAGATATACCATAAACATTCCATTTCTTATTGGCATCTAAAGCTATAAAAAGTATACGATAGGCACTTACTAGCTTTACTCCCTACAAAGCATCTGTGTGCTTACCATCGGCTGCGGTCTCGTTATTAAAGCGGACATACTTTCTATCTATTCCGCTCGTTTGTCGTGTGGTGACGTCAGTAAGAATACATTTGTCACCACCCCAACTCTTCCCGCGGGTGTTGTAAGAGTCGACTAAGGGATTGAAGTGTCACTGACCATTTTTGATAACGATTGATGATGGGCAGCAGCGTCATCATAGTGAACACATTACTGCGATCGCCAATCCGCTTGCCCAGCGTGGCGATTATGGGCATTTACCTCCTAATGCGTCTATACGCACAGTTTAATAGGAACCTTCGTCCAGCAGTGGACTATCATAGGCTGATGTGATGTGATGTCCACCAAAAAGACGATAACCTAAATCTGACAATGACCCATCTGCGTTAGTAGTGAGACGGCAGTTCATGGTACGGCTACCGGAGTGTTAAAAACAAATCAAACTTCGCTGGCTTACGTAAAATATTTAATGGTCCGAGTGGGCTTAGCATTAATAAGTTTATGTTTCAGATGCGGTTAATGACTTCCTTTTCATCTTACAGTCCTCGAAGTGCCGGGTACAAAATTAGACTAAGAATAGATTAGTCTTTCTTTGCTTAAAATAAGTAGCTACATCAGTGTTCATAGTTTAGCAACAATTAGTAGGTATCTCATTCTGCTATTTGTATAATGTAATACTAGCATGCAAATACGTAACTTAAATACTACTAAAATATCTTCAGGCAAGAAATCCATTACAGACATCCATTGTCGTATCAGTGTCTCAAAGTGCTAGCACAAGATAGAGAGGGCTGGAAGTTACTCCACCGACAAGAGAATATCTCTTAAGTTTATGATGATGACTAGTTTCATTACTTGATTTACGAGTAGGTACATGGGCACAAAATTACCGCAAACACTTTTTGTACAAAATTAAATTTCAATATAAATTATTTGATTGATTAATCAACTTTGGAGTCATGTCCGTCCATGTTATTGCAAACTGTGATACCCATTTTTCCGAACCCTGGTAACTAAATTAACCAACGATTATAGATGGATATACATATCTACTTAAATACATATACAACACACAAACAACGAACAAAATATTTCTGAAAAATAAATACACAAGTAATGCCCTCACTGGGATTCGAACCCGGAACCTCCAGCTCCAGCTTCGAAGGCAGGGTCACTACCAACTAGGCTATCAAGGCTGACCAAAATAAGTTGCTGTTTGATTAAGTTTTAGATTCCCTGACCTTTAGAAACTTAAAGAAACAAAAAACTAACAAGTAGCACTTTGCGCAATCTCTAAGTTAAGTACCTACCCACACATTAAATTCATGTGTGGGTAGTAGATGATCCCAAAAAAGTTTTGGCCATTCCTATTTCAAGGTATAAGTTGTTTTAGTACTTACTTGCCATAATAGGATAGCTTATTCATCGGTATTTGTGTTATTTAGAGTCATCATCATCGTTAGACCATGTCAGCCTAAATACAGCTGGACGTAGGCCTCTCCTATTAATTATGCGTATATACGCATTAGGAGGTAAATGCCCATAATCGTCACGCTGGGCAAGCAGATAGGCAATCGCACTTCTCTTCAAATTGACATACAGAAGAATAGACAGATAGACATAACGAATCCATACGCGTTCCATTTTTTGCAATGTGGGTGAATTTTTATTATGTTGTAGTTTTTTCAGATTTTCCAAATTTGTATATTTTCCTATTTTTTCTACTCAGAATCGCGAGCTCTTTCGATCCTCATTAGCAGAAAAAAAGTGTCCCAAGAATTCCATGCATTTTTTTGTCTTCCTCTGAGTTACGGTCGAAGAAAGTGTGTGAAAAATAGTAACTCAATGGAATTTTTTTTGGGACACTTTTTTTATTTCTATCAGGATCGAAAGAGCTCGTGATTCTGAGTAGAAAAAATGTAAAAAAATTGAATTTTTAAAAAAAACGACAACAAAATAAAAATCTGGCCATTTGGCTACGGAACCTTAAACAAGCAATGTTTATCAAACAGCCACAGATAATAAAGGATGTAAAAACAGCCCTAAGTATACACGTTGTTGACATCTTTAGAGACAAATCCTGATTTCGTAACCATTTGAAATTCCAAAGACCAACGATGGCATCCTATTTGAGTTCCGCCTTAATTTATGCCGGTAGATTACTTCTCTCTAGATACTACGTTATATCAGAGAGCAATTTAAATCATAATTTAAAATATACTGTGTGTTTAATACAAGCGATACATTCAGGCATGGGATTCATTAGTGTAAGCATGGAACCCACAGATTTTTTTTAGATTTTCGGATCAGTAATGCAGGTACGAATATTTTGTTATTTTTTGGCATTATGTCATTTGTTTTTGAAATTAGCTGTCAACAACCTTTGAATTGAGTATATTGCTCTACATTGCGCGCCGAATTATTTCGTACCGAAAATTTATTTGCTCTAATTTTAAGTAAAAGTTATCTACATGTACTTATTATGTCCTAAACTAATCTCCGTTTAGGGTCTTATCACACTTGCGATTTGTAAGAGATTTGAAAGCGAAGCGTGCGCGCGGCGTGTTCGTCGCGTGCCCGCAACCAATTCGCCGCGAGTGCGTCGCGATTTTGCCGCGTGATATACTCGGAAATTTCCTAGAATTTTCATGACAATTTAAGAGTAAGTTACCATTGAGAATGTTTCCATGAGAACTTATAAAAAAATGTTATGAAGAATATTGTACTTCACAATTGAGTAAACAAGGCATAAAATATACCTTATAAGGCTTGTAGATACAACGGTATTGGCATGATTAGATTGTTTGTAAAATTTAAATTGCCGAGAACATTCTCTACGGAAGTTTCGCAACTTATGAAACTTCTCGGTACATTACTACGTCCGAGTCGTTTATGTTTCGTTCTTAATGCGTAATAGTAATAAAGGTTTTCATTGATGGATTTAGCCGAATTCGCGTCGATAGATTGGGGGAAGTGCTAAGTCTAGCAGTATGTTTAGCACATGATTGGCGCGACAGTAATCGCCGCGAGATAGACTATCCATCCCTCTTTTGTTAATATAGCTAGTAAAGGACGGGAGATCTCGCGGCGACATACTGTCGCACCAATCATGTGCTGAAACAAAATAAATGCTTGTTAACAGGAGAACGAAGTGTGCTATGCTCTATCTAGTGTAAGCGGTCGATGGATACCAGACGCTTTATTAAAGCCAGGAAGCGCTTCGACCGCCTGTTTACAACTGTCTTGTAACGGAAACTTAATTCTGAGCTCCCAGGCGAACTAACAGAGCTCGATGAATAACATTTGGATAGAATACAAAAGAAGAGTATTTATTCAGGCAACACATCATTACATAGGTACTTATATAAAAATATTTTAATAATAGGTTATTTTATTTCTTTAGTGTTTAAGGTGTACCTACTGTTTCACTGCTCCTTGTAGCCATGTTTTAATTAAATAAAATGTTTAACCAACTTATTAAATATGAGGAGAAACAAAACAAAGAAATACAGGTGTGAAGCTGAAATGGTCTACACTCAGCAATGCAATGAGGGTTTTCGATACTTTTTCTGCCACTAAGTTGCGCTACGTAGGCCTGAGGTCCAAACACATGTCAGATTCATACTATTCATAGGTTCCGAACATAAAATAACGAAGTTTATTATTTGGAAGTTTATTGATTTTGTAATGGATTATGATTAGACAACGATTCGCGGAACTAAAAATTTGGCGTTAAAACAGGGGCGCAAAATCACTGGTACTCAAATTACTAGATCATTGTTCATTTCATGGAATTTATTTAGAACTGTTTTTTTATTTATTATTTATACTATATGCAATAAGAGCTTACGTTAACACGTTCACGACGGTATCGGGTCGAATATATCCGATGAAGAACTTTCCTGCGGTGTGGGGAACAAATAGCTATTACAGATATTTGGATTTTTACCAGGAAAAAAGGGATAATGTTTTGTCGATATTTATTCAATATGGACGTAATAAAAGCTCATCGTATCTATGTTTGGCATACCTAAAATGATCTTTTTGACCCGTTAACGCACTAGAATAAAGTAATAAGACAGATGTCAAAGACTCCATGTCGTACATATAGGAAAGGTCGTCAAAATTTTTTACCATCGTGAACGTGTTAAGATTTTTTTCCACCTATACAACATTGAAAATATACCATTTTTTCTTCAATTTTATAGCAGACGCAGTATTTCAGAATTTCTTTACGACGGCAATAAAATGCGGCGAAATAAAATATCAGCTTTACCTCCTGTTTACTGCCGGAGCTTTATATACTTGCTGTATACGCAACTGGTGCGTGACGTCATCGATGGACGAGATTACGTCATGAACAGTCAGACAATTGGAACGTCAACCAATTCAAAGTGACGCTTTAAACAAAATTCTAAGGCCCTGGTTTTTCTGGCCGGTGACCGGCGACCGACGCATGTCCGCCGCCGACGACGTTCAAATGTTTTGTTCGCGAATGTTTGAGGGTGGTTTCTCTGACACGTCGCCGGTTACCCGCTGCCGGCGACGTTCCAGAGAAACCACCCTCAAACATTCGCGAACAAAACATTCGAACGTCGGACACGCGTCGGTCGTTTTAGAGGTGGCCTATGGTTGCAATTGGTTGAACACACACGTCATCGGCCTATTTCAATTCACTGCTGGACATAGGCCTCTCCTATTGCCTATGCGTATGAACGTATCAGGTAATGCCCATAATTGTTTCGCTGGGCAAGCTGGTTAACGATCGTAGTAATGTGTCCACTATGATGACGCTGCTGCCCTTCATCAATCTTCAATGAATGGTCAGTGACACTTCAATCCCTTAGTCGACTCTTACGACACCCACGCTACCCCCGTAAGCATAAACGCAGAAACTTGTCAATGAATTGTTTACTTTATACAACGGAATTATGTCGGCCTCCGTAGCCTATTTGGTACTGACCTTGCCTACGACGCTGGAGGTTCCGGGTTCGAATCCCGGCGAGGGCATTATTTGTGTATTTATTTATCACAAATATTTGTTCCTCGCCATGAAGCTGTATATATTATGTATTTAAGTATCTATCTATTATATATGTCGTCGCCTAGTACTCACATCTCAAGCCTTAATTGAGCTTACCGTGGGACTAGGTCGATTTGTGTAAGTTGTCCCAAGATATTTATTATTTCTTTTATTTTTATGTTCTGATATTAATTAACATTTTGAAACTATTTACTGCGTTTATGCTTACGCCCAGCACGGGAAGAGTTAAGGTGGTAACAAATGTATTCTTCCTGCACGGTGGGTACGTCATGTTCAATACCCATCAGATATATCTGAGCAGCCAGGGCGCTCAGAAATATCTGAGCAGGCGTTTATATCATGGCGTTAGGCGTCAAGACGTTACAACAAAGAATTTACGTACATTCGCAATACGTGATCTTAGCCGTAAACTCCAAGTTGTTGTAATACCTTCTATTGTCCTACGTAGTTCAACCCAGCACACGAGACACAGTCACAGATGGAATATTTCTGGAATGGCATTAGCGTGCCAGTCCTCCGGAATTCCCTAAATATGCCACATTATGCCGCATACCTGACGTATACACGTGACGTGACTATGTTTGTGGCATTCGGGGCTATTCATAGCTTCTTCCTTATAAATATTAGATATCATATACCTATTATAATACATACCTAACAAAGAAAATATCGTCAGCTGACAACCAAAACTTATTATAAAACCAGCCAAGTGCGAGTTCAACTCGCTTTAAAAATTACTCGCGTACGTTCACACGAATATAGAGATTTTCAATAATATCTTAAATAGTACATTACGACACAAGTGCCAAAAACATGAAATTCGAAACGAGTGGCGATGTTTTAAAACACGATCGATAGGGAATGTTTTAAATCGACACGAGTTACGAATTTCGTTTTTGCACGTGTCTCGTACGACGTTTTTTAGAGCAGATGGCCCTCCGAAGTTTTGGACCTGACGTAAAATGACACACTTCTCGCACTAGAGCCTAAAAAGGCACCATCTGTACTAAAAAAAACCGGCCAAGTGCCAGTCGAACTTGCGCGCGAAGGGTTCCGTACCATTATCAATTTATTATTAAAATAAATACAGTTAAATCAACCTACCTCAAAAACTATAGGAGATAATTTAATGAAACCAAAAATCGTTGATAGAGTTTATTAATGTGCATAACATATATTTTTTAGAATTTAATATTACGTAGTTTAAAAAATAGAGGGGGGGACACATTTTTCAGACTTTGAGAGGTGATATCTCGAAAACGATTTGCTTAAATAAAAATAAGATTTATAAACCTTCATATCATTTTCAAAGAGCTTTCTATTAATACCCCACACGTTTATATACAACTAATTTTTTTTTCTATCCCTCAGTTACATGTATGGAGGGCCCCCACCCAAATTGTTTTTTTTTTACAATTTAGTATCATAATCCTGTAGCGGTTCATACAACACGTATCTTAACCAAATTTTGTTACTGTAGCATTTATAGTTTCCGAGTAAATCGGCTGTGACAGACGGACAGACGGACATGACGAATCTATAAGGGTTCCGTTTTTTGCCATTTTGGCTACGGAACCCTAATAATCACCAAATTAAAAATTTAAAAAACCGACTTCAACCGGTTTCTCCAAGATTCCCGATTTGTTTCCATCATTGGTTTCCTCAAATCCTACTTTCTGAATGCAAATTCTTGTAAATGAATGAAAATTACCAAAAGCGCCATACATGTACCTATGAAAATTGAAGAGATCCCTCGATTTCTCCAAGATCCCATCATCAGACCGCAACTTGGTGTCAACGGGACCATCTCGGGATAATACACGTTCGATCACAAAAAGAAATTTTAAAATCGGTTCACTATTCTCGGAGATATCGGGTAACATACATACAACAAAAAAAAAAAAACAGTCGAATTGAGAACCTCCTCCTTTTTTGAAGTCGGTTAAAAATGATATTACTTATCTAATTAAAACTTACACTGGGTGCGTGGGCACGTGCGCGACCCGTGCGCATTGGTGTGCCATCTACTATGAAATTTCCTGCGCTACATCACACATGCCACGAGCACGTGCACGCGTTGCATACGCATTTGGTGTGGCTCAGCCATACAATAATGTAATTTACCAGGTCCTCGCGACAGGCGCGTGGCACACGTAGATGTATCTCTGCACAGCCAGCGCTAGCGTCAACCAAATGCTGGCCGTGTGGAACATCGCTGGGATCACCTGTGGACAACAAATCAATATTTAATAAAACATTTACATCATACATACACCATCAGCCTATCTTAGTCCGCTGCTGCTATGCTATTCTCTTATTCACACATTCGACGCTGCGTTCATCAACGAGCTCGACGTCAAGACAGCCTTGTCTAAAATAGCTGTTTTATTTGACATTAGGAATCGAGGCTGTGAGCGAGGTTGTGGGCGAGTTCGTAGCTGTTTTTCGTTAGAGAATGCGAAAGTTCGTACATTAAACGTCAAACTCTCGACGCAGGGTAGTTCCAGCTCACGCCGCATTCGTCACCGAGCACTAGTGTCGTTTAAAGTACATTAGTGAATACCATTTTTAGGCTCGACGCTGCCGCAGCGCTGACACAGCGCTGTCAGCAAGGCGGTTTCCTTAGTGAATAACACTGCTGATAGATCAACCACAACTATTACTTAAATAGCGGGTCAAGTTTAAATAGGTTAATATAGAATTTATAAGCGTGTCGTATTTAGCATTGCACCGAGGAGAAGATGCAAAACTTGCATAGAGAATGTTCTCGGCAATTTAAACTTTACAAGCAATCTGATAATGCCAAAACCATTGTATAAGGGGTGTACCGATAAAAAACTGGCAAATTAAAATGAAAAAATCGGGTCAATATAGTTAAAAAGCTGTAATTTCTGGCGTTTGTAATTAACTAGGAGGTCTTCAATCAAATAACTTTGGACCTTTTTTGTTGCTACTGCAATTTCAGTATTCACAATACAAGTTCTCCAGAACCCCTTTGAAATCTATTTTTCCAAGCTCTTTTTTTTAATTCTCCACTGCACGATACATGCCTTTTAAGGTTTATTTATGCCTTGTTTACTCAGTTGTGAAATACAATATTATTCATAACGCTTTTTTATAAGTTCTCATGGAAACATTCTCAATGAGAACTTATTCTTTCTCATGAAAATTCTCGGTTTCTGAGTATATTCCCGCAATTTTGAGAATGTTCTGCTACTTTTACATTGCTAGTCGCATTGAAGGAATTTTTTGAGGACCTTTGAAAGGTAATTTTGTATGGCTTGTGACTTACACGTTTTGTTTGTTCATAGTGGGAGGGCTGAATTTACCCGCTATTATTACTATCAAATCTTGTATCAAGCACTATTATTAAAGCAGTCAATTGCCAGCCGCTTTCTGAATTGTTGATTTTCATTACATTAGTGTAGCATTGATTTCGAGTACTAAATTAACACTGAGTTAATGTAAATACGTTTTAATTAAATTACGCTTAATCCAGCAAATGGAATAATTATAAACAAGCAATTCTGTACATATTGTGAGAAACAAACATTTATAATTAAATACATACAGTAAACTGATGTTTGGACGTGTTCAATAGGGATGATGACTGTAGTTAAAATAAATGATTTAACATTATGCACGACATAATACACGAAGAAATTATTACTAAGATGTAATGATTGCAGTAATTTTTGTAAAGAATTTATATTTAATAAATTGAAAAGAGCTTAAAAGATTAGGTCATTTGGCAGTACTCAAACGTGACGTCACTTTTGTGTATTCCATATAAAATTCCATAGTGGTGATTGTTTTGACAGTTCGAAAAAAGATGCTGATTTGACTTGCCAGTCATCATGCCTATTATCGTGCTTAATACAAAGCAATCCTTTGGCTTTTAGCCGCGTGGTGATGGCAATTAGAATACATTTATCACCACCCCAACTCTTCCCGTGGGTGTCGTATGAGTCGACTAAGGGATTAAAGTGTCATCACCCATACACTTGACACGGGTAATGTCCTAAAACTACGACCAAGACCACCGGAAGATGGGAGGCAGCATCCCTAAAGTGCGACGGAGACACTGCGGTTTCTATCCCGCATTCCAAGCGTGGTGATTATGCCTAAACCCCCTCAAAATGAACGCACAAAAAAGGCCGCGGTCCCGACCAGTCATTGGGAGAATCTTTGGGGGAGGCCTGTGTTCAGTGGACGTCTTCCGGTTGATATGATGATGATGATGATATCATAAATTCTTTTGGGGAGGCTAGGTCGGTGCTTAGTGTAGAGACGCAACAACCTCCGATTTGTATTTCGGTTTGTCCAACGATAAGATAAGATAATAGGCATGATGACTGCCAAGTCAAATCAGCATCTTTTTTCGAACTGTCAAAACGAACACCACTATGGAATTTTATATATATGAAATATTTAAAAGTGACGTCATGTTGGAGTACTGCCAAGTGACGTACTATTTTAAGTTCTTTTCAATTTATTAAATAGAAGTTCTGTACAAAAAATACTGCAATCTACATGTTAGTAATAATTTCTTAGTTTATTATGTCGTGCATAATGATAAATAATTTATTTTAACTACAGTGACCATCCCTATTAGTAATATATGATTTATTGCCAGAAGTATTTTTAATTTAGTGATATAACAACATATCAAATACAATACAGCCAATCAAAACTTTGTTGGACTGATCACAACTATTTTTTATTTGCCTAACTCTGTCCCAGAGTCAACACAGCTAAGAGTTACATCGATGAATATGTCTTTAAATGTATTTCATTTCATGCTATAGACACTAAGATGAATTCTATTGCAGAACTGAGACATTAACTAAATATGTTAGCGTCTACGAACAAATAAAACATGGAAGCCGCACGTCATACTAAATTGCCTTTCATAAACAGTCCTGAATTTTAGTTGACAAGTATCACCCCCTCTTCAATGCATCACGGTAATGAATTTCAATATCAACCTTTAAAAACTTAATCAGCAATAAAAAAATTGTTGTGATTGGTCCATCAAAGTTTTGATTGGCTATATTCTATAAACGTTGGTCAAAAATGTTGCGCCGAAATATGCACGGTGTTAAGAAAAGCGCTATGCCTGCCCATCTTGGCACAATTGAACAATTGTTTTTGAGGGCATTTTTGAGCTGCCGTTAGACGTTCATGTTATACAAGGTATAAGTCTAATACGGGCGGAGCTCATAACGGGTGTTAGTTTACGACATACTAAGTACATTCAAATAACTTTTACTTTACATTAGAGCAACAATTTTTTCCATACAAAATAATTCGGCGCGCAATGTAGAGCAACATAATTGTGCGAGTAAAATACTCGTTGACAGCTAATTTCCAAAGCAGATGACATAACTGCCATGTCAACAATAACAAATGTTCGTACCTAAATTGCTGCTCCGATAACCTTAAAAAAAAATCTGTGGGGTCATAAATAAGAGTAACTTTTAAAAAAATCTCGTAATCTTTAATTACACTAATGAATCCCATGCCAGGTTAAATTGATCGCCCGTATTAGACTTACACACTGTATATGGTCGCGGGTTAGCGTAAATAAATACAATCTATCATAAAATAGGCTACTTAGATAATAATATAAGACCCTATTTAATGATCCAATTCTCTTTGTTTGTTTTGGGGCAATTTTGACACATGGTCCATTCAGAGCTATTTTCGAAAGACACTTTCCTACTCTTGATATAAGATTCACAAAGTATGTATGTATGTATGTAAATTCTTTATTGTACACAAAACACAGGCAAAAATACACATTTTTACAAAGAATTTGATAGGTACAAAGGCGAACTTATCCCTGTAAGGGATCTCTTCCAGTTAACCTTTGAGCAAAGGAGTCGTCTATATGAAGCAAAAGATAGACAAACATACCGTGTACAGTGGAGAATATATTTGAGTAATACCAAAAATGTAACTGTTATTATACCAACTAACATAAACTCATACATCCAATACACACATAATTAAAATATTTAATACATATACGTACATATACTACACATCAATAAATAGAATACACAACCAATTCACAAAATGTCGGAGAGCCACAATTTTTTCAGATTGTTCTTGAGTGACGCTACAAAACTGGGACTGTCCGAGGGACAATGGAAAGTCACGTTTGATGGTAGGTTGGTCCGAAAGGACTTTTTCATCCGATTTTCGGCTCTGTCCGTAATTCGGAAAGATAATCGCGTAATAAGGATTTATAAGCGGGACCATAAAAATTCACACTTCACAGAACAAGACTACGAGGGCTGCTCCGAAAGTTTTTAGTTGCTCCGGTTCTATTCATGCGATTTAAATTAAATTGATATGATTGTGAGGGACATTTCAATACTTATTATGGTTAATAAATTTATGCACGTAATGGGAATAGTTTTTTTATTATATTTTTTTTACAAAAAGCTGTTTTGTATGAAATTTAACATTATATGAAAAAATTGGCCATTTTTGACACATTGAAGCATATTTTGTATAAAAATCTTTGAAAGCCGTACTTAAATATACCCGGGATAAATAATTTAGTTCATTTTGCGTTTTTTAAATTATAATTGAAGAACAATGATTATTGATTGAATGATTATTTTTACAATATTCGAAATTCCAATTTTAGAGTTTACGATTTTTTTCGATGCCTACTCATTTATGATTAAAGTAAAGGATATCACGTAATTTGTACTTAAAAATAACGGAAATATCTTCAATTACTAGTACCTATAAAATAAAATAGTTTTATAAACGAATGATGTTCATAGCATCTCAATAAAAAACTGTCTTAAAAACCGGTATCATGGTCATTGGAGTAAGGCTCGACACGTCTAAGTAAAACAAAATAATAAAAATATCTAAAATATTTACTAAAACAAATTTACACCGCCTAAAGCGTCATTGAAATATCCCTCAAAATGGTGTAAGTTTTAGTGAAATCGCATGAATAGAAACGGAGCAACTAAAAACTTTCGGAACAGCCCTCGTATGAGCTCAATTGACCGGAAGTTACGTATCGCGGTAGCTTCTGTCAAAAATGGGTTTGAAAATGTCGAATTGAAGGCCTACCGGCTATACAGTAACTGAACGAGGGGTACGTTTTAAAACTATTGTAAGGAAAAGTCGATATCGACATTGATTTCGATACATAATACTCTTACTTAATAGATAATAACCTAGTTTGAATGAAGAGTGAGATATACATATAGGGTAGATAATGTAATAGAGTAGGATAGACGATGGGAACGAATAAAGAACATTTCCAAGATGTCATTGTTTAATTTAAATGCCTTACACTATAGTTGCCGATTTCTAAGACTGAACTTTTGACAGTTTAGAAATGAGCCTATAATATTCCATTGCTGGACGTAGGCCTCTCCTATTATATAACCATGCGTATAGACACATTAGGAGGTAAATGCCATAATCGCCACGCTGGGCAAGCGGGTTGGCGATCGCAGTAATGTGTCCACTATGATGACGCTGCTGCCCGGAATCAATCTTTTATCAAATAATGGTCAGTGACACTTCGATCCCTTAGTCTACTCTTACGACATCTGCAGGATGAGTTGGGGTGGTGACAAATGTATTCTTACTGCCGTCACCACACGGCAGCACGACGAAAGAGTACGAATATGCTACGATAATTTATTAGGTATTTTGTAACCAGGTAAGGTACACCTTTGTTACTTAACATTTGGTTAGTAAATAAATAAAAAAACTTATACTATCCTCGGGTATAAACGGATCTATTTTCGTTTTTACGTCACTATTACAAACGTTTCCGTTAGGTTACCTCTCGAAACGAAACAATAACTTCATTTAACACGATGCCAAAGCAGAAAGAAAGAGATCACGTGGAAAATGACGCAGCGAACCGACGTCAAATCTGGTGTGATGTGACCGGGTCATTGACTTTTTTTTTATGTTGGCACAACAAAGTGGCTCCACTCCACCTGATCGTAAGTGAAAAGTAGAGCCCAAATCGCGGCGGCAACGAACAGGAGACAATCAGTAACCTTCACTATGCCTACTCGTATGTCTATTGCATTGTCCTCTGACTGTCTGACTTACATAATACCTACTCGTACTATGTCAAAGTGACGCTTTATATGAAATTGTAAGAAACTATCCTTAGGTCAGCCGTTAGGCTGAGGCTCCATTGAGGCGGAGAGGAGCGGAGATGTGCAAAATTGGCCAATGAGACCGCATCACAGTGTTTCGAATTTTGAATTTGAAGAATGTAATTGGTCAATTTTGCACATCTCCGCTCCTCTCCGCCTCAATGGAGCCGCAGCCGTACACCTGAGCTATACTAAGGAATGAGAGGTGAATATGACTATCATTCCTAAGGGCGTTTGTGCACTACACTGACTTTTACCGTCCGGTAGTCCGTTTTTTTACGGTCCAATATACCACGCCAATAAATGTATATAGTAGCTTGTGCACTAGGTATACGTAATTTTACCGTCCGACATTTTACTTTTCCCCATTCCGGACAGTATTTTTCAGATCCGAGATGACAGCTATGAAAAACGTGTTAATGCTTGTGCACTACGTCCGGAATTGCACTGACTTTTATGACTGTCGACTGACTTTTTATGATACTATGCCGCACCTCCGAGTAAAAAGACAGACAAGTGCACAAGCCAATCATCCGTTTTTTTCATGCTACTATGCCGCACCTACGAGTAAAAAGACGGACAAGTGCACAAGCCAAACATGCGTGTTTTTCATGCCATATTGGACCATGAAAACTCGGTCTGCCGGACAGTAAAATTCATTGTGGTGCACAATCGCCCTAAGTATAGCCCCGTCCCTAAGGCCGGCCTTACACATCCGGAATCAGAATATGAATTAATATCCTTAGGCCGGCCTCATACATCCGGAATCAGAGTAAGTTATGCTTAGGTTGTCAATGTCACGATCACGTATTTGTTTTCGCAAGACAACTGTCAAGTATCAATCTAAAATCTGAATGTTAATTATGAATTATTATTCTGATTCCGGATGTGTGAGGCAAGAGAACGGAATAAGATTATGAATACTTACTCTTATTTCGGATGTATAAGGCTGGCCGAAACTTACGTAAGAACTTACAGGTGTACGGCTGGCCTTACTACGTGTCATCTTGACAAAGTTCTAGAGTCGCTTAAGCGCCTATCACACCTTCCTGAATCAGTCACTGACGACAGAGATGCCATAATATGCTAGACACGGTTAAAAATATAGAATCTCCACACGTGTCTGACATACTGTGCTCGAGCTTTATGCCATACTAGGTTACAGAGATTGACAATGAATTGGACTGCTTTCTGGAACTACAAACATAATTACAAACCGGCCAAGTGCGAGTCGGACTAGCGCGAAGGGTTTCGTACCATTATCATTAAAAACATACAGTCAAATCAACCTATCTCAAAATCTATAAGAGATAATTTAATCAAACCAAAAATCGTTGATAGAGTTTATTAATATGCATAACATATTTTTTTTTTAGAATTGTATACCACGTAGTTTAAAAAATAGAGGGGCGGAACACATTTTTCAGACTTTGACAGCTGATATCTGGAAAACGGTACGCTTAAATAAAAATGTGACATATAAACCTTCATATCATTTTTAAAGACCTTTCTAGTCGTATTGATACCTCACACGCTTATATCCATCTAAAAAAAAATCTATCCCTGAGTTACATGTGTGGAGGTCCCCAACCCCAATTATTTTTTTTACAATATAGTATCATAATATTGTAGCGGTCCACACAACACATATTCTTACCAAATTTCATCACTGTAGCATTTATAGTTTCCGAGTAAATCGGCTGTGACAGACGGACAGACGGACATGACGAATCTATAAGGGTTCCGTTTTTGCCATTTTGGCTACGGAACCCTAAAAATATAATGTAGATCGATTGTCGGAGTGACAATCTATGATTTAGACAAGTTTTGTAGCCAAAACCATGTCCATAACTAGTACATTGAAGCGAAACATCAAATTATTAATTATTAATAATCGACATCCATATTACGTAGAAGTCAAACTAATATCCGCATGTGCACATTTAAAATTCGACAAAAGAAAACTGTAAACATAATTTGAATAGATTTTTCAATTCTTGAAATTGTGCTCATACCGTAATTGGAAATTTCAACGATATTAATTCATACAGCAACCAAATGTAGGTGTAGGTACAGTCAAGGGCATTAATATACACTTCTCCATACTGATCCCTTACAAATGTGTCTATATTAATGCACTTGGCTGTACTGAAAGAACAATATTTGTTTGTGCAGTCTTTGTGTATTGCAAACAATATTTAAACTGCAACATGTTTGCTGCAACGCTGTTGCTTTATGAACATGGAAGCAATTTGCCTTTCTGCTTCAATGCACTTGTTAAACGGGCAAACTCGACACAGGTCGGCATCAAAGTATAGCTACTAATGTATTAGCTATGGACATGGTTTTTGGCTACAAAAAATGTCTAAATCATAGATTATCACACCGACAATAGGCATGATGACTGGCAAGTCAAATCAGCATCTTTTTTCGAACTGTCAACACGATCACCACTACGTATGGAATTTTATATGAAATACTCAAAAGTGACGTCATGTTTGAGTACTTCCAAATGACCTACTCTTTTAAGTTATTTTCAATTTATTAAATGGAAGTTCTGTACAAAAATTACTGCAATCTACATCTTAGTAATAATTTCTTCGTGTATTATGTCGTGCATAGTGTTAAATAATTTATTTCAACTACAGTCATCATCCCTATTGACCTACATTATATTTTTTAATCTGTCATTATGTTTGTGGTTCCAGAAAGCAGTCCAATTCATTGTCAATCTCTGTAACCTAGTGTGACATACCTAAAGCTGAAGCACAGAATATGTCCCAGTTCAAATGCCGACGAGGACAACTCTTTGTGTGTTTATACGTAATAAATAGCTTAATTTAAAAAAATATTCATTTAATCAACTTTCGAGCCTTATCCACATTAATGCGAACAATGACGCAGATTTGTCCGATCTCTGCTAATATTTCGCGTGAAGTTAGTTTTTCATCAAATTATGTATTTAATGGGTAGTTCACCGAGTGATTTGGGTAAATGCCCAGTGTTTACCGCTCGTACCCGATTCGTACACGTACTTAATATTTATGTAGTCTGTTACAGCGATTAACTGGAACATTGCTGGCTAGCAATCAAATAACTTTGCCAATTATGCACTCCAACTCCCTGCGGTTTTCGTTTCTCAGAGTGAATAGAACTCTTGCTGGCTCTTAGAGCTGTATACTTATACAGGGTGTTTTAGGGAACGTTCAAGTATTACGTAACGCAATTTTTGAGCCCCCTCCCTCCCTTGTACGCAGCGTAACGTTCTTCTGTACCCCCCTCTCTAAGCTTCACGTAACACTCAAATGACCATTTTTACCCTAAAGTCGCAAAAAGTTATGTTATAGCTTTTATCCTTGGTATAGTTTTAATTGCCTTTGCGGTAATCGGATTCCGTGTGAAACGTAACTGAAAAGGGTTGCCAATTTGAAAGTTTTGGTTCCCTAGTTTTTTTCTTAAAAAAATATAATGTAACTTTTTTCATAACAAGTGTCTTAAAAAGAGAAATTAAATTCTGTACTAAAAAAAATTTTTTAGTACAGATGATGTACTTTTTAGGCTCTAGTGCGAGAAGTGGGTCATTTTACGTCAAGTCCAAAACTTCGGAGGGCAATCTGTACTAAAAAACGTCGTACGAGACACGTGCATAAACGAATTTCGTAACTCGTGTCGATTTAAAACACTACCTATCGGTCGTGTTTTAAAACATCACCACTCGCTTTGAATTTCATGTTTTTCGCACTCGTATCGTATTGTACTATTTCACGTTTTTGGAATTAGTTACAAACACCTAACAATAATCGACAGGGTCTAGCAAAAAAAGTGGTGGAAAGATAGTGTTTTCAACGATAACACAAAACCTTTTAGCGTAAGTATGTAATTATTATGTATAATATTAATAATCATTCGCGTTATAAATCTTCTCATACAAGACTTTTACCAATTGAATTTAGACAAAATAAATCAAATGAAGCGTGATTATTCAGATAAACTTATTTTCAGCCAATCAAACGAATCCATAAAATTCAAGTTATTTCACAATATTTTGACGTTGTTCTTATGAAATCTTGTCTGAAATCAATTTATCCGGCGAAATGGAAAAGATAATTTACTTTCATTTTAGGCTAGGCTTTGATTTGAAATTGTGTAATTATGTGAAGCAACGAGGCCTAGAGTGAGAAATATTATTAAATTTGGTTAATGTAAGAGGAATGTAGGTACAGATAATTTTAATAAAATTTATTTATTTAAATTAGGATAGCGAGTGATGTCCTAGAAACTCTGTAAGTGTAGTAAAATGTATTAGAATTCTTTTGCATTATGCTATCCTTCAAAATCTAAATAAAATTCCTTCCCTCCCTGCCCATCATTTAAAATTTCTAATAAGATTAAAATATAAACTTTCTGTCAACTGCAAAAGTCATCCATTTTTATGTCAAACTCATGTGGGTTGGAACGTTATAGTGTAACTACGTCTAATTGTAATCTCCTGAATAGGTAGTTAATTGGAGACGCCTATGTCTATCAGTGGACTGATACAGGTTTCTTCTTCTTCTTCTTCTGAGTCGTAGCCTCATGTCTGAGGGACGTGACTCCTATGGGGTATTATTCTTCCAGTCACTGCTCTCGAGGCCGTTCGATCTTCGGCCATATGACGTTTATGACGTGGCATTTTTTCATAAATTATGTCTATGATTTCTTTATCAAGTATCTACTTGATTTGGCCGTATGGTAGTGGCAGTAAGAACACATTTGTCAATACTCAACTGGACCCGTGGATCGAGTCAACTAAGGGATTTAAACTATTGACTATTTAATTTTTTATTCAATTTCATTTCTTGAAGATTGATGGCAGCAGCATCATCACAGTGAAGTGGACACACTACTGCGATCGCCAACCCGCTTTCCCAGCGTGGCGATTATGGGCACCTACTAATAAAATCCATAAGCTTAGGTAATAGGAGAGGCCTTTGTTCAACAGTGGATTATAGGCTGGTGATGTAATATTACTTGATTTAAAGAACGGCTATATCTCGGTGGAAATCATCGGAAAAATTGGTTCAAACTGAACTGAACAATCCTTTCAGCTTTTACTTTTAAACTGTAACTTTCAGTCCCTGCACTAAACTACGGCGTGCCAAATCAAAATCACTTACTAAGCACTAAAAGTCCAATCTTTATTCCCTCATCTTCATCCTTCAGTATTTTAAAGCCTTTATTCTCTTCACATAAAGTTGAGATTTCTTTGAAGCTAACCAGATAACAGGTACCAAGGTTTTTGCTGTTAGAAAATTGGCAGATTGGTAGAAATAGTGCTGGGGTTAGAGTTGACAGCTGCAAAAGTAAATTGGTAAAAGGGTCTGGATGACAGAGAAAGTCAATAGGGAGAAACGTTTGATCTCAGACTTCTGAGTGGAACGTAGTTTAAAAATCTGGAACTATTTGAAATAATGGAGCCTTTTCCAAGAAGTCAGTAGATTGGTACCGGAAATATCTGGGTTGTGTGCTGAATTTATTTACTAACTCACATTTATTAAAGGGCATTTCTCCGAGCGTTTGAACCGCCGTGACTTCGGTGGCATCATTATTACCCGATTTCCGTGGATATTTCATATTTTTTTTGGATATCAACTACGTCTATCAATATAATTATCCAAGAGTTCTTGCATCTCTCACGGGGTTCGTGAGATAAGGCTGCCACCGAAGTCATGGCGGTTGAAACGCTCGGAGAAATGCCCTAAAAGAGTCATACCAGTCCAAAAAAAACGATAATACCTAATATTAGAACAGCAAGGTCACAATGGATACAATCGACAGGCTGAAATAGAAAACATAAATTTCTCAAAATTAAATCTTTTAAAATATAACATTTGTGTATTTATTCATCACAAATATTTGTTACTTGGTCATGGCTGTCTATGTATTTAAGTATTTATCAATATGTAAATATGTATCTATCTATTATAATATCGTCGCCTGGTACCCACATCACAAGCCTTAATCGAGCTTGCCGTGGGACTAGGTTGATTTGTGTAAGATGTCCCAAGATATTTATATTTATTTATATTATTCATATAACAAAAAGCATTTACTATGGAGCTGACTTTCAAAAAGCATACAGAGTGTTTTTTGTTCACCTGCCAAATTTAGGAGAGTTAATTCTGAGGTCATGGGTAGTTCTATGCGATTATTCTGTCGCACAAATCAAGTCATTACCATTCCCAAATTATTGACGAACTGCGTATAAATAGCGGAGTCATTTTCGGTTATCTTGTAGCAGACGCATGTTTGTCTGCTATTCTGGCATAATAGTCTCGTTTGCTTTTATAAAACGAAAAATAAAGTGGTCATGGTAATGAACAATAAAAACGAGTAAGAAAATCGCATTGAAACACCCTCATATTGATGAACTTTTACTATAGGGCCGACATCCGATTCGAGAAAAAAATCTGATGTTCCATACATTTCCGCCTACTTTCGGGTGGACCAATGATAAATGCATTTTAACAAGGTCGAGACAAAGGTGAATTTATCACTGGCTCATCCTATAATATTTCAGGGCTTGTACTTTAACTACTTAACACAAAAATTGTGACGTTACATTTTGTTATCCTTTAACTAACAATGTACCGAGGAGAAATTTCATAACTTGCGAAACTTCTATAGAGAATGTTCTCGGCAATTTAAATTTTACAAACAATCCAATCATACCAAAACCGTTGTATACAGGGTGTAATCGATAAGTGTTTACAGGCCATAATTCCGTAAATATGAGAGATATCAGAAATATTTTAACTGATATCGAAAGTACGTTACCCAACGAGTAAAATTACATTACATACAGAACATATACATATACAATATTTTCATAAAACTCTTATAAGTTCTCATCTAAACATTCTCAATGAGAAGTTACTCTTAAATTCTCATGGAAATTCTCGGAAATTGCCGAGTATATTCCCGCAATTTTGAGAATGTTCTGAAACTTGTACATTGCTACCTTAAACTATGTACAATATCTTTGCTATCGAGCCATCTATTTCGATTGTCAACCAGCCGCAGAACAGATTGCATTATATGGTATCACTTTGCCGTTTATTGGTCCCGAGTAATGCAATAGCTTTCAGATACATTTCCGTTCCCGTTACACATTGTAATGGATTTTATTTAAATTGCCTGTTAACAGATAATGGAAGCTGTAAAAAAACCCTGGGAAATAAATCAGAGACAGTCCTAGCAGGGTTCTTTAAACATTTTCAAAAGTCAAACTTTTATTTATTTTATTTTATTTCATATTCCCTTAAACTAACACTAACAGACATGCTACACATGTTAATTTTACAGGAGTGCATTGTGTTATACACCGTGGTCTCTAATAACCCGAAAGATTTTAACAGTTGTTCCTGACCACATTTAGAAACTATAATGTCATATAAACTTCTCTGGATATATCCTAGTTTCAGAGTTATTACCAATTAAAAAAAAACATATTTTCTAATTGTAACTCGGTACAAAAGGTCTTTTTAACGGCGTTGGTGCCATTATGGACAATAGTCTCACTAACCTCATTAATAGATGTCAAAAAGTGAGAAATAAAACCTTTTAAGATCTGAAATCGAATTGGAGATCAAAAATGTAAACAAATGGGATAGGTACCACCACAAAAAAATTATCGCGAGAGGTGGGTAATCTAAAATCATTGAAATACTTTAAAAAAATGCGCACATGCATGTCACTGACGGTACATATAGTTTTTAAATATTTTACTAATTTTTAATATCATACATTATTTTTTTAATCATATATTTCTCTAGTTTTAATAAAATGTAGGGTGTTTAATTTATACTACTGGCAATGATAAGAAGTTTTAAACATTTGGTTCGCAGTTATAATAATGTACTGGAAAAAATCAAAACAAGATGGTGCTCCAAATGACTCTTTTATGAATCCATAAAAACTCCTAAAATTTAGCATTACAAAGTACATGAAAACAGATTTTAGTATTTTTACCTACAAATCAATCATTTTAATTTTTTTTATAGAAATTGATTCGATTGTAACATAGATGAAGACTGGAATTCGTTCCCCGACTATCTCAAAGATTAAACTAACACGACATTGGTTTTCAAACATTGATTATGTTGATTATTTACATCATTCTAGCAAATTTTCTAGGAATTATTTTGTAATCAGGAACCGTGGACACTCAGCCGTATGTTTTTTTATAGTCATGTCCAAAAATATGTTAATGATTGTGATACTTGTGTATCGAACATACTTTGACTTTTGCGTATCCACACCTAAACATCAAGCATTGTCTTAGGTTTAGCACTTGTAAGGATAGTTTGTAAGTGTGCAAATAAATAAAATAAAAAATAAAAAATTGGTTGCCTGTAAAGTCGGTATACGGGCGAAAGTTTTACGTGACAACGACACTTTTTATGTCTGTCTCTCTCGCTCTTAGGCGGGCTAACCATGCCCGAGTGGAAGGGACGCGTGCCTCTCACTCGCTCTCATTGTGAGCGCATAACGTGAGCGGAGCGTAACGCAGTTTCTTGAAGTGTCACCCGGCAAACCAATTTAGACGTTGTCACGTCAATAAATAATCCATCTCAAAATGCGACGTTAATTTATAAAGGTTGTAAAAATAAAAAGTTTTATACCCCTGGAATGTCATTTTAACATTGACTTTATAATGTCATGTCATTGTCATAGATTGTTTACATTTTTGATCTCGAATTCCATTTCAGAGCTTAAATATGAAGTTTTTGTAAAAAAAAAACCTTAACACTCATTGTAAGTGCTAGTTTTATGGATAGCTTTTACTTTTTATGTTAAAATACATTCAAAAATTAAATAACAATTGAAAAAAAATATATATAATTTTTTTTTCCGCCAAAAATGACAAAAGTCATATAATATTTTTTGTTTGTTTTTACATCAAAAATGTGTGGTTAAAATCTTTTGGGTTATTAGAGACCACGGTGTATTAGGTATAAGTTATACAACTCTAGGTAGAACGAGTGTTTTACACTATGACTGAAGTACAGAGCTTGGGGTTGTGATAGCCTCCAGGGTGCTTAGCCAAGTTACCAATCGCTAACGCTTAATCGCGTCAATCGTAAGCGAAAGGCAGCTAACTGTCTTTGTCGCACTAATATGCAAGAGTGACAGAGGGAAAACTACGATACGCTACCAAGCGCTAGCGATTGGCAACTTGGCTAAGCATCCAGGTAACGGCTACTAGCTAAAAGAAATTGAGTCTGAAACTGTGACTTTTCTGCGGATCCCTGTCAAAAATACCATGTTTTGGGCATGCAATATATAACTACCTAAGCTTAAAACCAAACATGTTTTTAATACTCCATAAGAGCTTATTCTCTTTTAAGGACACCCAATTAGCGTAAAAAAACTAATTTCAGTCAGGGTTGTAACAATAATTAGGAACTATTTACATTACAATAAAAACTTCGTTTTGGGGTTGATTTCATAAACTATAAGCGAAATTATAATTTGAAATCACCGGTAAGTTAAAATTCCTAAAGATGTCGTACTTAATAGTCGTTACGAACCTGACTGCAATTAAGGTTTTTTAATCTCAGATTTCAGACAGATGTCCATCTGCGTGCATTATAGATTATAGCGAAACTATAATGGTTCCTAGTTTACTACGGCCTAAAAATGCCTTCCAAAGCTTTAAGTAACCTTATGTAGGAATTGATTTAAAACGCAAATAAATGGACTTACTATTTTTATGGACTTCTTTTTTGGGTCATTGTCAGATTTAGGTTATCGTCTTTTCGGAGTTCGAGTAATAATTGCGATAAAACAATTACTCGTACAACTAGGTACCCCGTTCTATAACCCTATGTAATAAAATGGTAGCTTAGACTTATAAAAGCTATTAACTTTTGACCACCGAGTGGACACCTTTTGTTTTTCCGACTGACAATGACCCTTTTACATTGTTAAATCTACTAAACGTAATAGGTGTTTTGATCTGATATTATATTGGATATGGATGATGACAACGCATGAGTAGTCAGCACTAGGTTCACACAGGTATTCTAAACCAACGGTCAAGACGAACCTTGAATAAAACAAAAATCTTTTTTTATCAGTTTCCAATCAAACAGAGTAAGAAATATAAAACTTGCATGGGTTCGTGATCTTCATCCTAAATTTACTATACAGTGTGTTTCCATGACCCGGGCTTTTACGAAAATGGGTAATAATACGCATTACTAGCAATCGTTTTCAAGTATTAACATTTGACAAATAATTAAATTGATCGTACAATTAATTTTATTTCCTCCGAACGATCAATGCCTGTACTGCTTAGTTGTCAAACGTTGTGAGTGGCTGCGATCTGTCATTGTCAAGTGCTAATGAACGATTCATTTTGAAGTACATTGCTTCTAAATTAACTTTTCTTAGAAAGCTAATTACTTTTAAAATTAGTATTTTGAATCGAATAATGCTCATGATTTGGCTAGAAATCTGCATCGCATTCCTCGGTTTCGATAAAAGCCAGTATCATAGACACACACTGTATAGTTACTATCCACTAAATCTCCCGTTTTATTGACCACTTAGATTCCCTAGAACCCGTATATTTCTAGGTAATTCTAGAAAGAAATAGAACACGTTAACCCAAGAACATTTAGCGTGAACGGAAATTAAAGTTCAACTATTTTCAAAACCTAGACACGACTTTAAATCCTAAATTCTAAAGTCTAGATTCGTGTTTGCGACGAGGGTTACTTTATACTTTATAGCATACTGATTTGGGTTTTATATCAAGTGAGGTAAAGTCTTGTTTAAAATAGGGGAGAGGTGGATAAAATGCAATAGCAATTTCCTAGAACAGGAAGCGGGTAGAACTGGGATATATGGACCGCCACAGGATGTATTACTTAATAAGTATACACTTTGTAAATGCAATAATGTTTGTGGGTTTACGTCGTAGCTTGGCGATATTGGACATTGTTTGGCGAACTTTAAGTTTTTTGTCATCATCATCATTATTAAGAAGGCCCGGCCCTCTGTCGCTGCAGCAAAAAGTAAAAAACTCCTAGGTGAAGGTTAAGATAAGCCACTGTATTTGTAATACTTGTTTGTAAATCCACAATATTTGTTCTTTTTTCAGCTTGTAAAAGGACTGTAATAAAAAGCCCGTATCAGCCTATTGTGCGGAACCTTTTGTTCGCACCACAAAGCGTTCATTGAAATCCGTACTGTAAGGATAAAGAAACTGTATTGATAATTGTTATTTATAATTATAAACATTATTTAAAAAAATGACATACACACGTCTTCAACCTATTTGACATCATCAGCCTATATGAGTCCACTGCTGGACAACGGCCTCTCCTTAGCCTATGCGTATGACGTCACTATGCCCATAATCGCCACGCTGAGCAAGCGGCTTGGCGATTGCAGTAGTATATCCATTATGATTCATGATGATTTGTGTAAGTTTATAAGTTTCGAATACAAAAGCCTGCACCACACAAACCTTTCTTTTTGCCCAATGGTTGACTGGTAGAGAATGCCTTAAGGCATTAAGTCCGCCATTTGTACTTTTTTTATTGTGCAATAAAGTTTAAATAAATAAATCTGCCCATCATCAATCTCCGATAAATAAATGGTCAGTGGCACTTAAATCAGTTAGCCTTAATTTTACGTCACCCACGGGAACAGTTGGGGTGGTGACAAATGTATTCTTACTGCCGTCAGCCTGTTTCAGTCCCTTCTAAAACACTCGGTATGTTTTCTTTGGTATATGAAATCTCATCATCATCATCATCAGCCTATGATAGTCCACTGCTGGACGTAGGCCTCTCCTATTAACTATGCGTATAAACGCATAAGGAGGTAAATACCCATAATCGCCACGCTGGGCAAGCGGATTGGCGATCGCAGTAATGTGTCCACTATGATGACGCTGCTGCCCATCATCAATATTTTATCAAATGGTGGTCAGTGACACTTCAATCCCTTAGTCGACTCTTACGACACCCGCAGGAGGAGTTGGGGTATGAAATCTAATATTAATAAAACGGATAAACTCACGTAGACATATTTAGTCACTACGCGTGACATGTTTCGGAAGGCCTAGGTCTCAATTATTCGTTTTGCAACTATAATTCGTTTGAGGCGCGGCGTGATAATGGAGACCTACGCTCTAGACTATACGTAAACATACGAGAGTTTAACCGTTCAATTTTATTTTAAATTCAATAATAACCAGAGATCGGACAAATGTGCGTCATTGTTCGCAATAATATGGACATGACTCCAAAGCCGATTGAATAATTAATCATTTTCAGAAAATTACTTATTTGGCACTGGTAACTATGAAAACCATTGTAAAAAGTCACCTTAGAGCTTCGAAATCAAATTTCAAGAAATTATTCATTTAATTATTATTTTGATCAACTTTGGTGTCATATCCATATTATTGCGAACAATGACGCACATTTGTCCGATCTCTGATAATACATACTAACATACATTGCGCGTAGAACCGATGGCCGTTGGGGCGGGAAGGTTCTCGAGTGGCGGCCACGTATCGGAAGGCGCAGCGTGGCTAGTCCACAAGGTGAACTGATGACCTGGTGAAGGTCGCGGGAGTCCGCTGGATGCGGGTGGCACAGGACCGGTCATTGTGGCAATCTTTAGGGAAGGCCTAGGTTCAGCAGTGGACGGCTAATATGATGATGATGAATAGCGTGTGGTGACGGCAGTAAGAATAAGAATACATTTGTCACCACCCCAACTCTTCTCGAGGGTGTCGTAAGAGTCGACTAAGGGATTGAAGTGTCACTGGCCATTCTTTAATAGAAGATTGATGATGGGCGGCAGCGTCATCATAGTGGATACATTACTGCGATCGGCAATAATGCGCTTGTCCGGCGCGGCGATTATGGGCATTTACCTCCTAAATATTATGTCCAATATCCGCATAGACTACGGAGAGGTCGTTGTCCATTCGTGGACTGATGAAGTGAAGTGAAATTTATTCAACGATTTCGCCATCATGAAGTCTAGTTAACATACAAAGGCACAAATAAACTTGTTTTAGGTCACACAGACCAGACTACGAGCAAATAAGCTGCATCTAGATCGATGTTGCGAAGTTTCTAAGTTCTTGTGTTTGTCTAAGTAGGTCACACCCACTTAGGGTTAGTTAAGCAAGCTGGAGCCTAAATTATGCTGGCTATATTGGTAAAATGTGCATATAAGGACCTAATTCGCGATGTGTCAGTTCAATACAATAACTGGGTCAAAATTATTTTCGTTGTCTTGTTTCATACCACTCTGTCACGCTGTTAGGTTGCTGTTTCGACTCAGTATATAAAAAAACCAGTGCACTTGTATTTCTTTTTCGCGCTAGATTTTAATCCATACATCAGAAATTGAAAACATAACATCATCTCATACAAAAATCACCACTGCGTCACGTTTTTTAGAGACACAAAATAAGACAACGAAAAGAATTTTGACCCACCTGTCAAAAACTACAAGGCAAACTTAAACTGTATCTCATTTCAGAGATCATGGCAGAGGAGGCATCGACATATTTTTTACTATTTTTAATATCACGTGGCAGACAATCGTACCTACGTCCTGGCAAGCGGTTCACATCACATATCATCACTATCGCAGTCCACTGCTGGACGTAGGCCTCTCCTACTAGCTATGCGTATAGACGCATTAGGAGGTGAACGCCCATGATGACCACGCTGGGCAAGCGGATTGGCGATCGCAGTAGTGTGTCTATGATGAAGCTGCTGCCCATCATCAATCTTCTATAAGCGAATGGTCAGTGACACTTAGTATTTTACGATTACGACACCCACGGGAAGAGTTGGGGTGGCGACAGATGTATTCTTACTGTCATCGTCACACGGTGCGCCTATTGCTTTTAATCATAAACAGAGTGATTTTTTTTGAGTTTTGAGGTCATATTGCTGAACTTTTATTATGAGACCTGCATTCGATTCGAGAAAAAATATCTGATGCTTCAAACATTTCCGCCTACTAAAATAATACTTTCAAAAATTATATTTAGGTTTTAGGTTTAAAGATATTTATTCTCAAAAAAGACATACAAGTCACTTACATGAGAACAGCATTATAGTAAAATAACAATTTTATAACGGTAGAAACTTAAAATCGTTTGATAGGAGCACGCTCATATGATTAATTTTTTTTAAGGTGGGTAGTGGTTAAAAATGTAGTGTGATAACTGTATTTTAAATTCGTTGAATGAGCTTGCCCCTCTCAAAGCAGACGGTAATTTATTATAAATCTGTGCACCTTCATAGGTAAACATTTTTTTCCCTAATTGAGTTCTTGTCTTTGGCAATACAATGATACTCGCTCGACGGGTGGGTCGTTTGGTTACTTGCTTCTTTATTGTAAAGGCTAAGTTAGTATGGAGTGAGGTGTTTAATATTTTCCTAACAAGAAGGCAAGTATTATATATATACAATTGTTTAATATTCATAAGCCTGGTTTCTGAATATATTTGCGTGGTAGGTGTTAAATGATGATAGCGGAAGATAATTTTAATTATTTTATTTTGGAGTATTTGGAGGGAAGTTAATTTAGTTTTGGCGGCGCTGCCCCACAACTCGATCAAGTAAAGTAAATGCGGTTTAACTAAAGAATTGTATAAAGTATAGCGTATCTTATGTGAAATACAGCTGGCAATGCGATATAAAGATCCAGTAAGTGACGATAATTTTGACCTTATATGTTCAGTCTGGTTATTCCATGTAAGACGGCTATCTATTCGAAGACCAAGGTATTTTTCATGTTGTTTTTCCTGTAGGGTTATATTATTAATTGACAAAGGGTTGTGGGGAGAAATAATTTTATTTCTCGCTCTAAAGATGACATAACATGTTTTTGATATATTTATTGTGAGTAAATTGTATTGGAACCATGAGTGTAATTTATTTAAATCAGTTTGAGCGTTTGCTATTATATTTTAATGATTATTTGTAAAGAGTTAAGAGTAGTTAGAAATCTTTTTAAATATCTCAGTGTTTGAATCGGTGAATCGGATGTCGGTCCCATAGTAAAAGTTCATCAATAGGTACTCATCTCATCTGTCAGCCCCTGCCTACGGTTCCGGGTTCGAATCGGCGAGGGCATTATTTGTGTATTTATTTATCACAAATATTGGTTCCTTGGTCCCGGCTGTCTATGTATTTAAGTATCTGTATGTATCTATCTATTATATTTATCGTCGCCTGGTACCCACATCACAAGCCTTAATTGAGCTTACCGTGGGACTAGGTCGATTTGTGTAAGATGTCCCAGATATTTATTTATTTAATATGACCTCAGAAGTAACCCCCTAAAGGTGAATAAAAAAATCACCAGTATGTTTCGTTTCATTTGTGCGTAGTAATCCCAAATTGTTTCCCGTTTTATTTTATTATTTAATCCCCGTTTTCCACTGGTGTGTTCTCCTAAACAAAAAATCTCATAAAGCCATTATATTTGCATGACTCACGCTTCCTTTATAATACTTGGGATTAGACACAATCCATTTCCCGATTTCTTACAAGGATTGAGGAAAACGAAAGAATATCACAACACCACTTTAAAAGGACAATAACCCTTAGAAAATCTTCGCCACTTACGACCTTTCGTGTTGGATAAAATTGCATCAAAATATTCTAAGATCATTTCAAAAATGACAAAAGTATATGAGAATTTGATGTAACTTACGACGTTATGATTTTGGTTGGCTTGTATCAAAACGGGAAATATTTGCAAGCATGGTTTATGGTAACGATATGGGTACACGGTATACAGGATGAGCAATGGCTTTGTAAGCGGAGGTTAAATAATTTGAATATTGTGGATAATATAAATATTTCTTGGAGTTTTGACAAATCCTTGGAAACAATAAAATAAAGGACAGAACATATCTTAATGCTTTGTTAAATTTTAATCAGTTGATGATTCATATTATACCGTGTTTTTTCCCGTTATATTTAACAGGCTGCTTGGTACGTTAATTGGAGCTACCTGGTATATAGCTTTTAGTCAAACTCGAAAAAAAATATTTTTTTCGTTTTCGTACATAATAAATGAAATGATAAGTGTGAGGGAATATTAAGAATAACACAAAAGTTAATTTCAGGTGACTGACGGCACATGTCAAAATAAGTAGCATTAGGATGTAATAAAGGTTGCAATACACTTGTTCAGTCATTAAACTTATTTTTTAATAACTCAATAACAATACTAGTTCCTTAGAGAAATTGATTATTTTTGACCTAAATAAGCTAACACGATCAATAAAAACACGGTGTATAAATAAAAAAATATTTTACATCAGAATTGCAATGATCGTCGATGATGGTCGTGGGTGGGCGTCCGACACTGCGTTTACCAAACCGTGGTCTCCACTCGAGTTCTTTTCGACCCCATCGACCATCTGCTCTGCGTGCAATATGTCCTGCCCATTGCCACTTCAGCTTACTAATCCAGAGGGCTGTTTTCTCCGTATAAATGGCAGGTAATAACTCGTGATTCTAATTTGAAATAACGTGGAATTTGCGTCACAATTTTCGTTCTCTTGTTTCATACCACTCTGTTTGCTGTTTCGACTCAGTATATAAAAAAAAATCCGGTGCACTAGTATTTCTTTTTCACGCTAGATTTTAATCCATATAGCAGAAATTGAAAACAAAACATCATCTTATACAAAAATCACCACTGCGTTACGTTTTTAGGGACACAAAATAAGACAACGAAAATAATTTTGACCCATTTACCAAATCTAGATATTTTTATGGGTACAACTGTAAATAAAAATGCCCATTTAGCAAATCATCCCGTATGTCTTGTACATTCGTGTTGTTAAGACGCCTGTTGAAAGCGATCTTTTCGTACCGTCATGTTACGATGCATTATTCGCGGTGTTTTCCTCACATTATTTCAGTAATCAAGACAACGGGGATGAAAAGATATAACATACAATGTACGAGGTCAGATAAGTACCTCCAATGGTATTGTGAGACAAACGAGCTTCTAAGATTGAGGGTATTGTTGCTGATATTATGGGCCAGTTCGTAAACATGTGTACCTCGGTCAAAATTCTTTTCGTTGTCTTATTTTGTGTCCCTAAAAACGTGACACAGTTGTAATTTTTGGATGAGATGATGTTTTGTGTCTAAATTTTGATGTATGGATTAAAATCTAGCGTGAAAAAGAAATACAAGTGCACCGGTTTCTTTTTATATCTGAGTCGAAACAGCAACTAAAAGCGTGACAGAGTGGTATGAAACAAGACAACGAAAATAATGTTGACCAACCTACTTTATTTAGTGCTTTGTAGTAAACTAACCCTTATAGTTTCGCTCTGTCCGTCTCTCTGTCGGTTTGCAGCATAGCTTAGGCCGTGGGTTTTCTGGCCGGCGACCGGCGACCGACGCGTGTGCGCCGCCGACGACGTTCGAATGTTTTGTTCGCGAATGTTTGAGGGTGGTTTCTCTGACACGTCGCCGGCAGCGGGTAACCGACGACGAGTTAAGCAGGCCATACACGTAAGGGTGTACCTGACAGGTTTGCCTGTACAGGTCAACTGTTCAGGTAAACCGGAGCGTGTATGTTGCAAAAACCTGCACAGTTCTGTAACATACACGCTCCGGTTTACCTAAACAGTTGACTTGTACTGTACAGGCAACCCTGTCAGGTACACCCTTACGTGTATGGCCTGCTTCAGAGAAACCACTGGCGACAAAGTGGTAGAATAAAATGTAGATTTTTTTTCGGGTCATCCCCTAGTAGTAAAGCGGGGATGATTATTTTATTTTTCTGTGATCTTATAATGTGGAATATCACAGGATATGTATTCCGCAGTGTTTGAAGACGAAAGTCTTTGATGAGTGTGTGTTGCCAGTGAGGACATACGGTACTGAAACGTAGCCGCTTACAATGGGCCTCATAAGAAGGCTCAAAGTCACCCAAAGGGCAATGGAGAGGTCTATGCTAGGAGTCTCTCTGCGTAATCGGATTAAAAATGAGACTATCCGCAACAGAACCAAAGTAACCGAAATAACTCTCCGAATCGTTAAACTGAAGTGGCAGTGAGCGGGGCACATTGCGCGTAGAACCGATGGCCGTTGGGGCGGGAAGGTTCTTGAGTGGCGGTCACGTACCGGAAGGCGTAGCGTGGGTAGGCCCCCCACAAGGTGGACTGATGACCTGGTGAAGGTCGCAGGAGTCCGCTGGATGCGGGTGGCGCAGGACCGGTCATTGTGGCAATTTTGGGGGAGGCCTATGTTCAGCAGTGGAGGTCTTTCAGCTGATAAAGTTTTTCTTTTAAGTCTATATTTTCGGGCATAACCGCATCAGAATTTAAAAAAAATTGTCCAAAGGGACAAACTTTTGATCCGTGTTCAAAAAATATAGAATGAATCATGAATAGTGCTTATAGGATAAGGATAGACTATTTGTACTTAGCTTATTAGGGCGTGTGACATTTCAGTGGCTAAAGAAATATCCTGAGATATACCCAAATTATAAAACCAAGTACCAAGACCAACCAAGTAGCAGTACCCGGGCTTTTAAAGGGTTAATTAATAGGCCTCCCATTTACGTTCAAATTGTGCGCCCGACTGAAATGATTTCCATAAATTCTACATGTCAAGTATCTATGCGTGAGTAATTTCTTGTGACACGTTTTCGCCTGGATAGTGCATATTAATTTGACGCGTTACTCTTAAGGCTGAGCCACACCAAAAGCGTGTGCGTGCATGTGCGTGTGTGCGTTTGCGTTGTAGCGCGTGAATGCCATAAATTCAAATTCAAATTCAAATTATTTTATTGTAAGATTATGCAAGTCATTAAAAATGTTACAAAATAATATTGAGTGTGTCATAATCAACCGTCTTGCGGTATACAATATGTGCTTACAATCTAAATACCTAACATAAAACATCAGTAATTAAAAAATTAGAGTAAAATACAAATACCCATGTAAATTACGTATGCCTCAAATTGATTTATACAATAACATAAAATTAAATAATTTTTAAAATTAGTACATAGTATATCATAGTAGTATAGATATGTTATCGGTTAAAGAATAGGTATGTGTCGGGTATAATTTTTCACAGAAAATACTATACACATGTATTTTTAAATGTATTAAGGTTAACTGGAATCCCATTTTACATGAAAATGTATTGGAATTTCCGTTTTTATCGTCATAAAAACATGTATTTTTATCGATAACTCCGTGGATAATAAATAAAGCAAGTCATGGTTAAAAATCACCTTTTTCCATACATTTTTGGCGGGTTCTTTAAACACTAAAATTTTGGCTGTGCTAATTTATAACTCCTTGGATATAGATATAGCAAGTCATGGTTAAAAATCACCCATTTCCTTACATTTTCGGCGGGTTTTTTAAACACTAAAATTTTGGCTATGCTAATTTATTGAAGCGGTTTTATTTAGCTTACGCCGTTTTTTTGGATTATATGATTAATTCAGGGAAAGTATAATTATAATTTGATGCTTTTCAGTGACTGGTGAAACACTCTGTATACTTACAGTGCGTTAACGTCATGCAGGATTTTATTGGAACCGAGGATTGAGATGCAGATTTTTAGCCAAACCGTGCGCATTATTTGATTAAAAATTCTAATTTTAAATATAAGATGTATGTAATGTTAAGAGGGTTGCCATCAATAAATTTATGTTACCAACCGTGACCTCACAAATGGCTCCAATGGAAGACCAGCGCTGGACTGTTTACAAGCCAGCAATATGCTGAATTGGAGATCATTTTGTGACACATTTTTTTTCTGTTTTTATATTCGTGTATCGTTTGTATTTAATGTGTATATATATTATGTTGTATCACAAATAAATGTTTTTCTTTCTTTCTTTAATTAATTTTGTATAAGTTCAGTGAAAAGCAATGTATTTTAAAATGAGTCGTTAATAATTAACTAACTGTCAAACGCAGCGCTAATTATTAGCATTTGACAGTGACAGTCCGTAGTCAGTTAGTCACTCGCAACGTTTGATAACTAAACAGGACACGCGTTACATTAATCGTTCGAGGGAAATAAAATTAATTGTACAGTTAATTTAAATATTTGCCAACTGTTATTAATACTCGAAAACGATTGCCAGTAATGTGTATTATTTGGCAAGTTTACTGAAGGTACGAATATAACATTTTTCCCTGATACCCACGTACCGGAAGGCGCATCGTGGGTAGGCCCCCCCAAGGTGGACTGATGACCTGGTGAAGGTCGCAGGAGTCCGCTGGACGCGGGTGGCGCAGGACCGGTCATTGTGGCAGTCTTTGAGGGAGGCCCATGCTCAGCAGTGAACGTCTTTCGGCTGATATGATGATGATGTATTATTACCCATTTTCGTAAAAGCCTGGGTGATGGTAACACACTGTATAGGGAACCTAAATTGCAGTCGATAGGCAAAATAGCCATTAGGTCTTTACGCTCTCAATAGGGTAAACGAGCTAATTATGGGCACAAGCCGGTATCGCGAGCAATTTGTGTAACAATAACGTACGTATTGGAGCGCTGTACATATAAACTAATCAATACTAGGTAAAAATACTAGGTGCTGAAAATACTTGGTATTTTTCAACTTCAAGTTGTAGGTACATTTATTTCGACCAACTGATAGTATATGCCTATCAGGGGAGGCCTTTGTTCAGAACTGGACGTCATTTTGCTGATGATGACGATGATAGTATATGTGAAAAAGTTTAAAAAAGCTTATATTATGTTTTATTTTATTTTATTTATTTCAGTACATCCACATCATATGTATTACACATTACACAATAATATTAATAGTTCTAAGTACTTAGTCTGATACAATATCCTCTAGCCGCCCAGAGACCTATAAAAAGGTCTCCCGAAACAAAAGAAATTTTACTCTATTTCCTACAAAGTCAATCCAAATTTCGTTGGCAAATATTACTGTCTGGGCGGCAGGAGGGTATGACAATTAAGGAGTACATAACATTCACCAAGCATGATTCTGGGAATGAGATCATAAAAAAAATTAACTAAGAGCTGGCGACTTCCTCGCACAACGCATCAGTATTGCGATACAGCGAGGAAATGCCGCCAGCATCCTCGGTACAATGCCACAAGGGCCAATCTTAGATATAGGTTAGGTTAAGTAGATTAGTTAGATTTAATGTATGTACATAAATTGTAGTTTTGAAAATAAATATATTAAAGACTAATACTAATACTTATATTGTTTGTTGTTGTGTTTTTTGAGCATAAGAAGTGAAAATATTAATATTCGTTTTTTAAAATCTAGCTCAGTTTAATATAACTAGTACATGCGAAGCCCTAGTGCAGTAAATTACAGCGCCTGTGCGGCCTTGCATGAAAAGCAGAACGTTGTTATTTCTGTCGTCTCTACGTACAAACATGTTGGAGCATGTTGTATATACAAGGTGGGCAAGAAACTGTAGATAATTTAACGAGTATTCCAGACCCATCACACCATCAGCCTGTGATAGTCCACTGCTGGACGTAGGCCTCTCCTATCAACTATACGTATACATAAATTACGTACGTATAAATACATTAAGAGGCAAATGCCCATAATCGCCACGCTGGGCAAGCGGATTGGCGATCGCAGTAATGTGGCCACTGTGATGACGCTGCTGCCCATCATCAATCTTTTATCAAATGATGGTCAGTGACATTTCGATCCCTTAGTCGACTATTACGACACCCGCAAGAGGATTTGGGGTGGTGACAAATGTATTCTTAATGCCGTCACCACATGGCCAATAAAGAAAAAAATATATTATGGAATGATTTTATAATGTTTACTAGAAACAGCTGATGATTAGTGGGAATAAACTAGCTGTAGTCCAGGATACTCGTAAATAAGTATCTTGGGACATATTGCACAAATCGATATAGTCCAACGTTAAGCTCAATTAAGGCTTATGAGGTACCACGCGACTATAATTATATGATAATAGATATATGCTTAAATACATAAGTACATAACGAGGACAACAATTTTTGGGTGTTTCTATGCGATTTTTTTACGCGTTTTTATTGTTCATCACCATCACCACTTTATTTTTCGTTTTATAAAAGCAAACGAGACTATTATGCCAGAATAGCAGACAAACATGCGTCTGCTACAAGATAACCGAAAATGACTCCATTATTTATACGCAGTTCGTCAATAATTTGGGAATGGTAATGACTTGATTGGTGCGACAGAATAATCGCATAGAACTATTATTGCTTTGCTCTTCCGCGATACAGAACGTGTAGTTAATTAGTGTAACCTTCTATAATTACTTGCGTATTTTTTCCGTTGCCGGACACCAGACCGACAACATCGTCAACTCGTGATGATGCCTCGTAGAGAGGCGAAACATGTGTCGAGTATAGTGTTATTGGTGGTGGTTTGTTATAGTTATTTGCGTATTTATTTTTGCGGCGGGAGGGTGGGAGAATTAATTGCATGCAAAAAAATACGCAAGTAATTAAAGCGGGTTACACTAATTAACTACAAGTTCTGTATCGCGGAAGAGCAAAGCAATATTGTTCATCCTTTAATACGATATGTCATTTAGTTTTTAATATTAACAACGCAAGTTATTTTCCGAGTTCCTCGCACACCTTGTATAGAAACTTCGTTTATACGTGTCCACACGGATATAGAGACGCTAAAGGTTATAAAATAACTGTAGAGGGAATATTGAGAGAAAACTAACATTTCATTTCGAAGAAATTCAAGTTATTCAGAGTATATCGTCACCTCTTTTATAATTTATAATTGGAACAGCAAAGGAATACCGAGCATTTTATACAGAGTGAAATATAAGTCGTAAACAGAAATACTTCTTTGTAATTCTTATAAGCAACTTACAATTGAATGATCCACAAGATAGGTACTTAAAAATGAGCCGGTTAACTTCAAACTCAGCCATGTACAGTCAACGTCAAAGATATCGTTACGGTTTAGGTGCCAAAAACATATTTGTCAAGGCAATAAAGTCGTGTAAATATATTATATTATTGGCACTTAAATCGTAACGATATCTTTGACGTCGACTGTACATGTACCTATAACATTTGAAGAGATCCCTCTATTTCTCCAAGATCCCATCATCAGACCCCAACTTGGTGCCAACGGGACCATTTCGTGGTTATACACGTTCGATCTCAAAAAAAATGAAATCGGTTCACGATTCCTGGAGTTATCAGGTAACATACATACAACAAAAAAAAAATCAGTCGAATTGAGTACCTCCTACTTTATTTGAAACTGAATAAAAAAAAATAGATTCGCCACAAGCTTAGTCACACTACAATCAATGATAAAATCCGCCACAGGCGTCGTAAAGTGAAAATGCTCACATTCCTGAACCACTTTACCACACGTGTCAAAACATCCAAACTAATACCCATAAGTATGTTTTAAGAATATCACCCTAGAGGCTTCCATAACTCAAAGCCGAATGCAATGACACCTCCCAAAAATGTCTCCCAGAAGACAAATTATTCTTCCTTCTCCGTGAGCAAAGGGACAGCGGGCCAATCGCGAACTTCGAAATCCGCAAATTTCGAGTTTTTGTCTCTGTCACTCTAATGACGCTTTCCTTGGAGTGACAGAGAAAAATCCTCGATTTACGAATATCGATTTTCGCGGTAGTACTTAGGCCTGATACGTAATGACTTTGCAGTTAAACTTTCCTTTCAGGGAAAATAAAGTTGAGCGTAACTGACTTCCAAATCGTAGGGATTCGGAAGCAAATTTAATTTAAAACAATTCGTAATGGATTAGAACAAATCCATCATTCTAATGACTTACTTCCGACGGCAGAGGGGTTTAAATTGCGGCACTATTTTTCATGTAAAGATTTTTCATGTTGGATGTTTTAAGTCGATTTGTGTAAGGTAGGCTTGATCCAAGCTTGTATAGATTGAATTTAAGCTTTCGTGAGACATAATAACTAAAATTATACTTGAACGGCACAGAGCTTGATAATGGAGACCTAGGCACTCCGAAACATGTCACGCGTAGTGACTAAATACACGTGAGCTTAGCGGTTTAATTATATATTTTATACTTGTGTATAGATACTTACAGTATACAGGGTGTAAGTCTAATACGGGCGAAGCTCTTAAGGGGTGTTAGTTTACGACATAATAAGTACATTCAAATAACTTTTACTTAAAATCAGAGCAACAAAATTCTCCATACAAAATAATTCGGCGCGCAATGTAAAGCAACATACGCGAGTTAAGCCCTCGTTGACAGCTAATTTCAAAAGCAGATGACTGAGATGACATAACTGCCAAATCAACAATAACAAATGTTCATACCTACATTGCTGCTCCGTTAATCTTAAAAAAATTCTGTGGGGTCTAAATTAACAGTAACTTTAAAAAAACCTTGTAATCCATGATTACACTAATGAATCCCATGCCTGGTTTAATTGATCGCCCGTATTAGATTTACACACTGTATATTGATACCACATAATTTGCCTGCCATTATGCATCTTTTATTGTATTGGAATATTGAAATAAAATATTAAATACAGAAACAGAAGCCTCACAAAACGACCGGGGCTTTGTTTAACTCTCCTCTTTCATAATCCCCGGAAAAATATATCCAAATTATCACTATCCTTTTCCCCAAGACTTTAAATTTGTTCACAAATCTGCGCAAATTTTTTCCCTTTCCTTATGGACACTTTTTATATCGATTTTTTAAAACCTCCCGTTTCAGTTAGCTTGATAACACTGAACTCAATCGGATAAAAAATCAAAAACTTCAAAACGGCGGCCACTTTCGCAAAAATTTACCTCATCATGGAGAGCCCGCGGCCAAAGCCGTACATGTACAATCGGGCTTTGGTCGCAGGTCCTTCATGATGAAGATCGTCCAAATAGATCGAAAGTCCAGCAATTATCGTCTTAAATTACTTGAGTAACCCGTTTCGCAAAGCATCTAAATATGTTTAATTCGTTAGTTAACTAAAACTTACCTCGTTCATATAATTCCAAGCCTGACACGCTGTCACGGGGCTCAAAGGTTTGTAGTGGTTGCCAAACGTGTACATATAGAAGAGCCAGGGGGCTGGGAAGAGCATCGTGAACATATCGCAGAGAGCCATGGCCATTAGGACCACGTTTGTTGGTGTCCTCATGTGGCGGCGGGACAGCACGACGACTATGAGGGTGTTGGCGACTGTTGTGGTGGCTAGGAGGAACGGGGCGATGTATCTGAAAGGAATAAATAGAGTTTTCTCAAACATGCAATGAAATATTGTTGTTATGTTCCTTATAATAGGCTGCGAAGAATGACGTTTCAGGACAAGAGGTCGTTAATGGAATTAAATACAAATCTTGATGGCCTAGGCCGGCGAAGTGCGCTTTTTAATGCCATTGCACATAAATTTGTGGCACGGGCATCATGACATTCTGCCACTACGCAAATAAAAAAATAAAACTTTGATGTTTTTGTTGTTTATTTCATTGCATGATTGAGAAAAGCACTATACCTCGGCCGGAAATATGGGGTTGCCTGCCTCAGACCTATCCTATCTATATGTCTTCGGCCGGCAACCCCTTTCGTCCCGGCCTCTATAGGAATGTACTATAATTTCATAGAACCACAGCTGGCCTAGCCTATTCTGCAATTATGTCCGATAAACGATGAGTAATAAATGTATAGGTAGTTTCACCAGAGTTGATGTAAATGATAACTCACACATCTAAGTAACGTACTTATTGCAAACAATGTTGTGAATTAATGAATGACTTAATGTGACTACCGTCAAAATATTGAAGCAAGTCCGTTGAACAAACTTTTTTGGTCAGTCTTACTGTCGCTACTAGATTTGCTGTTAGTACGAAAAAAGAACACTAATTTTGAATTCCCCTTGTGTTTACATGATAACATGACACGTTGTTGTGTGCGTGACCTCAACTCTCGTGGAACTATCTATACTCTGTTTGGTTTGGTGTTTAAGAAAAGGTAAACAATCTTGCAGTATCTTTTTATTGAAACCTACGAGTAGAAAATAAGTCTTAGCAAATATACATAATATAACAAGGAAATACAGTGATTTATATTGTTTTTGATTCATTACGTACCTAGTTTGGATTTTTATATGCATTTTTCAATAAAAAGTTACTACAAGATTATTTACCTTTTTTTAAACACCAAACCAAACAGAGTATATATGAGAATGACAGATTCGAATGTAAAGTCACGTGACTTATGGCAGAAAGGCATCTTGGCTAGCTAGCAGAACACATAGGGGAGCTACCATGGTTTCTTAAATGCTGTTCAGTTTAGGTTCGGCTTGTCTTTGACAGTTATTCTATGGAACTGACACACACATCATGAATCAGTTTAGGTCCTAAACTGAATCAGAACAGTTCGTGCAGTCTGTGGGCAGCATTTACGAAGGGCCTATAATATGCTAAGGTTTCAATACAAAATACAATAACGTCCTGAGGATGCTGTTGAGGCTGCCGAAGTACTGTAGTGCATTGGGCATGTTCGCAGAGGCGCGAACGAATGACTTTTACGCCATTAGGCGTAAAAGAATAGCGTCTCTGCAGAGACGCGTCCGCGGCAGTAGCAACGGCCTCCTTAGGACCTTGTCAGAACGTCTTGATTGCCATCTCAACAAATACTGGGTCGAGGTGGTGATTGGAAGAGCGAAATAGGCTCCTGGGGTGTCTGCTCCCTTATTACTTTGTATCTTTAGTTTTAAAGTGTTTAATTTAAATACTAATATAGTGTGCAAGTTTTCCTTTTTATTAACAAATTGGTATGGATCATACTGGTCTGAAATAAACGATTTTTTTTATAACGGTTCAGAACCTAAACTAAATCGCAAAAGTAGATCGTCGTACTCGTAGCCCCGCTGTTCTATGTAAAATTGTCGCATATTTTCTGTTTATATTGTCTTGACTGAATTTACTACGTTATTTTATAAGCTAAGTTGTCAAGCGCTGACGTTTCACAATTCCTTTACCGCAAACCTTATTTACTTCAGCTGTCTTTGCGGTTACAGAATTCTCAATAACTTTACTCGGCCTACGGTGTCAATCAGATTTCACAAGCTCTTCCCTAAAAGTTTGCATGTCTGGGCATGGGCATTTTTCCCTTTTATGGACACCCGACTTTCGTGAGATAAAAAAAACTTTAATTGCAGTCAAGTTTGTAACGACAATTAAGTGCGATATCTTTAAAAAAATTTAACTTGATCGGCGTTTAATATAAAAATTTCCTTTACAGTTCATAAAATTAACATCAAAACCGAGTTTTTATTGATATTTTAGTGTTTAATTGTTAATTGTCGTTACAAACCTTACTGCAATTAAGATTTTTTTATGTCACGCTAATTGGGTGTCTGTAAAAGTGAGAAAGCTCATGTTTGGATCACGTCTTCGTTATAGAATACAGAATGCTGAGCAAGATCCACCACATTTCCCAAAATGCCCCAGGAAGTTTGTATGGAACTTTCAGATTTGTAATACCAAATTTTTTTAATTTTTGGTACGTAACCAGACCGTAAACTGCCATACAAACTTCCTGGGACTTTTAAACTTACTCTTCATCACACCACACTTGCTGTCTAAGCGCGCCATTGCTTGCGTAGCGGGAGTAATAGAAATGTCAGTACGTCATTTGATAATATTTTGTCTTAAAATTTATTTTTTTGTCGGCAAGTGCGATGAAAAACATTGTATGCATCACGGTCGGTAAGCGGAATACTAACTCGAGTCATTAAAAGCCCTCCGCTTATGGCGTTGAGCTTCTAACACTCTCGTTAGTAATTCCGTACTGGTAAGTACAATGTACTATTGTATGTACAGATTGTACAGTCGCCAAATATATGAACACGCCTCTATCGTGAAGGCAATAAATAAGGTCCGACCGAGATACCATATTTTAGTCTCGGCTGAGACCAAGACCGAGACCGAGAATAAATTTGATTCTTGGCCGAGACCGAGACTGAGACTTGGTAGAAAGGATAAAATACGTATAAATTACATAAAAATTCCCTAGCAAATACCTATAGTAAGTCCAAAGTCAAACTAGATACAGATTTTTTTTTATGTAGGTACCCCAAAAACCGGTAGGTATTCGAATTTTAGGTATTTTTATCGATAGTATGATAGGGGTCGCTTACTCTAAATTATTCCTTCGTTCATTTTAAAGTGAAATTGAAGTCAGTTCATGTCTATATGATACCAATAAAATCGCAGTAAGTTCGCGAGATGGCGTCAAGCTCTCCAATTACAGCTCATTACGAATCTCGGCCACGGCCGAGAGTCCCGCGCGGCCAGTTTTGGCCGAGAGCCGAGAGGGATATCTCGGCTCGATTTTTGGCCGAGAATGCCGAGACTGAGACTGAGACCGAGATCTCGGTCGGACCTTAGCAATAAAGGCATGTTCAGATATTTTTGAAAGATTCGAACGCTACGATATTATATCTGATGGTTGTATCTTAAGTACTTACCCATACATAGGTTCAGCATAATCGATCGGAAACTCGCAAGTGACATTCAAATAAACATGGCTGAAGTTTGAAGCGCAAAAGTTATCTGTAGTGAAATTCGTATATTCTGGAGCAGTAGTGTTATCAAAATATGTATAGTTGATCTTTGGACCGTCAATAACATCATTGAAACCGTAGGATTCTTCAGCAGCGCCGGATTTCAAGTTTTTCGTGGTGTTGAAAAGGTCCGTCCATTCTTTGGTGTCCGCCATTTTGTTTTTAATCTGTGCTCATGGTGTTACGTCATTTTGATCTGTGGACAAGAGAAAACGTGTTCAGTTTACGCAGTATCTCTTTGAAAACGCTGTTTATACAGGGTGGAACGGAACGACGATCTTTCCTTTCCCGCTACCGACCGAGTCTACCAAACATTACGATGAACTTTCAGTATGAGACCAACATCGAAATATAAAAAAAATAACCCCTCATACAAAGTGAGTGATTAGTTAGAGTTCAATAGTATGGTAAAGTCAATTTTCCATGTACGTTTCCGATGTTGGTCCCATACTGAAAGTTCATCGTAATAGTTGGTAGACTCGGTCGGTAGCGGGAAAGATCGTCGTTCCGTTCCACCCTGTATATATACTTAATTATATATTTCTTTTTATTTGACGAAGGTAGACGACTGAGCTCTCAGCCCACCTGATGGAAAGCATGAACTGAGGCCCATGGACATAGCGATCAGAAAATCGCCTAAGCGCTGCCTACCCTGAGGACTTAGATGGATTAGCTCTATCTATGCCAGTAATTACACCGACTCGGCTGTCTTACCCCCAAACTGAAACGCAGCAGTGCAAACACTGCTATTTAGTGGCAGGTTAACGGGTAAGACAGTGGTAGCTATCCGGGCGGACCCTGCACGAGGTCCTATAAAAGATTTAGGACTCCGGAGTGAATTCTTTTAGATTAATATCCAGTCGTCGAAAGGCCTTCTAATTCACTGATTTCTTTCATATAAAATTTTGGTTTATGGGCGTCGGGGTTAATTGTTTTTATTATGGAATTATTACGGAAATAGTAACTATTATTTATTGTATAATAAAGATTAAATAAATACACATTATTATTATCTGCGTGAATACTACAAGTATAGAATTTAAGAAAACCTTTTTTAGTGTATTATTGAATAAACTGGTAAGTATCCTCAAATAAATTGAATTATTTACTGAGAACATTATAAATTTGTAGGTAGGGCCACTAATAACCTACTCGTAGATAAGGTATGGAAAAATGACTGTAACGACACTAATTAGTGTATAATAATATCAACTGCCACAGTATGAAAATAAGACTATTTACACACAGATATTTTTGTACTTTAATCATCATCATCATCATCAGCCTATTATAGTCCACTGCTGGACGTAGGCCTCTCCTATTAACTATGCATAGAGACGCATTAGGAGGTAAATACCCGTAATCGCCACGCTGGGCAAGCGGATTGGCGACCGCAGTAATGTGTCCACTATGATAACGCTGCTGCCCATCATCATTATTTTATCAAATAATGGTCAGTGACACTTCAATCCCTTAGTCGACTTTTACGACACCCGCAGGAGGAATTGGGGTGGCGACAAATGTATTCTTACTGCTGTCACCACATACACATTTATATTCCATACACAGATATTTTTGTACATTGTAAAAATTTTATTATGACAAAATTATACGGGCCATTTTTATATAGCCCGTAGATGCATAAATCAATTTTAGATAGATGAAATTCTAGTACAGGTTTGAAATGCAATCACCGAATATTTGTTATGTTGGAATTTGTTTTTGTTTTTGATAGTTATCTTATATTTTCGATAGGTACGCACGAGTAATATTTTTAGCTAAAGGTATGAACGTATTATATTTCAGCTGCATGGAATAATATTGTGTAATATTTGTCAGAAAACAGTACCTATTATATATACACAACTGATGCTTATGCCTAAATATCACTACATAGTATAACATAAAGTCACTTTTTCTGTCCCTATGTCCCTATGTACGCTTAAATCTTTAAAACTACGCAACGGATTTTGATGAGATTTTTTTAAATAGGTACAGTAATCAAGGGAAAGGTTTTTATGTAGGTATAGTACCCGTGCAAAGCCGGGGCGGGTCGTTAGTTTAAATATACAGGGTGTTTGTTATGTCGTTAGCCAAATTTGGATATGTCATTCGCGATCACCAGTACACAACATTTTTGAAAAAAAAAGTGACACTTTTTTTTAGTTTTTTTTCCCTTTTTTTATCCGGCAAAAATATAATTTGTGGTCACTAGGCAAGTTTGTTTCAATCCGTGCGATTCGATGGCAGACAAAAGGGTAGCAGGTTTGAGTAGTCAAGTCTTAGCCAATCAGGAGTTCATCACAAGCACCGATCAGCCGACGTCACTCACCCCACCATCGGCACTAAACAATGAATAAAATGTCCTAACTACATGCACACACGATTGTTATTTGATTAAAACTGCCCAAGCACATACCTACCTGTACCTGCTCGTCGTCATCAACAATTCATTTTGCTTAGAGAGTGCATTAGAATCGATATCTGAGGTTAACCAGTACGCGTTTGTATGACGGAACATTTAAGTTACTCCGTTCTTGAGGTCAAATTATGCTGGCTCGGCTGATCGCAAGATGCCATGTGCCATTTGTACAGCACTCTGTAAACAAAGAAGGAGTGCGCTTGCGTAAACGCGCTCGAGTCAAACTACCCTCAGATCGGCGCGCAACTCAAAATACCCTCATTATTAGTACTGTATGCGATAGACTGATAATGCTGTCTCGTGAGATATACCTGCAAGTTAAGCTCCACCTCCATTCCCCACCACGCGTAGGAAACTTGTTACGTACGTTATAACGCATTGAATTAGTTACCTTATGCGGGTTAATTAAAGTTGCAAACTCAAACACCCTTTCCAATCTGATTTGGCAGTTATGAGATGATGGGGCAGTACGCAAAGTAAGCAAGTGATCATAGTGACCAAACATTCGTTAGATAATGGGATTTAAAAAAAAATCTATAACAAAAAGGATAATGAAAAATGGATTATTTTTGTTTTACCAAATATTTTTTTACGCCTTTACCCAGCACATATTGCAATATGGCTAATGATATAACAAACACCCTGTATAATGGTGATCATACAAATTACGTGCCAACATTTTACACGAACTTATTTTTTAATTTTTTAAGCATAATCAGAACCAGACTTGGTGCAAACGGAACCATTTCGGGGTTATCATCATCATCATCAGCCTATTATAGTCCACTTCTGGACGTAGGCCTCTCTTATTAACTATGCGTATAGACGCATTAGGAGGTAAATACCCATAATCGCCATGCTGGGCAAGTGGATTGGCGATTAGTCCACTGCTGGATATAAGCCTCCCCAATTTCATGCCACCGTTTTCGATATTCGGCTGCTCGCATCCAGCTCATGCCAGCCTCGGGGTTGTACCGGAATGATTTTTTTTTTAAATCTGTACACTATTGTCGGATACATCGAATTACATACATACTAAAATCTGTCAAATTAAGAACCTCCTCCTTTTTTGAATTTGGATAAAAATGAATGTGACAGCCAAGTTTCCTAAAATATATGCGTATTTATAAGTAAAATGATAAAGTGACGAAAATGTTTAAGCGTAAAAGAAAATGGAGCAAATTCGTGCGTGAGTCTAACTCGTATTAGACCCATTTTTTGTCATGAACTCATCCATGCATACACCAAGTTTATTAAAAAAGTTATAATTGCTGCTCTTTTTACAAAGGTTTTACTTCCAACAGAAGCCTTTTAAAGCCAATTTGAATGAAAAACCGCACAAAAGGAAAAGCTTATTTATATTCCGTAATTAAATGCAAGGAACACTCCAATTTTGACTGATGACAGTGAAAATGGAATTTCCATCATTGAAACGACATTCTTTTCATTAGAAAGTTGTTTTGGAAGAAAGTGAACAGAAGATAATTAGAAACACGAACAATTCGTCTAAGGTCAGTGCGGCTAAGTCCGGCATATTTTATTTTGAAGGAAAGTCCGTCATATGAGTCTTATACTGTTCAATAAGGATCGGAAATCAGTTGGTAGACGGACTTTCCAGATAGACGGTCTTACCCGCATTGACCTTATATTTAAAACATACCGAGATATATTTAGAAATGGAAGCACATGCAAAGATTGGGGAACTAACGATAGAAATTTCTCATTTTAGATTTTAGTTAGTTGATGGGAACATCGTGATCTTTTTATACTAGACAGATGAAGTTGGGTGTAAGAGCTAGTCTTTAATAATTGTTTTCATATATTCACTATTTTGTAATACTACATTCATACATTTTGTGTGACATATAGATCATTTTAGAGGCATGAACAGCAACAAATAATTTTGTTGCAGTTTTAATTATGAAATCTAGTCATTTTACACTATCCATTTTTTTGGGTGTACTTAAAAAGAATTGTTTCTTTTGGTGCGCGCTCTCGATTGGCATCATAAAAACACATTTGGGTGTTTATTTTTTCACATTTGAGTCGGTTCGATTCCCAGACGAGGCAAGTAATTTTTAGAAAATCTGTAAATGCACAATTACAAACTTTTGAAAATAACATAAAGTCTTATTTCAGCAAAATATCATGTCTACGATATTTAAGATACTTTTCTTTCATATCCTATAGTTTTGTGACGCCCTGTGTATTAAATCATTCATTCCCAGCCTAACTGGTCAATACAACTTTAGAATTTCCAATGGATTTATTTACAAGATTAACAAAGTCCTATCTCAACAGAACTGTGGCCGTCAACAGTCCTGTATAATGTTAAATTAAGTTCCGGAGTTCAATAAAAGCTTTGTTTAGGCTTTGAGGATAATTAACTTCTTTGTAAAACTTTTAAGAAATTAAGTGTGCTTTAATACAGTATAACTTTGCCAAGCGTATTTCGAAATCAATGTAAAAATTGCCGAATATTATAAAAATTGTACCTAAGTTTTTTTTCTGTAAAAAAAATTTCTCAAGAACATTGTATAAATCGGTTGTAGAAAAATATTAACATAGGAAACAAGGCAGATAGAGGTGTATTTATTCAATATTACACCGATGTCATACAAGGAAGTACAGTAAGACCGTATTGAAAAGACCAGGGTGCTTAGATAAGTTGCCAATCCCTAACGCTTAATCGTCAATCGTAAACGAAAGGCAGCTAACTGACTTTGTCGCACTAATCCGAAAGAGTGACAAAGAGGGAAAACAACGATACGCTACCAAGCGTTAACGATTGGCAACTTGGCTAAGTATCCAGAACCGAAATCATGTTGGACAATGTGACAATGTTTTTAAAAATGTATCATTTCATTTGTCGGAAATTCAAAGCAAGCCACACAGTTATCATATAAATTATTCATATAAGTAATTCACTACACGTCAAAATGTGAAGTAGACTAATACACCCAAATGAACATAATAGTCTTATTGAAAAAGCAACCTTTTCGTCAAGTGTTTAAGTCTATCATTTACAGCAGCGTCATGCGAGATAGGACGTTCTTAACTTGCCCTTTGGAAGTAATGGGTAGTTCTACTGAATAATTTGTCATTGTTAATAGGGGCTGAGATTTAATCTCCAAGGTTTAGGAGCAATCCAACAGCAAGTTGTCAGAATTACCCAAACATGTGTAAGTTCATATGTTGATTACTAGTGACTTGATTAGAAACTTGCGAGTGTTTGGAACTGATCTTATTTCCACTATATCAGATGGGTCACAATTCTTTTCGTTGTCTTGTTTCATACGACTCTGTCACATTTTTAGTTGTTGTTTCGACTCAGTGTATTTAAAAAAATCCGGTGTAATAATCCATACACGATAAATGGAAAACTAAACATCATCTCATACAAAAATCACAACTCCGTCATATTTTTAGGGACACAAAAAAGACAACGAAAAGAATTTTGACCCAGATGTCAGATCCCGATTTGAGTCGAGTGTTTGCGTCTCTGTAGGCTTATAAATAAATAAATATCTTGAGACATCTTAATCAAATCGACCTAGTCCCGCGGTATGCTGAATTAAGGCTTATGATAGTTGTGATGTGGGTACTAAGTGACGATAATAGTAAGACACATTATAGATTCTTAAATTCATAGACAGCTACGCCCAAGGAACAAATAAGAAAGAAAGAAAAAATATTTATTTGTAATATGACATATGACTTAAAAACATATATACATTTAAAAGGACAAGCAACAAAGTTTGCCACAAAACGGCAAATATTTTTGATAAATAAATATACAAATAATGACCTCGCCGGGATTTGAATCCTTGAATATGAGTATGAGTAAAGAAAGCGGTAAGTAGGTGATTTATTGCTGTTACTATATTTTTAATAACAATTGTAATTACCTAATAAGTAGTAGTGACACTACCAACTAGGCTACGGAGGATTTATCTAGTAGCTCCCGAACTTAATCTGTTTATATCTCAAGTTACTACATAGAAAATTGAATTGAACTCAGTCGGCATCGTCTTAAAAGATCAATCAAAGTTATAATTTAGGCAATCTCAGCGGCAAGTTTGATGGTAAATCCAATTGAGTAACAACTAACTGACCCGGGTCTGCTGGACAACTTAATATAAACCATACTTGAGTTTGGCACAGTAGGCTAGAAAGCCTGTTATGGAAACGTCAGGTTTATTTTCAAGTTAATGTTGAAGACCCGCTGGGAGAATCCAAAAAAACCGATCACTGATAATACTTATATTTATTTTGTAACTTGGATAAATGACAGAATTTGTTTCATGTAATTTTGTACTGAGAAACCGTAATTGATCCTTTTTAAAACGGTTTTTATCATTAAAATACCCATGTTTGAAAACTTTCCTATGAATTTATTTCTGCGTTATTTTTTTTTTATTGGGGCAGTATAGCACACCGAACATAATTTACCAGAGTATCAGAGTTTTTTTTGTTTTAATGAATTTATTGCTAAATTAAGAGTTAATAGGTAAGAACCTAACAATGATTTGGGCGGATACTAAATTAAAAAAATTGGTTCCAAATTCTTGTTTAATCAGATTCTCGTAACAGAACAGCGAGAATTCGCCGTTTTTAACTTTGTCGAACTGAACAACGAACAAAATGTGTAAAGAAAAATGTGTAAAAAAATGTGTAAAGAAAAATGTGTACAAAAACATGTAAAGAAAAAAGGTGTAATGTAACATTCGCTAGAATGCTCATTACAAGTGTGTGCTCAAGTGTATCAGCACCTTAAGATTGAATTTAAAGTATGTCGGTTTCTGGAATTTCAACATTCGATATTGGGATTATTCTCATTGAATTAGTTTCTTAGTAGATCGTGTTCTTATCAGATCGAATTCGGAGTACGTCAGTTTGTGAAAATATCACGTACTATATCCTGCAAATTATTATTTATCACAAATACTGAATGTCATATACCAAAGATAAATAGACCAAGATCACCAACGTCCGAGGTGGGAACTGAACCCACGCACTCAGCCCTCGCGGGCGATGCCTGCACCGCTCGGCCACCCGGTCCCACAAATCCCCCACCAGGCTAGGCGTCTTTGACCATACCTTTGCCTAGCCTTATGGGGGATTGCATACACTTATATGTTACCCAAGAGGGTTGACTGGTGGGGCCGGGTGGCCGAGCCGGGCATCAGCCGCGAAAACTGAGTACGTGGGTTACATTCCCACCTCGGACGTTGGTGATCTTGGTCTATTTATCTTTGGTATATATCCAATATTTTAATTGTTGTATTTTCTTTTTGGGTAGTTTTATATTATATTATATTTTGATGGAGGTAGATCTATCAAATTTCCTCTATTCAGTCTCAGTCAGTCACCCGTCGCCCACGAACCCTGCAAAATATTCGAAACGTCGGGATGTTATTTGCTGGTGCATGGTGGTAGGACCTCGTGCAGGGTCCGCCCGGATAGCTACCACCGTCTTACCCGTTAACCTGCCACTAAATAGAAATGTTTGCACCGCTGTGTTTCGGTTTGGGGGTAAGACAGCCGGTGTAATTACTGGCATAAATAGAGGCAATCCATCTAAGTCCTCAGGATAGGTAGCGCATAGGCGATTTTTTGATCACTATGTCCATGGGCCTCAGTTTCTGCTTTCCATCAGGTGGACTGAGAGCTCAGTAGTCCACCTTCGTCACATAAAAAAAATGTGGTTAAATACACGGTGCTCGCGAGCATTACGAGAGATTTTAACTATGCATTCTAGACATCAAAATAAACAAAACATATTATGAGACCTAATGTCAATTCCACAAAAAAAAACTTTTTTTTATTTTTTATTAATTTTTTGAATACCTTTTAACATTTCCAGTACTTTTTATCATAACAACAATTTAATTAAATTATTTATTTTAATTGTTTTTTTCGGTACAGGTATTTCGTCAAGTCTATTCGTATTTATGATTGTCAGGCAAAAGGTGTGGTAATATTAGAGCACATTGTGGTAGCATTGTAATCAAAAAGAAGTTTTATGACGAGTTACGTGGAAAAACTTATTTTGAAAAAAGGTTGATTATCTCTGAAACCAAACCGAATCCAGGAAATTTATACATATTATATATTATAATATTATACAACATTAAATTCAGAATTAAAATCTCCCGGAATGCTCACGAGCACCGTGTATTATACCTATGCGCGATACAATCCGTTTAAAAAGTTTTATTTCATGAATAATCATCGCGGTAACTAAAGAAAATATTAAGGACCTAACTGGTTCACACCTGCTGTGTTTTCTCCACAAATCGCCTAGCTGCCAACTACGTTAGTAATGGGCGGAGTTAAGACGGCCGCCATTAATTAGACCGATTAAGCTAACTAGAGGTCTGGTACGCAGGGACGCTTAATATTGCCTTTGGGTCAGTGTGCTTAGCAAAAACACTGACTAATGTTGCTTGGAAGAGATTTTTGCCGATAAGGAGCTTCCCATGAAAACGTCTACTTTTTGTCGCTTACGTGTCGCTATGGTATCTACGCTAATAAAATATGTTAGAAACAAACACCCGTGGTCGCAGGCCGACAGGTGGTGTCTGCCTGCGACCACGGGTGTAACGTCATGCCCGAAACGTCAGGATATAATTAAACGTAAGTTTACGAGATTAAGACCCGTTTGTCTTTAAAATATGAGTGATAATCGTGAAAGTTTGAATCAATATAAAATATGTTAGCTTCTAGGAAACATTGTCAATCTTAAAGTCTAGATAAGTACATTGGCAGTAGCCTAGTTGGTAGTGACCCTGCCTACGAAGCTGGAGGTTTCGGGTTCGAATACCGGCGAGGGCATTATTTGTGTATTTAATTTATCACCAGAGATCGGACAAACGTGCGTCATTGTTCACAATAATATGGACATAAATAAATAAAATAAATAAATAAATATCTTGGGACATCTTACACAAATCGACCTAGTCCCACGGTAAGCTCTATTAAGGCTTGTGATGTGGGTACCAGGCGACGATATATATAATAGATAGATACATAATATATAGACAGTGCCGTAACTAGCCTTTTATGCACCCGGTGCGAGCTTTCAAAACTGCGCCCTTTGAAAAATGCTCTAACCAGGCTCTGACAATAAAGTGGACAAATGTGCATAAAAATAAATCTATCTATTTTTTGTTTAGGAAGGTATAGGTACTTAGTAGATTTCTTTAAGATAAAAATTGTTTATTCAAAAATATTTTGCTCAAATACAGAAATGCCACAAAGTACTCCATAGTAAAGACCCAAGGCTAAGGTAAACCGTAATCACAAGAAAAGGACAGCTTCCTACTCAAAGATTTACTTTCCGCGCTTTTCTCATTGCGAAGTCCTTGATTACATTGTCATACGACAGGAGCCGTGCTATGTCGCGTTCAATCGACAAAATCGCTAGGCCAGTATGCTTAGCCAAGTTGCCAAGCGCTAGCGCTTAGTAGCGTATCGTAGTTTCCCTCTCTGTCACTCTTTCATATTAGAGCGACAAAGACAGTTAGCTGCGATTGCCGACTAAGCGCTAGCGATTGGCAACTTGGCTAAGCATCCAGACAATCTTTCTTGGCCCATCGTCGAGCGCAGGTACGTCTTTATTAATTTGAGCTTACTGAATGATCTCTCGCAGGAAGCTACAGTCACTGGCATCGTTAAAAATATCTTTATAGCGACTACTACATTGGGAAACATTTCCTTTAAATCCAGTTCCACTATAGCTTTGAGAAGACCCATACTTGACTGACATTCACATTAAATTTATCAAATAATGTAGTCGCTTCAACTTGACTCTTCTTCTTCTTCTTCTGGTTCCTCTTCTAACGAAGGTTGGACAACATCATGGCTATTTTAACTTTATTGACTGCATTACGGAATAATCCACGAGTGCTAGAACTGAACCAGTCACGAAGATTTCTCAACCAAGAGTGCCTTCTTGGACCGGCGCTCCTACCCCCACGAATCTTCCCTTGAAGTATTAACCAGAGGATCTCGTACTTGGGGCATGATATGCCGAAATACTGAAGTTTGTTTTTCTTGATGTTGTTAACTAATTCCAATTTCTTCTCCATTAACTCCAGTACTCTGGCATTACTTATTCGGTCGGTCCATGATATCTTATGCATTCTGCGGTAGACCCACATTTCGAAAGCCTCCAGTTTTTTCATACTGGCCTGTGTTAGTGTCCATGTCTCCGCCCCGTACAGGAGAACAGACCATACGTAGCAACTCTCTCTGACTCTTCAACGTTTCTATTTCGGCCCAAAATTCTGTGGCATTTATATCTGCAGAATATTTGATACTCAAATCAGCTGCATGTTTTTTGAGTTCTTCAACCGAATATGTAGTTATGTGTTTTACGGTCAAAAAACTGAACTGAATTTTCTATTTATCTCTCGCACGCTAGTGCGTCAGTAACGCCGCACGTAGTTAACGATTAATGAATATAAAATATTTTAAAATAAAAATAAAACCGCCTTCAAAAATTCGCCCGAACTAAAAAGTTAAAAATAATTTTATTTCCTACTTCTTAGGATTTCCTACCCAAACCTTTAAACCTTTTACCCTATTCATTGAAATAAAATATTATGGCTAGGTATCCTACAGATTTCCTAGAAGTCGGTGCCAAGCCAAATACTTTCATAGGTATATATTAGGTAGAGCTTTGTAACTTACTGTCACTCCGATTATGCTTTCATCATCAGAATGGTCTGCCTCAGTCATTTTGATGAAAGCATAACCGGAGTGACAGTAAGTTACAAAGCTCTACCAAATACATAATACTCGTGAAGTAAACATATTTGGCTTGGCACCGACTTCTAAGAAATCTGAAGGATACCTAGCCATAATATTTTATTTCAATTAATAGGGTAAAAGGTTTAAAGGTTTGGGTAGGAAATCCTAAGAAGTAGGAAATAAAATTATTTTTAACTTTTTAGTTCGGGCGAATTTTTGAAGGCGGTTTTATTTTTATTTTAAAATATTTTATTTTTTGCTTTTTAGTAGTGTAATTTATATAAAATCGTTATTTAGTATGCTTTAAATACATGTAATTAGAATGTACTGCACTGTAGTAGGCCAGAAAACCTGAACTGGCTAACTTAAATGAATATACAACAAACTGTCTGTGCGATATTCAAAGAATTATCCCATTATCAAGGAGTTATACATTGTATCATCAGCAGGTATGAATCATTTAAAAGATTATAGGTGACAGCCTTAGTATGCCCATTTAAAGAGTCACTAACCGCTAACCAACATGTCACAACTACTAAGCAAACACTTGAATAGATCTCGAAAATGTATGACAGTTGTTATATTCAAAGAATTATTTTCCAACTCCTAATCGTTAAGGAGTTATACCTTTCATCATCAGCTCACCAACATGAGACTATGACCGCCTAAAGGCAAATATTCGAATAGCTTCCAAAATACATGAAATATGATATATTTAAGAATTATCCCCCAACTCCTAATCTCTGAGGAGTTGTAACTTCCATCATCAGCTCACCAACATGAAAGGATGACCACCTAAAGGCAAATACTCGAATAGCTTCCAAAATACACGAAATATGTTATATTTAAAGAATTATCCCCCAACTCCTAATTGCTAAGGAGTTGTACCTTCCATCATCAGATCACCAACTTAAGACGTTCATGACTAGACGCAAATACTTCATTAGTCTTCGAAAATAAATGAAAAATGTCATGTGTTCCTACAATATTTGAAGAGTTCCCTCGATTTCTCCAGGATCCCATCATCAGATCTGAATTCGGTGACAATGGGCCCAACTAAAAGGTATACCCTTTCAAACAAAAAAATATTTTTTCAAATCGGTCCACGCGTCTTCGAGTAATCGGGGAACATACATAAAAAAAAAAAAAAGATTTCGACGAATTGTAAACCTCCTCCTTTTTGAAGTCGGTTAAAAATCAAAGATAAAGGGAGGACCAATGAATGTGGCTGACAGCAATGACAGCGTAACGTGAACTATATGTACATCTCCTCAGCTAATAGAACTTCTAAGTTAGAAGTGGCGTCCTCCAAATGAATATAGACAGAAATTGTCTCATAGTTACGGTATAGGTACTTTTGTTTGTGTATGTAATATTGCGAGCAAGACAAGGTGGATTTATATTTGTCTGATGTGTCGTGACGTGACGCGTCAGAACTGTATCGGTTCCATACATAAGCCATCACAACCATAAAGTTAGAATCCGCGCTAGCGCTTAATAGAGAAAGGAAGCGTGTGAAAGGGAAGCCACCAGTTATATGAGTATTACACGAGTGCGAAAAAGATAGACAACAATCCCAAAAGCATAACCACTTTCGAAGTGACATATCAGCCGTATCAGCCTGGTCGACGGAGATTGATATTTTAAAAGTGATTTTATAATTAAAACTTATAAGAAGGAATTTATACAGATCATGATATCAATATGGTGTCGTGTTGTGTAAATGATTGCCTTGTTGCCCACTACAGAAATAACGACAAACACTCGTTTCACAGGTAAATATGATGTGCCGGTTGATTGTTTTCAAACGATATTTTGTCTATTTAGTAGCATTAATTGTGTGAATTATCAAATTGTAGCATTAATTGTCAGTTGTTCTATCTTTGTGAGCTAATAAAAATAATTTATCACAATAGTTAATATTAAAGGATATTTTGTGTAAAAATATAAATTGTTACGCTACGCTAGAGCTCGACTAAATGTTGAACTACCAATATCGATATTTGTTCGATAAACGTACCCAATCAGTTTATTTCTTACAATGCTGTTATGATACTAGATTTTGAACACAAATGTGTATTTAAATAACTTAAAGGACCTTATTATGTTTTGTGTTTTTTTTTTTTGTTATACCTACTAGTGTGTTTTTTCCGTTAAATTTAAGTGAAGTTATTTAGTTTAAATGTAATTAATTTCTCTTAGTAACGAGTGGCTTAATTCTTACTGTTATTGAATTAATATGAATAGTACATTACTGTAGAAGCCGGGATACGAGGGTTTTCAGGCCGAATACGTATTTATGTATCAGTAGGTACAGTCGAGTTCATAAATATATGAGCAAATCCAAGGCTTCAAAAATAAATGAGCATAGAAAAGTACATATGCATCTGAACAGATTCACCAATCAAAAATATGTGTACATATTACCTGTCATATTAATCTGAACATGTGTCTCATTAATGTGTAAGGGGTCGTGTATAAATCATGCGAGGTTTTTCGGCTACTTTTCTTGGCTACTCCCCCCCACCCCTAGCAGTGTCACGTGTATTTTTTTTCATTCAACTTTTATCGTTCGCTCGCCGAAATTCACAATATTTCTTAAGGTGCGTTCAAACCAAAAGAGCATTCGCTGTTCTAGCGCCCGTTCTACGAAATCAACCAATCACGTTTTGTGTAACGATCGAATTTCTTAGAGTGGGAGGTTAGAACAGCGAATGCTCTTTTAGTTTGACTGCACCTTTAGTTTGTTCATCGTTGAAAAATACACGTGAGGTCTCCTTGTACCCCCCCCCCCCTCCCCTAACGTGATCTTTCGTGATGTTTTCTTGGACCCGCTCCCCCCCTATAGGACCTCGCGTGATTTATGCACAAGCCCTAATCAACTGAAATACAAAACTTTTTCCTTATATTTTGACAGTCATAGAAAAGAGTACCGTACTGTCAAACTATACTTTTCTCTCTTTAACTTTACGTATGACGTCATAGAAGTGTCATAAGTATTTGCTTGCGGCTTTTTAGTCTTTTTACCCATTTATTTGCAGCACGCTTAGCCCTTATTTCCCGACCTCTCCAGTAATAACTCCTCTCCAGTAACTTTTGTTATTCCCATGTAACCTGTCCAATTTAACGGAAATAAAAAACACCGTGTATGCAAGAATAGTTGCTCTTATAACGTTTAATGGTTAAATAGCCGTCAAAGTTAAAACTTGTTTGAATTGCTTGACGCTAACGCATACTAAAGGTTAAACCTTATAGCAAAATAAATAAGATAATGAATATCTATGATAGGTACAATAGGTTGTCGATAGAACAGTCGGACATCGATAGATAATTGGTCTGTTGTAACAGGCAACCCTATTCCTGACCACACATAGACAAATTTACGCACACACTGGCGTTTCGTTTTTGGTTATGCTTTTAATCGTTGTCAATCGTTCTTTGTCATTTTAGTTCTGTGATCACAACACAACACCTTACGCACTAGTGTGAACGTTACCATCCTACTAATATTATAAACGCGAAAGTTTTTATGGATGGATGGATGGATGTTTGTTACTCTTTCACGCAAAACCTACTGAATGGATTTTAATGAAACTTTACAATAATATAGCTTATACATCAGAATAACACATAGGCTACAATTTATAAACATATTGTTCGAAATACTTATCCTGCGCAGACGAAGTCGCGGGCACCAGCTTACAGTCGAAGACAAAATAAGGGGTTTACAAAAACGTTCAAAAATATGTCCCAGTGCACTCTAATTCTGTGTAATAAGAACGTCGTGAAATATTTATGAACGGATTCTGTCGATACTTATTTTTGCACTTGACTGTACTAAATGTATGAAACCGATACCGTTCTGACGTGTCACGTCACGACACATCAGACAAATATAAAACCACCTTTACAAGTGTTGTTGTTTCAAGATCGCTTGAAAAATGCCATATAGATATAGATAGTACAGAGGGCGCGTCTACACCATATTCGCAATAAAACAAAATGTACCTACTACTTAACTATCATGCATGAAACAAAACTAGATACTGGTCTGGTCATTTCTGCGCCCCTCCAGGGTCTGCGCCCTGTGCCTGGGCACCGCTGGCACCGCCCTAGTTACGGCACTGTATATAGATACTTAAATACATAGACAGCCATGACCAAGGAACAAATATTTGTGATAAATAAATACACAAATAATGCCCTCGCACATGACGCCTTTGATTGAATAATTAATCATTTAATCACTTTCAGAAAATTACCTATTTGACACCGGTAACTATGACAACCTTTGTAAATAGTCACCTTAAAGCTTTGAAATCAAATTGCAAGAAATTATTTGTTCAATAATTCATTTAATCAACTTTGGAGTCATGTCCACATTATTGCGAACAATGACGCACATTTGTCCGATCTCTGTTTATCACAAATATTTGTTCCAAGGTCATGGCTGTCTACTTAAGTATCTATTATATACACCGTGTTTTTATTGATTTCCGATAAATTAAAGGGAAGCTTATTTCGGTCAAAAATAATCAATCTGTCTAAGAAACTAGTACCTTGACTCTTACTGTTATTGAGTTATTAAAAAAATAAGTTTAATAACTGAACAAGTGTATTGTAACCTTTATTACATCCTAATGAAACTTATTTTGACATGTCCCGTCACCCGTCAGTCACCTGAGATCTTATTCTTAAGGTTATCTTACACTTGCTATTTCAATTATTAAGTATGAAAAAAAAAAAAAATTTTTACGAATTAAACAAAAGCCGATATACTAGGCAACTTCTATTAATGTCCCAAATAACCTGTCCTATTTAACGGAAATCAATAAAAACACGGTGTATATCATCGCTTGGTGCCCACATCACAAAGCCTTCATTGAGGTTACCGTGGGACTAGGTCGATTTGTGTAAGATGTCCCAAGATATTTATTATTATTATTTATTTAATGTCAAATAAAACTTGGAAAACGGATAAACTTGCGTATATTAATAAAATTTAATTTTATACCGACGTTCCGCGAGTTTATCCGTTTTTCATAGTTTTATTTCATGTGTAATCCTCGCAGTAACCGAAGAAAATATTATAATTAATGTCCATAAATTAGATCCAACTGCGTATGTATTTTATATCACGGTTAGGGACATGACAACCGCTTTGTTTTTGGAGTGAAACAGTTGTGTTATCTCAACCCAGTATTAAAATTCACGAACACAGAGGTTGGACAAACAACTCAGAACCAACAACTAAACTGAATACTAACCCGGCGAGATAACGAACCGTTTAGTTCGTAAACTTTCGAGTGTAACTTACACGGAGCCTGTGACTAGTACTCTAAATAGGGCTATGACTCGATTGCAATACATTTGTACATAGTTAAAGGACTTTAATGAAAACATTTAACGTCATAATTTTTGTGTTACGAACAACACGTTCCATGTGCAGCTAAAGTCGGTGTCACCTCTCACGTGCAAATTCTCGCACAAAATTTCAAGCATAACCTGGCAACAGTATCAAAAGTCCGCCAATATTTAATTTTATCAAATTCTCACTTTTTACAGTTGATACGTGCGGGTAAGTTAACGTAGCTTAGCTCGTACGTGCAAATTTCAAATTATCCTTATATTTAAATAGGGTCGTGCATCATAATGCTGCATTCACGTATATCATCAATACCTTCAAATGCATCACATGTGAATGATGCATGCACAGTAGGGTTGGGCATTTTTCAAAAGATTTCGATTTTCTGGTGGGTACAGTTACAAAACGGTGCCATTTGATGTTTGATTATCACTCTTATTTTTATTATATTTTTAATTTAAGTTTTCCTGCCTCCGGATTTGAGTAGGAATTTTCCTAAAATGTATGGGGTTACAAAAAAAGTTATTATTTTTACCTTTTTTTTGTCTGTTTTGGCTCCTTAACTTTAGAAAAGCTATTTCCAGGTAAACACAATACTGAAACATAGCTCATGTTGCAACAAAAAGTAAAAACATAGATATCAATCTTTCAATTAGATCCGGAGGCAGAAAATTCGATCGACAATACGCACTTACATTTTTAAAATATGACGCGCTTTGTACTGTCACAGTGTACAGACGGGTGAGGTGCAGAGTACACACTATATAGTGTGTACTCTGCACCTCACCCCTAATTATATAATTAGTATGACTAATTTTCATAACACAATTGCCAGCCTCCGTATCCTAGTTGACAGTGACCCTGCCGAAGCTGTGGGTTCCCGGTTCGAATACTTGTATCGGCGAGGGCATATATACTATAATGTAACTATTGTGTAGTTTGGTGCGGTGACGGCAGTAAGAATACATTTGTCACCACCCCAACTCCTCCTGCGGGTGTCGTAAGAGTCGACTAAGGGATTGAAGTGTGAAACACTGACCACTATTTGATAAATATTAATGATGGGCAGCAGCGTCATTATAGTGGACACATTACTGTGATCGCCAATCCGCTTGCCCAGCGTGGTGATTATGGACATTTACCTCTTAATGCGACTATACTCATAGTTAATACGATCGAGAGGCCTGCGTCCAGCAGTGCACTATCATAGGCTAATGATGATGATTGTGTAGTTTGTCTGTATCGTGTAGTGACGGCAGTGAGAATACATTTGTCACCACCCCCAACTCTTCCCGCGGGTGGCGTTTGAATCTTGAATCTTTGAATCTTGGCGTAAGAGCCGAATAAGGGATTGAAGTGTCACTGACCATTATTTGATAAAAGATTGATGATGGGCAGCAGCGTCATCATAGTGGACACATTACTGCGAACGCCAATCCGCTTAGCCAGCGTGGTGATTATGGACATTTACCTCTTAATGCGACTATACTCATAGTTAATACGAGAGGCCTACGTCCAGCAGTGGACTGAGATAGGCTGAGCATGATATGAAGTTTGTCTAGGGTTTTACTTACTTATAATTATGGTGGCTGAATAACGTTGACAACAGTGCTATAATATCGTGTGAAATTATGTAGAGCCCTCAGAGTTTTCACGGCTTTTTTTACTAGGTACCTACCTAGTCGTGGTTTGAACCCATACTTTTGGATTCAAACGCTTAACCGCTATGACACAACATTTATCCAGTGTGTGGCCTACAACCGGGTTGAAAATTTAAATGGTGCATTAATATGCTAAGCAACAATCATTTCCACATAAGTACAGTCATTGAAAAAAAAAAAAAAATTTTTTTGCATTTTTTTTCTTGGAAGTTTTGTTATTATGGGTTCTTTTACTTGACTTAAAAGTTATTAATAACTTATCATTTTTGTAACATTGAAAAATGTACAAAAACTTAAAAAAAACGTACCAAATAAGTGTATAAATAAAACCAAAATAACTATGACTCAGTACCTGGTATACTATCTTGATGTCTTGCGACTGACAAGCTACGATATCGTGATGCCGAGATCCAGTACTTCGAGTCCATAACTTTGAATAACAATATCTCCAAACTTATCAATTTTTAAACATCGGTACCTTTACAGGATTATTGCGGATAGCCTAAGGAGTCACCCATTTCATTTTTCTCCCGTGTTCAAGGCCACACCCTGTATACTAACGACGAAGAATATTCAACAATGGCTGAAAATAACGAGGATCAACAAAAACGTCATCTTCAAAGGAAAATTACGAACCGTAATAAAATTAGGGAAAAACATACATTTCCTTTGCTTAGTAATTCGGTTTCTTCATGAGGATCTTTGATGACGCCGTGTGGACTAATTTGCCCTTTTTGCGGAGAGGGCTTTTATTAGAATTTATATTTGTACTAAAAAAGATGAAGTGTTTAAGATTTGGGATCAGTATAGTCACGCAAAGCTGGAGTGAGTTGCTAGTAAATATTATAACACACATAAGCTTAATGTTCTTCAATCTAAAGCTTGTTCACAAAATAAAGTAACCATCATAAAATCAGTGTCCACTGTTACACAATAGTCCCATGTAGTTCTAACAGCCACGGGACTGTAAATTGATTATTCTGTTTTATGTTTAACAATCCAGTACCCAAAAGCATTCGCCTAAAAGTCGGTAAAATCAAAATAACTTCAGATAATGCTTAATGAAAAAGTTCAGGCCCAAAAAGTGCGATCTTCCGAGGCGATTTCAGCAATGTTACACTTGAAATAGTTAATACAAATTGTAGACACGAGATTCACAGTTTATTATAGTATCGGTAAATATTGTAGTTTAGTTAAGACCCATTGGGAAACTAAATGACCCAAAATAGTAAAACTAAAATCCAGAAGTTTAAATAAATGTCCATAATTATGGAGAAATAATAAAATACTAACATAATAAAAATAAATTATAAATAAAAAAATTGTCCCAGGTCTTGCTGGGGAGGTAGAGTGCCCAGAAGGCTGGCCGCATTGCCGCGCTGGACTGCTATGCTGAGTCTTTGCGCGAAATACTGGCCAGCCCTCTGGTCACCCGACGCCTCTATAAGGCGCTTGGAAATTTCCTTATAGAGAAATTGATATAAATATCAAACACAGCGAGAAGATAGGCAAAGAGCCCTTCTTTGTAATAACATCCATACAACTGTATGGTCTTATAGAAAAAACAAATTATACAGCAATGTCTACTTTATTTCGTTAACAAGCATTATCACTTAAATCACTGTGATCATGTTTGTAAGTAGCCCATTAAGAAAAAGGCTTATTAACACCAGAAAAATGCATGATTGCATAGTTTATAATTTTGCATAAAACCAGCGTGATTCAGGTCACCGTAACCATGGCAATAACAGACATAAAAAAGTTGATTCAGCTACCCACAGTTTAGTTGGGCATTTTCGCGAGAAGAGATCCAAAAAAAATTTTTTTTAAGGTAGGTAAATTTAATGTTTTTCCTACTCAGAATAACGAGTTCTTTCAATCTAGGAGAAAAAAAGTACAAGAAAAAATGGTCCCACATTTTTCATACATTTTACATGCTCTCCACTTTGTAACCGCTGTACAAAGTGTTTGAAAAACGGTTACGTAATAGAAACAAAAAGTTGGGACACTTTTTTTCTTCTAGTAGGATCGAAAGAGCTCGTGATTCTGAGCAGGAAAAACATAAAAATTACCTGTTTCAGAAAAATAAGTTTTTGTATCTCTTCTCGCGAAAATGCCCAGTTATCTCTGTTTATAGTTACAAACAAAATATTCATAGCAGCTAGTACGTATTTCGTACTATAATGGCTCTCAAACTTATTCCCAACAAAGAGGTACCGCTTTATATAAGCACAAACGCAAAACACACGAAGATAACACTAGAAACTTCTGCTATCTCAACTTAAAACGTGAGAATAGTTTGTTTATTCCAAAGTTAGATAAAGTAGAAACAGCCGCCTACCCGAATATCAGAACGTCTTAACTCATGTACGTATAGATTCTACATAGTATACATTTAGTTCGACATACCTTCAGGATGTATATTGTATTACACATTACTGCGATCACCAATCCGCTTGCCCAGCGTGGCAATTATTAAATGGGCATTGACCATTAGTGCCATACGAATAGGTAATAGGGGAGGCCTAAGAGCCTTCAAAAACTGCTGGGCCGGTTACGTACGAAATAGTTTCATTTTAAATTATTTTATAAGACCACATTCATATTTCATATTTTTGGACCCATGGAGGGGTGGGGATAATTTTTTTTTATTCTGGAGCGGCTATCTACGAAAATATTGAATATACTTTAGAAAAAAACTTTTCGGAACCTTTCAGCGATACCCCACACTATACTTACGAAGCTGGAGGTTCCGGGTTTAAATCCCAGCGAGGGCATTATTTGTGTATTTATTTATCACAAATATTTGTTCCTTGGTCATGGCTGTCTATGTCTATAAGTATCTATATTATGCATATATCTATTATATAGGTATATCGTCGCTTAGTACCTACATCACAAGCCTTAATTGAGCTTACCGTGGGACTAGGTCGATTTGTGTAAGATGTCCTAAGATATTTATTTATTTATAGGATTACAAGAAAATAAAACAATCATCCCCACTTTACTACTAGGGGAGATACCAGACACATTTTTTTTCAAAATATTATTTTACCACTTTGTCGGCGTGGTTAATTTGTATTCTTGTGTTAAATTGCTTTGTAGTACCTACTAGCGGCCACTGAGCTATGTAGCGGAAAGACAGACAGAAATGACGAAATTAAAAGGCTTCCTAGTTTACTACGGAGTCCTAAAAAATATTTTCAGCCTAGGAAATTATTTTTGAGATGTAGTGTTGGCGAAATTGGAAAAGATCAGTTGGACGGAGAAAAAGACAAATGAAGAGATATTAAGTGTATAGTCCAGGAAAGAAGAGCATTATTAAAAGTGATTGAAAACAGAAAAGGAAATATGGTAGGTCATTTACTTCGTCAAGATGACTTCATTAAAGTTTTGATCGAAGGAAAGATAGAAGGAAAAAGAAAAAGAGGAAGACCACGGAGAGCCTACATGGAGCAATTGAAGGAAACGTATAGAGAGCTGAAGGAAAAGGCAGAGAATAGAATAGAATGGAAATTACTCCACCGACAAGAGCCAAGCTCTTAAGTTAATGATGATGATGATGATGAGGAATGTATTCCACAAAATGCTTCATTTAGATCTAGTTTTCTTATCTTATAAATACAGATACAGTCTGTACTATCACAACTTGTCTTTAGTTTCAAGACTTATGCCTAGCCGTGATAGCGGTTTAACTTCATAGTTTACATCTTGTTTTAGGATCAAATTCTCGTAGCGAATCTATTTTCGTTTATAAAGTTACGTCAGTTTCATGAAAGTGGTTTTAAAGTTTTATAAGTTGGTTTCTGAGTCTTGTGGCACACGGGGAATAACAAATATAGCGGTAAGCTTGTACGTTTAATGGAAGGTATAGGTAATTTCACCAGAGTTGAAGTGAATGATTACACACACATCCAAATAAAGTACTAAATAGGTCATTGTCAGTCTGAAAAACAAAGTTGTTCACTCGGTGGTCAAAAGTTAACAGCTTTTATAAATCTATGTTACGATTTCATTGCAAAGGGCTATAGACCAGGGAATCTAGTTGTACCTTTAATTGTTTTATCCCAAAATTAGTACAGAAATTCCTTAACTTTAGGTCATCATCATGGCCTTAGCGTCTATGGCAGACGATTTATGGTGTAATATTCGAGAAGCACCTTTTTTGATGACTCAACAGACCGATGCGAGACCGACATAGTCTGCCGCAGGACCGACAAGGAAAGTTTGCGGAGATCGGCGCCGAAGCACCTTGGCGTCGCTTATCAGCGAGACTGAACTTTAGGTATGTCCACCGAAAAGACGATAACCTAAATCTGACAATAACCCAATTGCAAAAAAAGCAGTGAGTAGTGATGTAGAGATGTAGTCATTTTGAGTAGGAAACACCTTAAATTTACCTATTTAGGGGAAAAAAGAACAAAATTGTACATAAATATACCTAAGTCAAAGCCTGGCCGTGTGTAGACAGCCTAACGGCTTTAAGAATACATTTATTTTGTGACCACTCCGACTTTTCTCGGGGGTGTCGTATGAGTCGAATAAAGGATTGAAGTGTCATTGGTTGATAGAAGATTGATGATGGGCAGCAGCGTTATCATAGTGGACACACTGCTATCGCCAATCCGCGTGCCCAAGCGTAGCTATTATATAGGCACTTACCTCCTAATACGTCTATTATACGCATAGTTAAAAGGAGAGGTCTACGTCCAGCAGCGAACTGAAATAGACAGACGATGATGATGATACCTAAGCTAATGAAACCGTTTAATGCAAAACAAATGGCTGATAGGGGTCATATCGCCAATCCGCGTGCCCAGCATGGCTATTATAGGCACGTACCTCCTAATGCGTCTATACGCATAGTTAATAGGAGAGGCCTACGTCCAGCAGTGAACTGAGATATGCTGATGATGATCAAAGTCAAAGTCAAAGTCAAAATATTCTTTATTCAATTAGGCCCAGCAACGAGCGCTTTTGAATCGTTAAACTAAATAGCGAATGAGAGAAAAAAAAAACTACCTCCGGTTCTAACCCTACACCACTGCCTGAGAAGAATCCGGCAAGAAACTCAGCGGGACTTTCTTTTTTCAAATAAAAGTTTTATAACATCTTACGGCTAACATGCATTAATTAAAAACGAAACATAAATTTGATTGAATATAAATAATGATACTTAAGCTAATGAAACCATTTAATGCAAAACAAATGGCTGATAGGCGTCATATCGCCAATCCGCGTGCCCAGCATTGCTATTATAGGCACTTACCTAAAGGTTTTCCCGTTGGACTACAGTATGGGGTTCCTCAAAAGAGGAGTGTACAAGTTTTTATTGGGTCGGCAACGCGCATGTGACACCCCTGGGGTTGCAAGCGCCCATAGGCTACGGTGACTGCTTTCCATCAAGCGGGCCGTATGCTTGTTTTCCACCGACGTGGTATAAAAAAAAAAAATAATACGTCTATACGCATAGTTAATAGGAGAGGTCTACATCCAGCAGTGAACTGAGATAAGCTGATGGTGATACATAAGCTAATGAAACCACGAAATGCAAAGCAAACGGCTGATAGGCGTCATATCGCCAATATTCGTGCCCAGCATGGCTATTATAGGCACTTACCTCCTAATGCGTCTATACGCATAGTTAATAGGATAGGTCTACATCCAGCTGTGAACTGAGATAAGCTGATGATGATACCTAAGCTAATGAAACCATTTAATGCAAAATAAATGGCTGATAGGGGTCATATCGCCAATCCGCGTGCCCAGCATGGCTATTATAGGCACTTACCTCCTAATGCGTCTATACGCATAGTTAATAGGAGAGGTTTACATCCAGCAGTGAACTGAGAGAAGCTGATGATGATGATGATACCCAAGCTAATGAAACCATGAAATGCAAAGCAAACGGCTGATAGGAAGTCATTTTGGCGAGATATTAAAAACGGCAACAAAACAGTTTACACTCCCGATCCTCCAGTCAGCTCGTACCCTAAAAAACCCTTTTTAAAATGACAAAGGACGACATCAACACCCCGAACCATAGATAACCTTTATCGGACTTCGCGTTTTGAATTCGAGAGCAAGCAGATTCATTAAAGGTAGGCGTCCAGTAGTCGGTATCGTACGCATCGGAGGCATCGCACGCAACGGATTTTAGGTTGCTTTGTATAGAAACTCATATAAGTGCGTCCATCTGTCCGCATCGTACGCATCGCACATCAGCAATTCCGACACCGTTGCTCCGAGAGGCAACTTTTGCGATGCGTGCCGATGACGTCATACAAAATGTTGATCAGTGGACGCACTCTGCTTGCATTTACATTTGGCGTTTGTCGTGTCAAGCATCTGTGCGTGAATTACCACCAACATTCGTTAGGTTTTGCAGCAACCACAAGCAAGCCACAACACTAAATATATATATATTTTGATTTACTACTGTTTTGATAAACAACTGTGCGGTTATGTAAGGCTCATTTTGAACCTGTGTGATTATGTAAGGCTCATTTTGAACCTGTGCGATTATGTAAGGCTCATTTTTAACCTGTCCAAAGTTCATTCTAAAAGTGCATTCAAACCAAACGAGCATTCGCTATTTTGTCCCCCACTCTACGAAATCAAGGAATCACGTTTTGTGTAACGATCGAATTTCATAGAGTCCCTACTCTATGAAATTCGATTAGAATAGCGAATGCTCGTTTGGTCTGAATGCACATTTAAGGTGCGTTTAAACCAAAAGAGCATTCGCTGTTCTAGCGCCCGTTCTACGAAATCAACCAATCACGTTTTGTGTACCTACCGATCGAATTTCGTAGAGTGGGAGGTTAGAACAGCGAATGCTCTTTTAGTTTAACCGCACCTTTAGAAATCGGCAACTATAGTCATTATTCAAATAAAAGTTTGATGAAATCGAGTCTAAGAAGAAGATGCACGATCGAGTATAAAGGATCTATCCGAACCCTTTCTGATAATGTAAACCAAAACCTCTTTGTCTTGTAATTGGATAGACTTGCAAGTATTCAAACTTCGGGCCGCAAAATTGTTTGAGAATTTTCGCTTAACGATGTTTCCCGGTCTGTGAAAGTTGCCAAAGTGTCTTTGAGGTTAACGTTATAAAGCCCACGCTATCAATGGAACCTACGCAAATATACTTCTGTACTGAGTTTGAATGTAATACAAATACTCTTTGTTGTGTCACGTTACGTTGAAAGAAACCTGGAAGTAGTGTTAGTAAGAACTCAAGTTTTTCAATTGGCTATGTAAAGTTTTCTGAAGGTATGAATATTGTATTTTTCATTTCTCTTGCTCAAAAAGTGCACCTTTATGTCGTACGTTGACGACATAAAATCGTATTTCATGTTCTAGAACATATTAAAAGTATTATTTTCTTCTAAGACTAAGGTAATCGGTCTCAACAGCCAAACTTATCTTTAAACAATGCGTCAATATGTTTGATTTGGCTGAAAACCAAGCATCTGAAACTCTGATGATATGATAAAAATTAAAAAAATATATATTGGCGGCCATATTGGCGGGAATTGGTTATGTATTGGTAATTTTGTTGTGTAAATTCAGAAAATATCATTACCTTCCTCGCAATCGACGTGAAAAGCAGTGTACAACATGGGCATAAATGTCCATTTTTACCCTCGTCTACTATTTTGGTCTTCGCTACGCTCAGACCTAAAAAATGCCTCGGGTTAAAGTGGGCCACTTTATGCTCTTGTTGTACAATCTACTATTTCACTGATAGCCGTCGTCTTAAGGTTTACAAAATATTTTTATGTCCTATAATTTGCCAACATTTTTTTTAAGTGAGTGAAATGACATTTTGTGCAGTTTTATGTATGAATAGAGCTTAATGCTTTCGTCCTCAACAAGTACAATGACATAGAAAAAAAAAATGAATAACACGAGTGACATTGACGTTGACAGATATTTTATTTCTATTTCATTGTATTGATTGCGGACGAACGCATTAGGGTCTATTCATCCATAAAACTGCACTAATGTCAACTCACTCACTTAAAAAAAGATTATTAAAAACCGTAAAACTACAATACGCTACTAAGCGTTAGCGATTGGCAACTTGTATAACTTGTATAACCCAGATATCAGAATATTACCAGTTGATATCGAAAGTGCGTTACTCAATGAGTAAAATTAAATCACATATTTATCATACGTGGATGAATTTTGAAATATCATAGTAATATTTTCTTCGGTTACCGCGAGGATAATCATCATCCGCAGACCGCGAACCCTGTAAAGTGTTCGAAACGTCGGAATGAAGTTAAAATTAGTTAATATATACGCGAGTTTATCCGTTTTCATAGTTTTATTTAATATCATAGTAGTCAAGTTAGCAATTTATATCGTAACAGTCTTTACCACTCTGAATATTAATAAATGAAACCTATTTATTTATTATATGAACGATAATTTATCGCGATACAAATTTATGAGCAACAAAATTTAATCAGAACAGCTATAATTACTCGTTGTAAGATTTTGCAGGTTATTCCACGATAACTTCAGGCGTAGGTTATTTAAATTGAGAGTTTTCTGAAATTGTACATTACAATTTTTTAAATAGTACATCGCACGAACAAAGGGAGTATTTTAATCGACTCGAGTAACGAATTCCCTTTTTGCATGCATATCGTAAAATATGAAGGTCGCCGGGACACACTGGATGTAGGTCGCATCTAACCGGAACATGTGGAGATTGTGGAGGTCCAAAGGGGAGGCCTATGTTCAGCAGTGGACGTCTTATGGCTGAGATGATGATGATGATCGTAAAATAAGACTTTTAAACAATAAATAACCCCCTTATACATAAACGTTTGCTAACTTAACAAGCCGCTAATAATTGTTTGTCCCTTTTGCTCTTATGGACACATTCTGAAGACCGAAAGGGACAAACAATTATTAGCGGCTTGTTAAGTTAAAAAACGTATATGAATAATGCCCCGGCCACGACATTGGTCTAAGGCGACCAGCGGCGAATCCATGAGTTGAGCGGGATGCCGATATGGGTACGAGAGGGAGCACCATACGTTCCGCTAAGCCGGTCGCCTTAGACCGATGTCGTGGCCAGGACATAAGATGGTAAGACTTTAAAACGCTCTCCTGTAAAGTTATAAAAGTGCAAGTCTCAAAAACTTTGTACATTTGGAACACGTCTTCGATTTTGATAAAAATTGGTAAGCTGGTAGAGTCAATGATGCTGAGCAAGATCCAGCACATTTTTCAAAATGTCCCAAGAAGTTTGTATGGAAGTTTCCTTTCTTGTTACCAAATAACAAATAAATAAATATTTTTGACATCTTTACACAAATTGACCTAGTCCCATGGTAAGCTCAATTAAGGCTTGTGATGTGGCTACCAGGCGACGATATATTTAATAGATAGATACATAATACTTAAATACATAGACAGCCAAGGAACAAATATCTGTGATAAATAAATACACAAATAATGCCCTCGCCGGGATTCGAACCCGGACCCTCCAGCTTCGTAGGCAGGGTCACTACCAACTAGGCTACGGAGGCTGACGAATATTACCCTTGTATTCTCATACAGAGTGTATAGTGTTCTCTAATAAGTTATTTGACGCTCTCGCTCATCTATTATTCAGCGAAAGGTCCGACCCAAATTGATTGGTCCCGTAAAATACGGCATCATGTCACTTCACAGACCATTATCCATAGACTCTGTGATGTTACCCTGGGATTTTTTTTTATAATTATTTATTTTTAATTTTATTGAAACATAAGTTTACACGACATTACAGTTAAAAACCAATGCGTCATGCAAGTAAAAATAAACAATTTGAAAAAATAGGCGCATCACTACATAGTCACTACATAGTATAAAATAAAATCACTTTTTCTTTCCCTTTCTCTCTTTGTACGCTTAAATTTTTATTTGATTTTTATTTAATTCCATGCATATGTACATCATCATCATCATCATCATCAGCCTATGATAGTCCACGGCTGGACGTAGGCCTCTCCTATTAACTATGCGTATAGTCGCATTAGAAGGTAAATGCCCATAATCGCCTCGCTGGGCAAGCGGATTGGCGATCGCAGTAATGTGCCCACTATGATGACGCTGCTGCCCATCATCAATGCATATGTACGGCTTCACACAAATTAGTTTTTCCTAGTCACTGCTGCTTTGTTACTATGTTATTATTTGTAATTTAGTTTGGTTTTTTGTGTTCTTAGTGAGATAAGTTCTAGGGAACATCTGTACCTATTGATTCCTGTAACCTACTTTTTGTAATATTTATCCCCTATGTATGTTTCTGTATTATCTCCTTTGTGAAATAAATAAATAAAATCTTTAAAACTACGCAACGCATTTTAATGATTTTTTTTAATAGGTAGAGTAATTCAAGAGGAAGGTTTCTATGTAGGTATAGTACCCGTGCGAAGCCGGGGCGGGTCGTTATGTATATACGTGCCCTGCCCATTCCTACTTGGCGGCCTGCATACCTACATCTGCTACTCCGGTCTTGGAACGCAAGTCGGTATTTCGGATACGATCTGTTTTACGAACACCCAAAATGGGTCCCAATGTTAGTGTGAAAAAATTGACACACCATGACATTGCATGTATCGCAAGCGGTGTGCAATCTTATATGACCACAATTGTCATAATATATACCATAGATCAAGCAAACGTATCTACTAGCGTGTCAAATGAACTCAGTAAAATGCACTGAATTGTCCGTCTTTAATCGCAGCTTGCAGCTTTCGGGCGTCAAATTTTGTAAGTTGAAGTGAACAAAAACATTAATAATGCCTCTTTAAGTAATATTAATTGCAACAACACAAAAAATATGAATAGGTACTCAAGGGCCTGAGACATATTTAAAATCATAGGCAAGTAACAACTTCAGTACAAAATCTGACACGCCCGGCCGCCATACAAATGAATGAACTTGTTTCTTCTATCCAAATCTAATTCTGTATATATGACATTTACATACACTACAAATCGCATGCCAGGCAAGCGCGCACGCGCACGTACTCCACACTCATACGGATTGGCTCAGCCTTAAAACCGTATGCTAATTAGGAAATAGTACTTTTTTACGAACCATGTTTTTCTTCTACTTTTCTTAATCAGAATACGACACTGAATGGGCTCTCAAAAGAGACAATTTTCAACTCACCAAGTAGGTACATAAAAAAAGTGCTTTTACGTAACTTATTATTTTTACTTTTTTATGTGACGAAGGTAGACAACCTACGGCACTATCGTGAGGATTCGTCTCTCTCATTCTAATGACGCCTTCGTTTCAGTGACAGAGGAAAATCCTCGAAATTTCCGAATTTCGTTTTTCGCGGTAGTAGGCCTAGTTTCTGAATTCCATCTAGCAGGTAAGTGATCAAGTGATCTTCTGTTCTGTGGTAACCGCAATCAATTTTGTCCCTTCACTGGACCGCTCATCATTGGAATACGAACCGTGACATGTAGGTACGTGCGTGTGACAAAGACAGTGGTGATCCTTTTAAAGGAATATTCAAAAAAACATCAGCCTATCTCAGTCCACTGCTGGACGTAGGCCTCTCCTATTAACCCACTTACGCCGACCAGGTGTTATAAGACCGATTTTTTTTTGTTTGGATAATTCATCATCATCATCATCAGCCTATCATAGCCCACGGCTGGACGTAGGCCTGTCCTATTAACTATGCGTATAGACGCATTAGGAGGTAAATGCCCATAATCGCCACGCTGGGCAAGCGGATTGGCGATCGCAGTAATGTGTCCACTATGATGACGCTGCTGCCCATCATCAATCTTTTATCAAATAATGGTCAGTGACACTTCAATCTCTTAGTCGACTCTTACGACACCCGCAGGAGGAGTTGGGGATTGGAGTTTGTAGTGTTTTATTGACAATTAATCACTTGATCGTGAAAAATACGGGGGTCACATTTTTTTGGTTTCAGGCTTATCTGGGTTAACTATGCGTATAGACGCATTAGTAAATGCCCATAACCACCACAATGGCCAAGCGGATTGGCAATCGCAGTAATATGTCCACTATGATGATGCTGCTATGGTCAGCGACACTTCAATCCCTTAGTCTGCTCTTGCACCCGCGGGAAGAGTTGGGGTGGTACTAAACATTTATCACCCATAAGGTAATCATCAATATACTATACAAAAAACGAATTAAAATGAAATAAAACTATGAAAATGGATAAACTCGCGTATATTAACTTATTTTAACTTCATTCCGACGTTTCGAACACTTTACAGGGTTCGTGGTCTGCGGATGACTTACGCGAGTTTATCCATTTTCATAGTTTTATTTCATGTGTAATCCTCGTGGTATCCGAAGAAAATATTAAAAAACGAATTGTTAAAGGCAAATAAAGTAAAACATTTTTTCCTTTACAAAAAATATGATAGCGATATACCACCTAATATTCAAATGGTGGATTCGTTCTGTGAAAAAGCCTCTGAAAGTCGCATTTCTCAATGAAATCACAACAAGTATCATAAATAAGTGAAGCGTGAGATTTTCTTGGAAAAAAGTATTTCACCGAGGGAATTATACGAACTTTTACCAAGCCAGTGGCTAAAATGGAGCTCATATATATTTAACGGCAAACGGAACTTCATTGCTAATTTACATTTTATTACATCATGGTCACATCATCAGCCTATAACTACGAACAAATAAAACATGGAAGCCGCACGCCATATAAAATTGCCTTTCAAAAACGGTCCTGAATTTTAGTTGTCGAGTGTCACCCCCTCTTCAATGCATCACGGTAATGAGTGTCAATATCAACCTATCCAAACTTAAACCGCCATTTAAAAATAGTTGTGATTGGTCCATTAAAGTTTTTATTGGCTATATTCTATAAACATTTGTCAACGATGTTGCGCCGAAATATGCGCGGTGTTCAGAAAAGCGCTATGTCCTGCCCATCTTGGCACAATTGAACAATTGCTTTTGGGGGCATTTTCGAGCTGGCGTTAGACGTCATTGTTATATATGGTCGCAGGCCTATAACCTACACGTACGGACGCATTAGAAGGTAAATGCCCTTAATCGCCACGCTGAGCAAGCGGGTTGGCGGTCGCAGTAGTGTGTCCACTATGACGACGGTGCTGCCCATCATCAATCTTCGGTAAATCAATGGTCACTGACACATCAATCCCTTAGTTGACTTTGCCAGTGAATTTTGAATTAATAATATAGGAAATCAAATAGAATCTTTCATTTAAGGAGACCTTTTAATAGGCCTCTGGGAGGCAGGAAGATAACTTTTTTCCAAAGTTCCCAAGGATACATTTTAAGGGCCCTCTCACTTCATTAGCCTCGCCGGACAAAAACTTTTTTTCCGGCAGACGTCAACGGCAGGACACCATTGTGCCGTGTGCTGTGATTACTGACGCTAACCGAGTTTTAGCGCAACCGCAATATACATTACGATACTCCAAACGTACATTACAATAATGTTATTATTATACAGAGTGCCCGCGAGGAAAGGGAAAAAAATCAACAGCGGATTTCTAACCAAATTTGAAGTTAAAAATGTCATATGGAGTTTTCTGGATTCTATTATAAGAGAAAATTTTATTTTTTCTTAAAACCGTTTTAGACCGTTACGCTATGATAAACGCATTTTAGGAAACGATTTTGTCACCATGTTGTCTTAGTCTTGTCACACTTAATTGACAGAAATCAAATGAACGAGTTGTTGCTATTCCAATTTGAATAGCAACAACAAGATTGTTTGTTGCTATTCCAATTTGAATAAAGAATCATTTGCCTTTGATACAAGTGTAAAAAAAGTTCGACGAGTAAATCCAAAAGGTAAATCCGATCGGTATGCATCAACTTTCAAATAAAAAAAAACATCATCAAAATCGGTACACTCAGTCGGAAGTTATAGTACAGTCAGTTACAAAGTAATGTATCCACTTTTTCGCCTTACTGAGGTGAAAAAATGGATACATTAGGTACTTTGTTACTGACCGTACGTGTGTAGTACGGCGTTTTCAGTACAGGGGTCAAAATTATTTTCGTTGTCTTATTTTGTGTCCCTGAAAAACGTGACGCAGTGGTGATTTTTGTATGAGATGATGTTTAGTTTTCAAATTCTGATGTATGGATTAAATTCTAGCGTGAAAAAGAAATACAGGTGCCCAGATTTTTTTTTATATACTGAGTCGAAACAGCAACTAAAAGCGTGACAGAATGGTAAGAAACAAGACCTCGAAAAGAATTTTGGCCGTGGCCTTCCGAAGTTTTCGACCTGATATAAAATGAACCACTTCTTGTACTAGCGACATTTCAATCCCTTAGTTACCCAGTGGGTGTCGAGAACACCCACTGTTACGCTTCTGGGAAGAGTTGGGGTGGTGACAAAATGTATTCTTACTGGCGTCATCACGTGACGCAAGCTCTTTTAGTATTTCACATCATTTGCATCCTATCTCACTCCACTGAGGCCTCTCCTATTAACTATAAATAAATGCCCATAATCGCCACGCTGGACAAGCGGATTGGCGATCGCAGTAATGTGTCCACTATAATGACGTTGCTGCCCATCATCATCAATCTTGTATTAAAGAATGGTCACACTTCAATCCCTTAGTCAACTCTTACGACTTACCTTTACCTTTGGGAAGAGTTGGGGTGATGACAGATGTGTTCTTAGTGCCGTCACCACGCAGCGGCTTTTAATACATTATTACAGTATTTAATACGTCCAAAAAGGAGGTAAAAGTTGCCAAATATTTTTTAAGCAATAGTAATACTGGATATCGCGGCTCAATGAGCATATATTATCATTAACCGCCTTTAAAAAGGACAGTACTTCGGGGTGCATCGGATTTGCTCGGCCGCGGTCGTGCGGAACGAAAATAAGATGACTTTTTCTGGATGATATATATCGTTAACTTCCGGACTTCTGTATTACAGTTATTGCACTCCAGGGGCCTATTTCTCGAAAGCTTGTAACTTGTAATACCTACAAGTGGAAGTCCTTATCTAATTAATAGTGTTAAAAAGAGACTTCCGCTTGTATTACAAGTTACAAGCGTTCGAGAAACGGGCCCCAGGGCTCCAAAATACAGGCTTAGCCTAGTTTGCATTTATGTATGGATGTCTTGTTTAGCAATAAATATATAACAACAATATACAGTATGTATCACCTCGTAGAGCAAAGAAGGAAACCCATTAATGTTTAGATCATACTAAACAACTTTTACTATGGCGCCAAACCCGAATTCACGAAAAAAAAAATACGGTTTCATACATTTTGATTGCAGGATCATGAACACGTTGTATGGGAGAGTAATTTTTTTTCGCAAATTCGAGTTTGCCCCCAAAATAAAAGTTGTTTAGTATGATCTAAATTTTAATGGGTTTCTTTCTTTACTCTACGAGGTGATACATACTGTATATTTATTGCTAAACAACTTCCTTAACTAATAGGCCAATCTCGGAATTTCGACAATCCGTCTCTGTTACTCTAATGACGCCTTTGGTGGTGTGACAGGAACAAATATTCTTTACGAATGTCGAAGTTAATAGCCTTAAAGACCTTTTAAAAGGCTTTAGTGTACCGCGATGAATATAATGTTTAATTTTGCCTATTTAAGTATCAAAGTTAGCGGCCCAATGAGCATAAATATATTATCATTAACCGCCTTTAAAAAGGACAGTACTTCGGGATACATCGGATTTGCTCGGCCGCGGTCGTGCGGAACGAAAATAAGATGACTTTTTCTGGATGATATATCGTTAAGTTCCGGACTTAACCAATAAGCAAGGTTGGCCAATCACGAAATTTCGAGAATCCGTCTCTGTTGTACTAATGACGCCGTTGGTAGTGTGACAGGAACAAATAGTCTTTACGAATCTCGAGGTTAAAGGTATTTAGCCTTTTAAAAGGCCTTAGTGTACAGTGGGGTTCAAAATTGCATGGACAGTTTATGAATGAATTCATTCATAAATTGGCCATGCAATTCGTCGATGAATATAATGTTTAATTTTGCCTATTTAAATCTCAAAGAGAGTGGACCAATTACAGATGTCATATATACCATAGATCAAGCAAACGTATCTACTTAGCGTGTCAAATGTACTCGGTGAAATCCACTGAGTTGTCCGTCTTTAATCGCAGCTTGCAGCTTTCGGGCGTCAAATTTTGTAAGTTGAAGTGAACAAAAACATTAATAATGCCTCCATAAGTAATATTAATTGCAACAACATAAAAAAATATGAATACTCAAGGGCCTGAGACATATTTAAAATCATAGGCAAGTAACAACTTCAGTACAAAATCTGACACACTCGGCCGCCATACAAATGAATGAACTTGTTTCTTCTATACAAATCTAATTCTGTGGGACCAATTTATTTTTATTCGACATTGTTTCCAATATTCATTTTTTTTTAAATCTAAGGTATTAATACCTTAGAATCAAGAAAACTTTCTGTGAAAATTCGGTGAAAACGCAAGACTGAAATTTTTTCAGCCTCCGTAGCCTAGTTGGTAGTTTGCCTACGAAGGTGGAGGTTCCTGGTTCGAATCCGGCGAGGGCATTATTTTTGTATTTATTTATCACTAATAGTTGTACCTTGGTCGTGGCGATGTGTGTAACTAGGTATCCATCTAGATTTTTATCTATCTATTATTATACAGTAAACGGTTTTTTGGATTCTCCTGGCGGGTCTCCTATAGTAACTGGAAAAATAAACTTTAATTATATTGCCATATTTCTGTTTCATAAAGTATCCTTTGGTGTGTATTTATAGTGTTAAATAAAATTTTATAGTCACGCCCGTAATTTTTTTATACGCGAAATGCCGCTAGGGGGAACCCAAAAAACCGATCACTGATTATATATATCGTTGCTTGGTACCCAAATCACAAGCTTTAATTGAGCTTACCGTGGTACTAGGTCGATTTGTGTAAGATGTCCCAAGATATTTACTTCTTATTTATCAAACTCCCCAAAAGCCTATAAACATGATTATAATTTGTCTTGCCAACAAAATGACGGATCACGGATCAAACACATTATATAATCAATCAAAATTTCAAGAATCCCGTCCCTACTCTCCTCATACATCATACATAAAGAGGGCTTTTAGCACTGTCGGTGTAAGGGTCTCCCCAAACTAGTCGACGCCGTTTTGGCAAATCGCGTACGGAAAAAGCTTTATGTCAACGCAATAAGAGCGAGTACGTTGTAAATCGGCTCGGCCCACGCGAAACGACGTCTTTCGACGGGAAAACGGCGTTTTGCCGGAAAGCTGTTCGCATTCCTACGACCCTGTTTGCAGCTTACCGCACACGTTCGCATTCGTAACTCTCCTAATACCGCCGTACGGTGCCGGAAAGAGTTGAACGGCTCCGATCACGCCGAGTACCTACGATAAGGACCCGGTTAGAGTTGGCGGAAGCCGTTCAGCGTCGGCCGAACATAGCTGACGACGGCCGAACAGAGCCGATGATGGCCGAAGTAGCTACTGCTACTGATGCGTTTGTATTTACTTGGCTGTACGCGTGCTGTCTGACGTCTCGACGGCAAGACGGAGTACGGGAAAGCCGACCGTCGCTTTAAAACTGTTGCGATAGCAAATCAGGCGATCGAGCGTTTCTACGGCCGCAAGGAGGATGAGACTGCTAAACACAGGTATTCAACCGCGGAGACGGTCGATCGGTTAGTGCAAATAGTGTGGTATAAAACACTCGGCAAATGCTGACTCCGCGTCGATTGGTTTGGGGAGACCCTAATATTCTGATTTCATAAGAATAAGGATACAGTCTCCTGGGTCTTTCAATATTAGGATTTCCTTATGAATTTGGAGCCCAGTCTTGTATACAACGTGTAAAGGTGTATGCAGACCAAAAGAGCATTCGCTGTTCTATCCCCAACTCTACAAAATCATCGAATCACGTTTCGTGTAAAGGTGCATGCAGACCAAAAGAGCATTCGATGTTCTATCCCCCACTCTACAAAATCATCGAATCACGTTTCGTGTAACGATCGAATTTCGTAGAGTAGGGGGATAGAACAGCGAATGCTCTTTTGATCTGCATGCACCTTTACACGAGCCACTGAAAACTTTGAACGGGGTGATTTGGTAGGTTATACTGAACAACTTTTACTATGGAGCTAACTCAGAAATCTCTTAAAAAATTTTGGCTTTTCATACAAAATGTCGTGATTGATCGGTCAAAATGTATGAAAAAGACATTTTCTTTAAATTTCGTGATTGGCCCCATAGTAAAAGCTGTTCAAGCCTACTAAATAATCCTGTTCAAGAATTTCAGTGGCTCGTGTAACACCCTGTATATTTTTTGATAATCTTTCAAAACTCACCACACGTACTCTAAATGTACTTATGATGCCCTAAACTAATCCCTGTTAAAAGCTTCGCCCGTATCAGACTTACACCCTGTATATGACGTTAAGTCTATCGGAAAAATTGTGAGGGTACTTTTCGGTGCAGTTCTCTCAATCTACTCTAGCCTGACAATTATAAGCGCTGTCGCGTTTATAAATATGTACACAATTTTGTACTCTTATTCAATTGATTCAACTGAAGAAATGTGTATACATATTTATGCACTTGAGTATTCTAGCACTGAACTAACGGTAGCCAATTACCTTTGTACTATATCCTGCTCCCCTCCTGCATCTGATCGCCCCCTCTTGTTGAACTTCTATTTCCAATAGCTTGCTATACAACGTGGCTCTTGGCTTTGGGCTAAAGGGCTAATTTTTATTTTGTTGTCGATTTTTTAAATTTTGGAAAATTTGGATTGTTTAAATTTTTTTTTCACATAGAAACGAGAGCTCTTTCGATCCATATCAGAAGAAAAAAGTTTCCTGAAAATTTCAAGCATTTTTTGTCCTCCACTTTTACAATTAATTATTAAAACTTTATTGCACAAAAGAAAATCTTAAAGTATAAAAGGCGGACTTAATGCGAAGGGCATTCTCTACCAGTCAACCTTAAGGCAAAGCAGAGAAGGTTGAGAGTTATGGTCAAAGAAAGTGTATGAAAAATAGTAACTCAATGGATTCTTCTTTGGGATACTTTTTTATTTCTATCACGATCGAAAGAGAAAAAAAAGAAAAAAAAATCAAAATTAGAAAATAAAAAAACTACAACAAAATAAAAATCCAAAAACTGTTATCCCCGTGCTACTTCTCAGAAACTTAATCAAGAGAAAATACACGGTGTTTTCTGATTCACCAATTATTGCACACGCCGTATACATGTCACATTGAGCAACTTTAATACGAGACCAACCCATACCATAGTAAAAGTTGTTTGATATTAGTTACACAGGATATAAATTCTTTTTAGGTCAGTGACAGCTACCAGATCAAGAGTAGCTACGCGAAAATTGTCTTAGAAGACCTTCCCTCGATTTTAAATAAATTGATATTGGAAGAATATGATTATAGATTTTGGAAGAAATATACAAGGTGCGAGAAAATTGTAATTTTTGACATTGTCATTCTTTCCCGCCTTAATTTTTTTTTATGACAAGAGGTTTGAATTTAGTATCAAGAGATTGGTAATTGCTTTACCGATAGGCCAGCTACGCTTATTACTGTCTAGATCAAATTATGTACGTTTCAGCTTTACACAAGGACACCTTGTATAAAGTAAACAAGTTTAGACTTGAAGTACTCTTTCGTAACAGTCGTTCTTTGAATTCTCGGGTATTCGTTCAAAGAGTATTTCTAACGGTTCGAATCGAACCTCATAACTTGCACAAGAACTAAGAATAAATAAATAAATATCTTGGGACATTTTACACAAATCTACCTAGTCCCACGGTAAGCTCAATTAAGGCTTGTGTTTTGGGTATCAAGCGACGATATATATAATAGATAGATGGGATTAGATTAGATTATTTTCGTTGTCTTATTTTGTGTCCCTAAAAAACGTGCCGCAGTGGTGATTTTTGTATGAGATGATGTTTTGTTTTCAATTTCTGTTGTATGGATTGAAATCTAACGTGAAAAAGAAATACAAGTGCACCGGATTTTTTTATAGGCTGAGTCGAAACAGCAACTACAAGCGTGACAAAGAAGACAACGAAAAAATAAAGATACTTAAATACATAGACAGCCATGACCAAGGAACAAATATCTGAGATAAATAAATACACAAATAATGCCCTCGCCGGGATTCGAACCCGGAACCTCCAGCATTGTAGACAGGGTCACTACCAACTAGGCTACAGAGGCTGAGAATAAATAAAGAAATAATCTTGGGACATTTTACACAAATCTACCTAGTCCCACGGTAAGCTAAATTAAGGCTTGTGTTTTGGCTATCAAGCGACGATATATATAATAGATAGATGGGTTAAAATTATTTTCCTAACTAGTGCGCAAAAACGAACTTTGCGCACGCTTCGATCAATTTCTCTATTCTCTTTTTGACGCACTTGTTATGAAAAAAATAGTCACTTACACGTGCAAAAACTTTTTTTTCACACGGGTGATTGTCGCCCTCGTTTCACTCGGGCTCCAACTTTCACCCTCGCCGAAAAAAAGTTTTCCCGCACTAGTTAGAAAATGTACTATTTCGTTGTCTTATTTTGTGTCCCTTAAAACGTGACGCAGTGGTGATTTTTGTATGAGATGATGTTTTGTTTTCAATTTCTGATGTATGGATTAAAATCTAACGTGAAAAAGAAATACAAGTGCACCGGATTTTTTTATAGGCTGAGTCGAAACATCAACTACAAGCGTGACAAAGAAGACAACGAAAAAATATAGATACTTAAATACATAGACAGCCATGACCAAGGAACAAATATCTGAGATAAATAAATACACAAATAATGCACTCGCCGGGATTCGAACCCGGAACCTCCAGCTTTGTAGACAGTCACTATCAACTAGGCTACCGAGGCTGACAATTTATAAAAGGCACATAGTTTATCATTTCACAATAAAATAATATGTCCCGTTATACCTAGAGGCGCATTTTAAGCTGTCACACAAAATACCGGTATATCCGCGTAGTTTTATAATAGAAAACGCCTCATCAATCATATGATATTAGGAGTTTTTCGCCCTCGTGCATATATGTTCGGGTGCGATAATAAATCAATATAACTTTTACTATTTTCATAAATCATAAATGTAAATTATGTACAGGATTTATAACCGGACCAAGAGCATGTCGGGCTATGCGTACTTGCTCAGCACAGTTATTGTTGTAGCTCTTACGTTATTAATTATGATCCAAAATTAAAAATAAATTATTTTATGACCACTCGTCTGAGAGGTCATCACTTAAAGCTAGAGAGTATCAGATCTCACAGTAACCCTTTTAAACACTTTTTGAGCAACCGAGTAGTGAGATGTTGGAACAAACTCCCAGAGGACGTGATTTCAGCACAAAATGTGAATAAGTTTAAAAATGGACTAGACAAGTACATCACATCTACAACTTGACTATGATTATTGTCACAATGATCACTGGATACAGGCTACATCAGTTTTCTAACTGCCTCCCTGCTTATTAAATAATAATCTTAACTTTATTTGAGTAAACAACTACATAAAAACTATTAAGTTAATAAAAAAATACCTAAATAATACAAAATTAAATTAACATTACGTTGACATAACTTATAAAAATAAAACAATAAAATTAAAACTATGGAATATATCTATAATATAAAACTAATTAAATATAATGAATAAACCTAAAACAAAAATAAATTAATCGAAAAGCCCGCCACGAGTTGTACCTGGAGCGAAGGTGCCCATCACACTGGCCGCGTTACCACGTTAAATAATAATAATATAATAATAACCTAGCCTAAGAAATCTATGAAATAAAGATAATAATAATAAAAACCTATAAATACCTTGGTATGTCACAGTCTTTGGGTATTGAAGATATGGGAATTAGACAGGCGGTGAAGGAGCGCTTTTTCAGCCGGCTCACAAAAATACTTAACAGTCTTTTGTCAGGAGGTAACAAAGTGCGCGCCTTCAACGCCTGGGTAATGCCCATACTCACATACTCCTTTGGCATACTAAGGTGGACTCAGACCGAGCTGGACGCCCTGGATCGAAGGGTCCGTACACTGCTTACCACACATCGAATGCTACACCCGCGCTCATCAGTTATGAGATTGTACATCCCGCGGAGGTGTGGGGGCCGCGGCTTCTTAAAAGCCAAAAACCTCCACAACCACGAGGTGTACAATCTTAGAAACTATTTTCTTAACAATGAGTGCGGGATGCATCGTGATGTGGTGGCAGTAGACCGGAACTTCACGCCGCTCTCCTTGGCAAAAGAGAACTGGCGCAGACCTGTGGTACTAAGCATCGAGGACAGCAAGGCGGTATGGAAGAGCAAGGAGCTACACGGGCGGTTCTACAAGTCCCTCACGGGACCTGACGTAGATCTGCTCGCGTCGGTGAACTGGCTACGATTCGGGGACCTCTTCGGAGAAACCGAGGGTTTTGCCTGTGCAATTGCTGACGAGGTTATCATGACGAATAACTACCGGAAATATATCCTGAAGGACGGTACGGTCGACATTTGTCGGGCATGCCGCCGTCCCGGTGAGTCACTCAGGCATATTATTTCCGGTTGTTCTCAGATTGCTAACACCGAGTACTTGCACAGACATAACCTCGTAGCCAGTATTATACACCAGCAGCTTGCTCCTCAATACGGCCTTGTGGACGTCGAAGTGCCATACTACAAGTACACAACTGCACCAGTTCTCGAAAATGGTCGTGCCACGCTCTATTGGGATCGACCTATCATCACGGACAGGACTATTGTAGCCAATAAGCCTGATATCGTGCTGATAGATCGATCGCAACGCCGGGCAATGCTCATCGACATCACCATCCCCCATGACGAGAACCTCGTGAAGGCCGAGACGGACAAAGCCAGTAAATACCTTGACTTGGCTCACGAGGCTACCGACATGTGGGAGGTTGATTCGGCGATCATTGTACCGATAGTTGTTTCTGCGAACGGTCTCATAGCGAAGAGTCTCGATCAACACCTCAAGAGGCTCTCGCTAGGTGGTTGGATCAAGGGTCAGATGCAGAAGGCGGTAATCCTGGACACGGCGCGCATAGTCCGGCGGTTCCTCTCCCTGTAGCCCTAACCACCGGCAGCTTGGGCCCGCTCCGCTGCCGGCGGCCCTCTAGGTTAGGTTTTTTATAATGTGTTTATATGTTTTGTATTGTTTTTGTATGTTGTACTGTATTTTACTTTTATAATCATATTATAAAATGCCTAACCCAGGAAGAAAGATCAATAAAGTGAATAATAATAAATAAAATCTGTTGTTCCGTATGCACATTTCACATCATATTAAAATATCGAAGTATGTCTGATACTATTGACTGTTTTCTAAAATAATCTAAATCTCTAATCCGTAATAAAAGATTATCTGTTCACCCTAAACGCTATTCTGAAATTGTATACGATAAGTAATAAATGTATGGGAATGACAAATTTGTACGAAGGGTCACGTGACCATTTCCATACATTGTTATCTTCCTGCCGCCCAGACAATAAAAATTGCCAGTGAATTTTGAATTAATTAATAGTGCAAGAATTAGAATAGGATTTCATTTGTTTGAGGAGTCCTTTTAATAGGTCTCTGGGCGGCAGGAGGTTAAGAGAAGAATATTCTGATAATGTGGATCAAAAGATCCCGCGATTCTAAGCAGAAAAAAATTAAAAAAATCCAAATTTGGAATATTTAAAAGTCACGTGACCATTTCCATACATTGTTATGGTCACGTGACTTATCGCTTATCGTATACGATTGCAGAATGGCATTTTGGCTAGGCTTGCAGATCGGAATGAATCTAGTGATATACCAATGTAAGCGTGGCGAAATAAAAAAAAAACTAAAAAGAAAAACCGCTTTCAAGCCATTGGATGCTGTATAGGCCTAGTGACAAACCTAGAAGTGAATAATCAATACCGAGTGCGGGTAGTTTGCAAAGCCCGCGTCACTAGAAGGTGTTTGCACGTTTTCAATATGCCAGTATTTAATATAGTTTGGCATTGGCTGAATACAAGTGCTATATTGTCTATAATAATAATAATAATCAGGCCGCAGGGCAGCTTGTGGCGAGCTGTTGGGGAGTAACGACCCCACGGACCCGAGTGCTCCCGAGAGTCGGTCAGGGTCCCCGCCTCCGGCGTGTCTTCGTCGGTCGGAGTGGAACCCCAAGGGGACCCGTGGGACTCTCAGCTTTGGCTTGCCTTAACTGGCCGTCCAGAGAGGAGTCGTCAGAGCTATATGCTCCAGGGGTGGAAGTGTAAATTTGCATAAGTCGCGAGTTGGTGCAGCGGCTGTCAAGCCACTGCGCAGAAAGCGGTGTACACCTCTCTACACTCCTGAGCCGCCTACACCGGTGTTGCCCCTGGCTGTCTCTTGTGACGGCATTTACGGGGGCCCATCTAGTCGGCGGCAAGTCACCGCCTGCCTCGATAGCAAAGAGAAATCATTGTTATGGCAGGTGTCCGGACCTCTTTTCTATAGTTCCATTTCTGATCCATCCATCCTCCATCACCATAGCCCATTAGTCTTTTCCATTCCTTCTCAATAGTCTCTATGCGCCTGCTGGGACCGGTTTACGGATATGTATTTGTACCCGTGAATGGGTTGCAGCAGGTGTATAACACAGCAAATTTCTCCAAAGGGCCTCTACGTGTTGGATCTATATCCCCGCGCAAGCCTATCAAAAAACCGGGATTTGTAAGCCCGTGATCCTCAAGGAGATACAAACATAATAATCATTTATTTCAGACTAATTACAGCCCATAGGTATTAGTACAAATTATGCTTAAATTCAATTATTTAAAATACATATGAAAAATCTAATAAAATTAATGATAAATTAAATTAAAATTAGAATGAATTATTATTAAATAATAGTATGTGATTATTTAGTCCAGTTACGTGTCTATGCAATAACAGCGATTTAAATTGTTTTCATCACACTTGCTCGTAAATGCTGATTTTATAAACAGGCATGCATGAACGTAATGAGCTATGTTATGACCATGGTCGTAAAGACTTTTTTTTTAATTTTCACACAACTACGTCGCACTAGCGCGCCGCCCGCTGCCCACGGCGGCGGGCGGCGGCGGCGGCGCGCGCTGCGCTGGGACTTCTGTTATAGAAATGAGAAAGAGACATCCCTGTTTTTGAGAAATGTTTTAGCCTCGTCCTGCCCAATGTGATTTATAAAGGACATAATCGAGAATATAGAACAAAAGAAAAGCGACTATATTTTCAAACGCATTAGGTTTAAATTTCAATAGCTCAAACTTAGTATGACGGGCAGGACGAGGCTATATAATTTTAGAGTAGTTTTGTGAAAATATATTGTTTTATTTACTTTTTTTGCCTCACAGGTGTGATGAAAAACATTGTGTGTGGCACACAAATTATGAACTCGTGTGAAGTAAAAGTAGTAAAGTATTTCTTAATTAACGCCCTTAATACACAATGTACTATTACAAGCCCCGATGCAGTGGAGTTCGTCTAGTTCGAAACAAGTTTTACAAATTTTTGAATATTTTAAACCAGTGTCTAAATTATATTTTCGTTCACCACCGTAATTCCGCGCTTATAAGCTTGACGCAAAATTCGCAGTGCATCAGGTGTACCATGTCGTCTTTAATATTAATGGCGTTCTTTACATTCATTGATTATTTACAAAATTAAAAATTATGGAAAAAAATTAAAAAAATACCTCTCGTAAAATAGTTTTTTTTATTCTGATTTATTAAGTCCAAATATTTTATACTCAAAGAAACTACTTTAGTACTACTATTGAATAGTGAAGGTTTTGTCTCTAAACCTTTTCCCCCGGATGAACGGGATAATCTCGAAAAACTGTCTAACTGGACGAGAACATATGCATCGAGGCTTGTAGTGTCTAGTTCCACGAGTGCCAATGTGGAGTCAGTTGTTCGGTCGTCGCCCTTGAGAGCACACGCACGTTTACTTACCGGTGTTTTCACCACAATACAGGGTGAAATTGAAATCGTGAACCGTAATATGTTTTTCTAACTCTAAAAATAACTAACAATTAAATGCCCCACAAGTTACTTAAAACTGGACATGATTTTTTTTATTTTTGTATGTTTTGGGGTTTATGTTTTTGTATTTTTTGGCTTAAGGATAATATCAAAGATTTAATTTATTAAGACAAATTAATTGAATAATTTAAATTAGCTCTTCAAATTAAAGTAATTAATAACGTCAATTTGTCATTTCGTCCAAAATGAAATGATAAATATGTCGGAGTCGCGCTTCAGTTGGCGCAGCGCAGACCTGTACGACACGTCGAGTCATCGAACGCCAGAATTGTGTTATTTACAAAGAGTTTTGTTTTGTTTTGTTTGCAATGTTTACAATTAATTTGTTAAGAGTTACTAAATCTAGAAAACGATAAGCAATGTATTGCTTGGAGTGGTCTTTGCTTTGGTCCATGCTGCAGGTAGATAATAAAACCCGGTTGAGATCTACCCGCCTGTGAAGCAGGTAGTTTATGACCTGACAGTATAAAAGGTCACTAGCGCTGTTTTCATGATGCATTGGCATTCGCGCGTTAGACTTAGAAAGAAGTCATTCTTGCTTTAGACATTGGAAAGTCAATTCATTCTGATTCCCGCGTTAGACTTCGAAAGATTGATTCTTGCCTAGACTTGGAATAGATTCTGATTATGATCATTGCTTCCCTTAAGTCAGTCTATCTTGAGACCGCGAAAAGATTTGATTAAGTGCACTCCAGAGTAAGAGGAGTTTGACTAGATTCAATAGTTCGTTAGATTCAGATTCAGATCGTTATTTCCTAGCATCCTGACAAGACGTTATTTCTTGTGTTATGAAATTGGTGAAGCATGGACTCAAACTTAGAACTCTCCAGTCGTTTTCCATTAGTTGTTGTTGTTGTTTAAAGTGTAAGATTTATCGTGTTTTAAGTGTGTACCTATTGTAATGATCTAAAATTGTAATTACCAATGATTTGAAAAGATTAAAACATACAACCCGCTTGAGTTTCTTCCTGGTTCTTCTCTTGTTGTGGTTTAACTCTTGCGAACCAGAGTAGTAATAAAAAAGGTCTTGATTTATCTTGTGTTTTCATTATGAGTCCATGCCTACACACATAAGTTAGATAGCTAAACCATCTCCCTATAGCTCGGCCGGACCTGATATAAAGGGCCCTACGCCGAAAAATATTACATTTTACGTTTTAAATAGTTGAAATAATCGTTATAATTTCTTAAAATTAGAAAAGGTCACAAAAAACCATGACTATTTTGTAAGTAACATGTGAAGTATTAAATTGTTAGTTATTCATAGAACTAGAAAAAAATTATTACGGTTCACGATTTAAATTTCACCCTGTATATACATTTGTTTGTGAGAATTATTGTGTTTTTTTCTTATTAGTGTTTTGTTGAAGCTCCAAGTGTAATTTTACGCGCAAAAGGTCAGGACTATATTTATTTAACGTCCCTATATTTATTTTTCGTTAAAATAAAACTCCGTAAAATATGGCAAATGCTTGAAAATTTATCATCATTATCTGTTTCAGTCCACTGAGACGTAGGCCTCACTTGTTACTTATGTGTCCGTTATTAGGAGGTAAATGCCTATAATCGCCACGTTGGGCAAGCGAGTTGGCGATCGCAGTACTGTGTCCACTATGATGACGCTACCCATCATCAATATTCAATAATATATATGGTCAGTGACACTTCAATCCTTTAGTCGACTCTTACGTCACCCACAAGAAGATTATGGGTGGTGACAAATGATTTTTTTACTGCCGTCACTTTTTTTTATATAAATAAATATCTCGGTACATCTTACACAAATCGACCTCGTCCCACGGTAAGCTCAATTAAGGCTTGTGATGTGGTTACCAGGCGACGATATAAATACCAGATAGATACATATAGGTACTTAAATACAAAGACAGCCATGACCAAGGAACTGATATTTGTGATAAATAAATACACAAATAATTCTCTCGCCGGGATTCGAACCCGGAACCTCCAGCTTCCTAGGCAGGGTCACTACCAACTAGGCTACGGAGGCTGATAATGCGACTGCTAAAATTCACTTCGCACATATTAATTATTATTTCATTGTTGAAAATGAATATGAAACCGCCGTTCGAAGTTCACAGTGGGTAAGGTATGCAAGAACTTCCGAAATAAGTATGAGTTTCACAAAACACTCAACGAACTGAAGTTTCTTTCTCTATGAATACAGAGCAGCCGAGCCATTTATAAGTTTTTTGACGCACTTCATGTGAACAATAATTATTGTTATGTATTATCTACTAACGTGCCGTGTGGTGACGGCAGTAATAATACATTTGTCACCACCCCAACTCTTCCTGCGGGTATCTTAAGAGCCAACTAAGGGGTTGAAGTGTCACTGACCATTCTTTGACAGAAGATTGATGATCGGCAGCAGCGTCATCATAGTGGACACATTACTGCGATCGCCAATCCGCTTGCCCAGCGTGGCGATTATGGGCATTTACCTCCTAATGCGTCTATACGCGTAGTTAATAGGAGAGGCCTACGTCCAGCAGTGGGCTGATTGATGCGTGCCTCTTTTGATATACTACCCAACATCGAAAAATGTAAAATACATATACAGGGTGTTTGGTTAGCGGTGTCGGAGCTTTTAAGGGCTTAAACTACAATCAATTTTATCGATAAATTACCATACAATTTTTTTTGTGCCAACGATAATTAAATGGCGGCCATTTTAAAATTTCAAACAGACGAATACGGGCGCACGTGATATTTCTGGAATTATACGTTTGTTATCAGACCTATCCCTGCAAAAAAAATCTCGTTAGAGAGCTCATTAGATAAGCAAACTAATTAAGCTAATCATTTGACTCCACTATTTGAACAACAATGCTAAAAAAAATTTTTTCAAATAAAAATAGTAAAAAATTTACCTTAATTTCTCAATCAATTTAATTTTGCGTGAAAACTAGGTCGTTAAGAAAAATTTTTGGTGTTGTTATTTATTAGTACAGTATGTTAGCTAAAAAATAACACCATAATTACAGTTATACCTTAAGTACTTTAGGAATTACAAGTGCTCAAACATACACCAAAACAGCTGCATTTAGCGTTCCCGATGCAAAATCCATAAACAAATGAATGTCAGCAGTGTACTGACTAGTGAAGTGGCCGCCTTCTATCCATCCAGTGCATGTTTGAGCACTTGTAATTCCTAAAGTACTTAAGGTATAACTGTAATTATGGTGTCATTTTTTAGCTAACATGCTGTACTAATAAATAACAACACCAAAAACCAATCTTAACGACCTAGTTTTCATGCAAAATTAAATAATTGAAAAATGAAGGTGAATTTTTACTATTTTTCATTAAAAAAAAATTTTTTAGCCTTGTTGTTCAAATAGTTGAGTCAAATGATTAGCTTAATTAGTTTGCTTACCTAATGAGCTCTCTAACGAGATTTTTTTTGCAGGGATAGGGCCGATAAAAAACGTATAATACCAGAAATATCACGTGCGCCCGTATTCGTCTGTTTGAAATTTTAAAATGGCCGCCATTTAATTATCGTTGGCACAAAAAAAAATTGTATGGTAATTTATCGATAAAATTGATTGTAGTTTAAGCCCTTAAAAGCTCCGACACCGCTAACCAAACAACCTGTATATAATAGATAGATACATACAGGTACTTAAATACATAGACAGCCATGACCAAGGAACTGATATTTGTGATAAATAAATACACAAATAATGCTCTCGCCGGGATTCGAACCCGGAAACTCCAGCTTCCTAGGCAGGGTCACTACCAACTAGGCTACGGAGGCTGATAATGCGACTGCTAAAATTCACTTCGCACATATTAATTATTATTTCATTGTTGAAAATGAATATGAAACAGCCGTTCGAAGTTCACAGTGGGTAAGGTATGCAAGAACTTCCGAAATAAGTATGAGTTTCACAAAACACTCAACGAACTGAAGTTTCTTTCTCTATGAATACAGAGCAGCCGTGCCATTTATAAGTTTTTTGACGCATTACGTTATCAATCTTATTACTTGTATAGATTTTCATGTAAATAATTATAATTATTGTGTATTACTACCGTGTGGTGACGGCAGTAAGAATACATTTGTCACCACCCCAACTCTTCCTGCGGGTATCTTAAGAGCCAACTACTCGTAAGGAGTTGAAGTGTCTCTGACCATTCTTTGACAGAAGATTGATGATGGGCAGCAGCGTCATCATAGTGGACACATTACTGCGATCGCCAATCCGCTTGCCCAGCGTAGCGATTATGAGCATTTACCTCCTGCGTCTATACGCATAGTTAATAAGAGAGGCCTACGTCCAGCAGTGGACTATCATAGGCTGATGATGGTAGCTTAGCAAGCCGCTACGTTAGGTGACATTTATGAATAAGGGGGTTACGGACGTGCGTTTAAATAAACGATCTAGAAACGCCTGTCTGTTTTGCAACGATGATTGATAGCACCTATAACGTCTCGCTCTCGTATTAAAGCTAAATTATGTCGCGCATGAGTTATATTAGTCACGCCTGCACGTGAAAGGTGATATGGAATCGTATTACTTTTAACCCTTAACTTGGCATCGTATCATCATCATATCAGCCGAAAGCCGAAAGATTGCCACAATGACAGGATCCTTGCCATCCGCATCCAGCGGACTACTGCGACCTTCACCAAATCCACCTTGCTGCCATAGCCCATTATTTTGCTGGCAGCAAAATGCTGAATTGGAGACCATTTTGTGGCACTTAGTTTAATTACATCTATGTTTATTTTATGTTTTAATGTCTTATGTTATGTCACGAATAAATGTTTTTTCTGTCTTTCTTTTTTTCTTTGTGAGGGGCCTACCCTATGCCTAAGTGGCATCGTATACAGAGTGCAAATTAAATACGGGTGAACCTCATAACTCTCTCTTGGATCTAAAAGTGTTCTAGTGGAGATCACGGATTGGCAGCGTAGGACGTCTACCCAAAAGATGGACAGGTGAACTTATGAAGATCGCTGGGAGACGCTAGATGCAGGTTTCCAGTTCCAACCGGTGTATGTGGAGGTCCAAAGGGGAGGCCTACGATCAGCAGTGGACTTATGGCTGAAATGATGATGATAGTGGACCTCTTAACCCATCTTAGTCCACTGCTGGACGTGAATAACGCCTTTTTCTGTGTATTACGAAGTAAATGCCCATAATCGCCACGCTGGGCAAGCGGATTGGCGATCGCAGTAGCGTGTCCATTATGATGATGATGCTGCCCATCATCAGTAAATTAATGGTCAGTGACAATTCAATCTCTTAGTCGACTCCTACGATACCCACGGGAAGAGTTGGGTAGTGACAAATGTATTCTCGCCATGTGTACATCGATTGTATAAATTGATAACTTATAATAATTAATATGTAAGGTTTATATATAAATGATGATTTAAACTAAAATGTGTACTTTCAATAAGTAAATGATATAATCTACATAACTGCCTAAGTAACCACTTCCCGAAGATTCGTACACAATTATTAGCACTAAATGACCGAGTTACGTAAGTACTGTTTTCCTAGTATGTTACCAACTTTTTTAATGAAAAAAAATTCAATTAATGATTGTTTTTACAAGTAAGGTTTTATGCGAACTTTACGAAATCAAAGATAAAAATATTGACAATCATACAAAAGAAGGTAACAAATAGAAAAATTAAACAGTCATTTAGCGATCTGTCTTAATTTTGTTGCTACAAAGTTTTTGAAAACAGCTCAAGTTAGTCATTCATTATCACCACATGACTGTTACGTATTAAAATCTGACATTAATTGTTATTATTATCATCATCATCAGTGGTTCCCTCAATTCTGGTGATTATACTTAATTAATATTAAATCGGCTTTCGCGGCTGATGCCTATGCCACTGAGCCAAGTTATTGCTGTATATATTATTTTTAATAGGCTTAAACATCCATAAAACTAAATCTCATCGAAATCGCCCCAGTCAAAATGTTTCTCCAATTAATTTAGATAACTCCACTACGCCACCAACTTCTCATACCCATCCGTTTCATATCCGCCTCAGTCATCTCAAAAATAATATACCAATCGTAAAACGAATCCCTCGCGGAGCTAGGATCACGGTTGCTACTCATCTTGCCCATCTTGCAGAAAAATGCTATGAATCTAACTCGCCCGAAGACTGGCATAACCTCCTTCTTTTCCCATACATGATACTACACGCCGAAGATGATAATAAAAATATATCTTTGACACAAAAAATTAAAAATAATTGCACACTAAGCTCTATCATTCCCATTCCGTCAACCACGTCCGGTCATCATACAACAAATTATAATCAAATCAAAACCATTCAAAATAAAATTAGCGAGGGTGATCTCAAAGGCGCCGCTCGATTACTTTTCTCCAGTGATGTGCTGTCGCCAGATAACCCTGAAACCCTTTCGGCCTTACAGACCAAACATCCTCCCGCTCCTGCGAGTCCCTACTTTTTAGACCCTCCAACAGCAACCCAGGCATGCCTACAGATCAAAGAAAACGATGTTTTCAATGCCATACTGTCTTTTAAAACCGGTTCCGCTGCAGGCCTGGATGGCCTCGCCCCTCAACACTTAAAAGACTTGACTGCCCCGTCCGTTGGAGTCTCAGGTGAGCAATTAATAACCTGTCTCACCAAACTAATAAACTTTATGTACGCCGGCAATATCCACCCGGATATTGTACCTATCCTGTACGGTGCAAATCTTATTGCGCTTACCAAAAAGGACGGAGGGGTGAGGCCTATTGCTGTTGGTGCAACACTTCGCCGCCTAGCCTCCAAAATTGCAGTACGGTATATACTACCAAAATTACAAAAAATGTTCGAACCCATTCAATTGGGCTTTGGCGTTCAAGGCGGTTGCGAGGCCGCCGTGCATGCCCTCCGAACCTACCTCAGCGATGGCCAGTGCGAAGTGTTGCTCAAAATTGACGTGAGAAATGCTTTTAATTCTTTGAACCGAGATACCTTGTTGGCAGAAATCAAATCTAACATCCCTGAAATATACAACTACCTGTTACACTGCTATACAGATCCTACCAAGTTGATGTACCGGTCAAACGAGCTGTCATCTGAAGTAGGCTGCCAACAAGGAGATCCCCTGGGGCCAGCAATCTTCAGTTTGGCAATAAATCCGATCATTCGAAATTTAGCATCTAAATTCAACGTTTGGTATTTGGATGATGGGACCTTAGGAGGCGACGTAGATTCTGTACTTTCTGATCTATCCCAAATTATTGACAAATTTAAATCTATTGGCCTGGAACTCAATTTCGACAAATGCGAACTGTTCATTCCAAATTCTTGCAACAATATTAATAATTCGGCTCAAAAATTCCGTCAACTTGCACCTTATATTAAAATTATAGATAAAACTAACCTTTGCCTCCTAGGATCCCCCATCTACGAGGAAAGTTTTCAAAATTACATTCAAAATTCTGTTTCGAAATTTCACAACCATTCCCACCGTTTACTCGAAATTAGTCCGCATTATGCTCTTAGTATTATTAGATTCTGCCTGTTTGTTCCTAAATTAACGTATGTCCTTCGCTGTTGCCCACTATGGAAAAATCAAACTCTCTTGTCACCGATAGATGACCTAATCAAAAACAATTTGGAATCTATACTCAATATTAAACTTAGTGAGCAGTCCTGGACCCAAGGATCCCTTCCCATTCGGTACGGTGGATTAGGGATCCGAAAAATTTCTAGTGTCGCTTTACCGGCTTTTTTGTCATCGGTTCATAGCTCGTTAAGTCTCATAGGAAATATCCTGCACACAAACTATGAGACCTCGGGCTTGGCCGATGCAAAAAATGCCTGGTCTATTGCTTGCCCCAACCAAAATTTCCCCGAACATCCAAAATCTCAAAGGCGTTGGGACGACATTTCGTGTAAATTAGTTCTAGATTCCCTACTTTCACAGTCGTGCACTAATGAACGCGCCAGAATATTAGCCGGCAGCACAAAAGAAGCCGGGTTCTGGCTCCATGCACATCCCTCCCCAAATACTGGAACCTTTTTAGACCCCAATACCCTTCGTTTTTCAGTTTGTCTCCGTCTCGGGGTCCCGGTCTGCGCCCCGCATCGTTGCCCCTGCGGCCACGAGGTGGACCGCCTGGGCTACCACGGACTTTCCTGCTAACGGAGTGCGGGCCGCTTCTCAAGACATGCTGCCCTTAACGACATCATCCGTAGGGCTCTTGCGTCGGTCAATGTTCCGGCTCTATTAGAGCCCACCGGCATATCAAGGACCGACGGCAAGAGACCGGATGGGATGTCTCTGATTCCATGGAGTATGGGACGGGTGCTAGTGTGGGATGCAACATGTGTAGACACACTAGCCCCGTCACATCTCCCTCGGACATCCATAAGGGCAACAGCAGCAGCAGAGGCGGCTGAAAGTGCTAAGGTAGGAAAATACAGTGGTCTCGGCGCTGACTATAATTTTATCCCTTTCGGCGTCGAGACCCTGGGTCCGTGGGGCTCTGGTGCTTTGAGTCTCTTTAAACAACTTTCAAAGAGACTCAAAGATACCACAGGTGACCCAAGAGCTGGCAGCTACCTCGCTCAACAAATTAGCCTCGCGATCCAGCGGGGTAATGCTGCCAGCATCTTTGGTACCATGCCGCGGGGGCCGTTTTTAGATTTAGATTTAGTTTAGTATATATTTATTTATAGTGTAGTTTGATAATATTATAGTTTTAATTTTGTATATTTTTGTCGCTTATAAATAAATATAATGAATTATTTTTAATAAAACTTTACCTTGACATGGATGTTATTAAAAATAAGGGCTCTTTGCCTTGTTTCGTGGCCGGAGTGGTTGAAATTTATATCAATTCCTCCATATTTATGCACTTTTATTTAAACTACTGTATTATTTTTACCATTTTGGATCATTTACATTTCCAATGAGTAACTAATAAACTGTGAATCTCGTGTCCAATATTTTTTTTATCGATTTCAAACCAAAGATTGTTGAAATTGTCTAGAAAGATCGCACTTTTTTAGGAGTTAGTTTTGCATTATCTGAAGTTACTTTGATTTTGACGACTTTTAACCGAATGCTTTAGGATTTTACATTGTTAAACATAAAACAGCGGAATCAATTTACAGGCTCATGGCTGTTTGAACTACATGGTACTATCGTGTAACAGAGGAGACTGATCTTACGATGGCTAAGGGTGAAGACACATATCAGCATGCGTACGCATTTTGTCTAAGGAAATTGGCCGTTTAGTATGAAACGTGTAAGCATGCGTACGCGTGCGGAAAGCTGGATGCGGTCCCATACTAAACTGACATTTTCTATACACAAAATACGCACGCTTGCTGATAAATGTGTCTTCACCCTAATTTGGCTACCTTATTTCGTGGACAAGCCTTATATATTCCAATATTTCGGACCACAGTTAGGATACGTAGTTTTACCCCAAATCGAACTCAGTTAAAATTTATGTAACCGTCAGGTTCTTCTATGAGTATATTTATGTTAGAATAATAAATTGTTTCGTTAAAGTCACTACTCGTTTTATCAGAGCTTCCAAAGTGTCGAAGTGTTATCATATTTATTTTTAGGCCATTAAATGTACGTATAGTAACATTATCAAAAGGTAAGTTAATGTTACATGTCATATTATTACTCTGCAAAAGGATTAATTTTGAATAGAATTACATTTACACTTACGACTTATTATTAACGAACCAAACGGAATAGAGATAATAATGAACGACGCTCTGTTAAAGTTCTGATCACACAGTGAGTATACAGCGTGTTCTTTGTTCATATTCATATTAATTTATTGGTAGTATTTACATGTCAACATCCTACTAAAATATAATGTTATAAATAACAATGGGTATACATTGCAGTATCTCAATAAATAATTAAATCAGATAAAAAAAAAATCAATATTTTTTTACAAATACTTTTCACTTGACTCTACTTGCGAATTCGTTGAAGCTATACAAGGTGTGCTCGGTAAGTCAATGTTTAAGCTGCATTTTAAAGCTTTCAGCTATCAGCCTATCTCAGTCCACTACTGGACGTAGGCCTCTCCTACTAACTATGCGTATAAGACACGTTAGGAGGTAAATGCCCATAATCACCACGCTGGGCATACGGAATGACAATCACAGTAATGTGTCCACTATGATGACGCTGCTGCCCGTCATCAATCAAATCAAAGAATAGTTAGTGACACTAATTCAATCTCTTAGTCGACTTTTACGACTTCCGCGGGAAGAGTTGGGGTGGTGACAAATGTATTCTTACTGCCGTCACCACACAGCTAATGCTAGTATCAAGCCAAAACATTTAAACTAAACCGGCCTGCGGGACCTGGCGCAAAAGTTCCCATTACACTTTCCACGCTATACAGGGTGTAATCGATAAGTGTTAACAGGCCATAATTCCGTGAATATGAGAGATATCAGAAAACTTTTAACTGATATCGAAAGTACGTTACCCAACGAGTAAAATTATACTAATAAGTTTTTCTCAATAGATGAAGTAATGTAAAAAATACTAAGTTAAAACGCTCCCATATATTTAGTATGACGACTTACAGCCTTAAGGAATGTCGGGTGTCGTAAGAGATAAAACTGTTAGCGATTCGTTATTTGTACGAATACATCGTAATAGAACAATAATACTACCGTTAATGAAATAATTAATCTAACATTTATTCTTAAATGATAGGTTTGTTATCTTTGAATGAACGGTTGCCTATTAAAGGTTTGAAGTAAATATTTGGGATATTTATGATTTTATTTCAAAAAAGTTATTAGTGTAATTTTACTCGTTGGGTAACGTACTTTCGATATCAGTTAAAAGTTTTTTGATATCTCTCATATTTACGGAATTATGGCCTGTAAACACTTATCGATTACACCCTGTATAGCCAATGAAATCCTTTGCCCTTGATCCTTTTTAATTAACTCTTTTGACAGACGATCACGATTCTAACTCGTTGTTTTCGTAGTTATGATCTTTGACTCTATTGATAATGTATTAAGGGTCTAATTTAAACAAATTTATTTTTTTGCTGGTTGTGAACGTGTTAAATTGGGCAGGTTACTTGGATCATTAATAAAAGTTGCCTGGTATATCGGCTTTTCTTAAATATGAAAGTTTTTTTTTCGTTTTCATATATAATAACTGAACTAGGTAGTAAGTGTGATAGAACCTTAAGGATAGCATAAAAGTTTATCTCAGTTAACTCACCGCACATGTCAAAATAAGTAATATTAGGATGTATAGTAAACGTTGCTATAGACTTGTTTAGCTATTACACTTTTTTTTTATTGGTCACTAACAGGAAGAGTTAGGGTGCGGCTCCACTGAGGCGGAGAGGAGCGGAGCTGTGCAAAATTGACCAATTACATTCTTCAAATTCAAAATTCGAAATAGTGTCATGCGGTCTCATTGGCCAATTTTGCACATCTCCACCTGAGTAGAGCCGCACCCTCAGACAGTAGTTTCTTAGAGTAATTCATAATATTTGAGCTAAATAAGCTTCGATTAAATTGAACGTAAAAAAACACTCTGTATGAATAATTATAAGGGGAGAGATAAGAGTACAAAGTATTCAGTTGTCACTTCTCGTCAGTCGCTAGCGCATACAGTTATGGAATATTTGTATTTGATAGTCGTTCTTAATTTAATGAGCTTTGCTCATCCATTCAAGCGTAAGTCCGGGGCCTTTTCTACTGAAATAAAATCTCCTGAAAATAAGAAAGATGAATCCTGCGATCAAGATTCATGGAAAGTCAAACTGGATATTAATTTCTCAGAAACACTTATAAATCACCGGAAGCCCATTCAAGCAGATGTAAGTGTAAAATATGAAGTAAACATAAACCTTACCGGTGCTGATAACAATGTAACTAAGCAAGATGTAGCAGAAACAGTAAGGAATATTCCAATTGATTATATTATGCAAAACATAAAGAAAAATATCGATACGCAATTGTTGGACAATAAAGAAAACACAATTTGGCAGGATAATGATGGAAGTTTAAATACAAAGTCTGATATGGAAGTAGATAATATTTCAACAAAAATTAATAAAAACAGCAATACTATCCCCAAACCAGTGAAACACACAGATGTAAACACTGATACAGCTACACAAGATTTTTATAAAAATATTGCTATGAAAGCAGCTAAGACAGCTTTTTCAGACATAAGATCACAAAATGTAGACATCTGGATCCCACAAAATGAACGAAAACGACCCTGCCAAGAGTATACAGGTAATTCTTGTAAAGAATACCTAAAAGGTCGTTATGTTTTCATTCCTTTTAATACTACATTATTTGCACAAGAACTAAAAGTAAAAAAAGTTATGAATTATATAAGTTGGGGATATCCATGCCGAACAATTATTTTTCAATATGTATGTCATACAGTATTTCCAATATGCCAAGATTTACTTCAAACTTACAATAGCTATAGAGAATTGTTTTCCGATGGAAAAATCAAATACCCGGAAATAATAGAACATACTGTAAAAATTTGTAAAGAAGATTGTGAAGAATTGCCTAAGACTTGTGAAAGCGATACAGATACAGTAAAAACATATGGCATAGAGTTAAATAATGATCACTGCCAGGTCTCCCCAGCAGATGGTGACTATTGCTCTGATCTTGGTATACCTGAATTATCAGCACATGACAATTGTGTTTGGGGTGAAGGATATACGAGCAAATATCTCGGAAGAGTCAATATCAGCGTCACTGGCTTACCTTGTTTAAAATGGACTGATCAAGGTATTGTAAATACATCGGAGTACGAGTTATTGTCAAAACAGAGAAACTACTGTAGAAATCCTGGAGGTATCATGTCACTGCCGTGGTGTGTAGTTGACAATGAAGGTGAACATGAGGTGCAACTTTGTGACATTCCACAGTGTTTAAAATAGTGATTTCGAGCTGATACGGACTGGTGATGGAAGTCATCGTCTTATTGACTTAGATTTTTATTTTTATTGAATGTCATTTCTCACATTCTCTCTTGAAAGATCTTGGCACGCGATACGAGTATACAGGGTTGCCAGTGCTAATTAGTATAATGTTTGAATGCATGTACTGTTACCGGTGTCACTTGTTAGTTTTAAGAATAGTCTTTAGTTTTTTTTTTGCCCTGAAAATCATCGTCGTGGCATGACACATGCTGAGTGGCAACCTTTTTGGTGTTTATAATTTCATTAATTTCTTTGTAAGTGTACCTATTTAATCGCCAAATAAATAATATTCTATTCTATTATAATCTATTCTTATTACTAAGAGCGTATGGTTGTAATTTAACGGTTTCAAAAGATATGCATAACTTTTAGTTTCTTTAAAATAATAATCAACTAAAAAAAATATTGATTCAATAGATTTCGATAAGGTTCCATCATCATCTCGGGGCTACCCCGTCGAGTAAAACATTTTATTCCTAACTATTGCGCCAAAACGAACTTTGCGCACACTTCGCGCGCGGTAATTTCTCTTTTTGACGCACTTGTTATGAAAAAAATCGTCCCTTACACGTGCAAAAACTTTTTTTAACTCGGGTGATTTTCGCCCTCGTTTCACTCGGGCTCCAACTTTCACCCTCGCCGAAATAAGTTTTCTCGCACTAGTTAGGAAATGTACTATTTCCTAAGTAGTGCGGAAAAGTAAACTTTGCGCACGCTTTGCGTGCGTAAATTTCTCTTTTTAAGGCAACTTATTCATGTCGGTTTTAGTCACAGGCACTTTTTCAGAAAAAAGCCTATATTTCTACATGTGTATAGATAGTAGAACATTCTACAATGCATTATGTGAGGAAAACCAGACCATCTTGGCAATACCAACCGGGCCGTGCGGAAAAGTGCTATGAAAATTTATTCCCGCACACGTGCGATAAAATCACTTTCTGTGCATAAGTTTACCCTTAAAAAGAGCACTTTCTGTGCACATGCATTGTAAAATATTGAAATGTAAGCTTTTTCCTAACTCTTGTCGGTTTTAGTCACCGGCACTCGTCCTAAAAAAAGCCTACTTTTCACACTTGTATCATAAATAAAGTCAGTGCGGCTAAGTCGCATATTTTATTTTGAAGGAAAGTCCAATTAGGGTCGGAAATCAGTTGGTAGACGGACTTTCCTGATAGACGGTCTTACCCGCATTGACTTTAAGTATTTTAAGTCAGTTAATGAATAATAATGTAAATACATTCACTGGGTACTTGTCGATTGATGGCAAGTTTGGTGGTAGTAAGCTAATGTGGTATTTTTGTTTTAGGGTCATTTGCAGAAAAAAGTGTACCTTTTAATGTCACGAAAATAAGTATGTTAATTGAAATTTCTCAGTTTAGTTACTCCCATACTAAAGGTATGAAAAATTCTGTAACAAATTTGAGTTTTTTTTTATCAGTGTCGTTACATTTCGTTTCATACATTTAGTATGGGAGTAACTAAAAACTGAGTAATCTCAATTTACATACTTATTTTCGTGACATTTGGGACAATTTTTTTTTGTTTCATAACTGAAAAGTACGCACGATGCCGAGTAAAACGATGTATTACAGTCCATGATCGCAAAAAAATTAAAAGGTACACTTTTTCTGCAAATGACCCTTTAATATTTTTATTTGTATTCACTATATTTTTTAAGGGTGCTTCTTATATTTGCAATTTTGTAGGATGTTCGAACCAATAAATTAGGGGTCGCTACGAAGTACGAAGTTCAAGAAAGGCAAAATGATTAGTCGTTTTTTTATTACTTCGAACGACTTCTAAGTTTTGTTTATAATAATTGACAAAAAAAATGGTTTACTTATCAAATAACAAAATGAGAATGCCCCATAGAAAATTGCAATCGGGAGAGCAAAGAGCTCCTTTATTGGTTCGAACATCCTACAAAATTGCAAAAATAAGAAGCACCTTAAAATAGTTTTTTCAATCGCAATTCAGCGAGGCAATGTCGCGAGCGTGATGGGCACATTTGCGTCGGGGTTGACACGGGGCGGGTTATTTGACAAGTACTTTTGGTACTGTTTGTGACCTGTAAATTGTATGTTTTTATTATATCATCATCATCATCAGCCTATGATAGTCCACTGCTGGACGTAGGCCTCCTATTAACTATGCGTATAGACGCACTAGAAGGTAAAATGCCCATAATCGCCGCGCTGGGTAAGCGGATTGGTGATCGCATTGTGTCCACTATGATGACGCTGCTGCCCATCATCAATCTTGTGGAATGGTCAGTGACACTTCAATCCCTTAGTCGACTCTTACGACACCCGCAGGAGGAGTCGGGGTGGTGACAATTTTTATTAAATAAATAATGTTTATTTTTATACACGTAGGTATATTTTTATAAAATAAATTAATAATAAATATCTTGGGACATCTAAACACAAATTGACCTAGTCACACGGTAAGCTCAATCAATCACAAGGCTTGTGATGTGGGTACCAAGCGACGTGTATTAATAGATAGATACATATAGATACTTAAATACATAAGCCATGACCAAGGAACAAATATTTGTGATAAATAAATGCACAAATAATGCTCTCGCCGGGATTCGAACCCGGAACCTCCAGCTTTGTAGGCAGGGTCACTACCAACTTAGGCTACGGACTACGGAGGCTGACTTTATTTTTACATTCGTATTATTATCTTTGTATCAAAACAAAAATATGAAAAGTATACCTAACCTCTCACCCAAGCAGACAGAATATTAAGTCTTATAATTGCATCAGTGAACCTTATCCGAAAGTAACTTTTCCCGCCCTAGGGGAAAAGAAAATGGCCCATTACCCGACATCAGGTGTGAAATATTGGACGGAAATTGTCGTCTTACCTCGATTAGGGGGCGTAATTAGGGTCATTAGACCCGCTGTTGGATTACTGATGTCATAATGAATGATGGTAGTGTTAATTATAATTATTACATTTATTACCTATTGAATAGGTAATTTAAGGGACTTAGCGGTTCCATGGGTGTCATATCTAATGCATTATAATTATTTTGCTTGTAACGAGATTAAGGCACTGGTCTCACTTAGAAAATTTTCATAGAAAGTTAATTACTTTTAAAAATACAATTTTTAATCAAATAATGCTGTATGCCGGTTTGGCTACAAATCACCGTATCATTCCTCGGTTTCAATAAAGGCCTGCATGGAGGTAACACACTGTATATCTGTGACGAACTATATTTGTCTCAATTTTAGTCAAGGATTACTTATAAATAACTAAATTTGTTTCGGAAAATGATTTGTGAATTGAAATTAGGAAATTTGGGTGAAATCCGTTGCCATAAACCATTTAGTGTAGCAATCTTCTCGCCAGCGGCGCTCGGCTTTGCAGTGGTAAGAAAAAAACAGTAAGCAGTGTGCTTACTATGATTTGATTCGTGTTGGCAGTGAACTCTTTAGCACATAAGTTTTATTTAGTGTTTTTGTTAGCTTTAAGTTTATGGTTGGGGACTGAAAACCAGCGGACTCGCTGAGTCCTAATCCATTTTGCTGCACAAGCATGTATTTTGTTGTTACCTTTGTAACCTTATGTTTGTGTGAGAGATTTTTTTTTTGCTATGACCTACCGCCGTCTGTGGACTTACCCCTTTATTCATAAATGTCTGCTAACCTGCATTCCATCTTATTAAATAAGACAGAAAGGGACAAACAACACTTAGTGGCTTGCTGAGTTAGGAGACGTATGTATATATGTATGACGGCGGCGTCATCATGTAGAATCTAAAATGTGAAAAATATCCAATAGTAATCAATGTACAAAAACAACAGCTGCACCTGACCTGACCGATCAGGCGATCACGCCAGTATGACGTCACGCCACCTGCACCCGCCCGGACCCTCTAAGTCCTATAAGTAACCTGACTGATGGTTGGTGGGGGCATTCTTGTCATCGAAATGGTCAGTTGCAGACGTTGTCTCATACGCTTTGTTATTTTAAGATTGATGTTTTAATATCGCGAATTGGTGAAGAATAAACCACTGCTCAAATACGAAGTTGGTAATTGTCTCATTCATTGGACCCTAAACCCTACTCCTATTATAATAACAGAGGAGACGCCAATATCAGAAGTGCCGAACCTAAATTCGCCATCAAATCAAGTCTACATTCGCTTAAATGTTGGCCTATTCGGTTGGATTGGACGCAGTAGAAAGCTGTAGCTACGAGTAGTATTTTCGCCCATTCTCTGTCAAAGATGATTCCATCGGATCCGAACATACCAGAATCGATCAAGAGAATTTTCTCCGCGGTTTCACACCTAAAACTAAGGAATGTGGAAGCCACCTATAAAGAGAGTGATCCCAGGAGTTTCATCAATAAAACTACGTACATCGATACAGTAGTTTCGAGAGAATTGCAAATTATGCGAAGAAATTGGTCACCGTGGTGAAGATTATGACGGCCGTTTGAACAAAAACAAACCAACCTAAATCTACTGTTCCCTGCTACGTGTGCAACTACATCAACTACGACGCTACTTTCTGTCCTATGCGGTACAAGAAACGAAAGGAAGATGGAACTTCAGCTACGGGCAACAATACCTACCGCAAATACCAGCAAACAAGTGATAATTTTAACTGCTTTGCATGGCTCTTTGAGCCTGGTGTAGAATATAATTGTGACTAAGCAGTCATATGAATTGCAATATTGGTGAGTCATTTCTTGAACAAGCAGTTTTGAGAAGTATCTTAATAATCCCGTAATTAACAATCTGCACGTACAATATAGTACATGATTTATCATTCGATTTTACCGATCACGATGCGTCACGTCATAATGAGAACATAAGCAGGAATTTGTGTCCCAATTTCCGGTACCTATAACTTTTCTGAGACATTGATGCGTAATTATTGTTAAATAAACAATAATTTGTTTGATAGTTGGTCAATTGACAAAAACTTAACGAGATAAGAAACAAATCGTCAACGTCGTGAAAAAAAAAAATTTCAGCAACTTTATCGATAAACACCCAAACACGTGAATAAGTACAATCGGAGAAATTAAATCAATTTGATTGGTTACTTATCTCTTGGTTATTTCCAATCTGAATCTAAACCCATGTAGCTAGTAATAAAAAAAAAAACGCTAAAATCGCAATGCGTATGTGCGATTATAATATCAGACCCAATAGGTGCCCTTTGCCTTTGAATAGTTACCAAATTGATAAATGGCATGGATTAGTGGCCAAATTGATAAATGATCCGGATTTTTTTTAGGAACATATAGCTTCTGGTTTAAAGTTCACAAAGACTGAACTAATTAAAACAAAAAAAAAAGATACTAAAAAAAAAACAAGCCAATACCAATTAAATATCTTTTGGCTTAATAAAAAAAAAAAAGCCCTTTAACACTGCCCTAAGACTTGACGCTAAAATACTTGCTCACACATATGACGCGTTGACGGCGTCAGAGTTCAGTGCCCGTCGACATCAATAAATTACTATCTAAAGTAGGATTTTTATTTAAATTCTGCGTTATCATGAAAATGACAACAAAGTAGTCTAAATTTAAAGTCTTCTGAAGAAGTATTTAAGACTAAATGTCCAAAAAATTAAGCAAAATAAAAAATGTATGCACCGGGTACCTACCTATAAAAATTACAAACGCTGAAATCTGTTGTCACATGTCACTCGTATCAGTTTGAAACTTTAGCAGTTGTAAGTGGTAGTCGTAAAACACTTTTGTCATTAAGTTATGGTCGAAAATTACAAGATTTACTGATTACAATATAATATAGTGATTTAACTTCCTTAGAAGTGCGGTATCAATAACTTGACTGCAAAAAACAACTTTAATAAATCATGAAAGCGATTTTTAAATTTCAAACATAAAAAAATACCATTTCAGTTAAAGTACGTAAAGTTGGGTGATATTTTTCTTTTTCAAAGCCTCGTTTGGAGTGCTACATATCACATAGCATCTCAAAATTGTACGTAAAACATGATAGAAAAATGTCTCATTATTGTTGGCAATCTTGATCAACGGCACTTATTCGTTGACATCCTTTACCTAGAAACGTTGACAACAGGCAAAAATCAAAACTAACAGCCTTTATTGAGGACACTTTGATTTTTAAAATGAGGTGTGCCTATAACTTGGCACAGGTCGGCATCAAAGTATATTTAATTTGATTAACTAATTGACTTTGAATATAATAAAAAGCGTCTGCCAATTTCTTGGATTTCCATGTTTTCAGCACATGATAATAGACAAATAGTAATAATAATTTAACACGATAATAATGTGATTAAGTTACGGCGTCAGAATTTCACTGCTAATGAGCGTTGAAGTGTTGTCATTTTCGTTGCACAAATGTAAATGAGAATTGCAATTAATTAATTGTGAAAATTATAGAGTTTGAGACATGCTGTCTATTGGTGAATAATTTTACACGACCTCTAGGTCAGGATAAGCTCATGACCTTTTTCAATTTATTATTTACGCTGGTTTTACTGTGCAATAGTGTTGATTCTTAGTGTTAATTTTTGTGACATAGTGTAGTTAAATCTACAAAAAAATTCGCCGTTCACTCTGTAGTTTAAAAAAAAAAAAAACTTGTACAACATTCATATTAAAGTTATTAGTTCCCAGTTAAAATAGCAATTTTCTTGTTCTCCCATAGTAAACTTATCACTGATTGGCAACCGTGATGTCACAATTTGAAACAAATTTGGGTGGCAGCCTTTAAGGGCCTTGTAGGAATGTTAAAACTTTAGTCCTGTAATTCGACTTTAGTGTTACTTTGATGACATAGATAGTTGATATTCACAGAAAACTGCATCAGTTGATACAAAAAAAATTGACACAACGACTTTTGTTCTAACTTCCCTAAAAAAAAAAAAAAAAAAAGTGAAGTTCTAGAATCTATCGCTTGACGGCGAGCTTGCAATCGTGACTAAATATCGTTTTAAAGGAAATATACCAACACATCAGCAAAAAAAAAGTAAAAAAAAAACACAAGAACTGGCGACCAACGTTGTGCCCCTGAAATCAATATTATCTTAAAATTACGCTCACATGGTCAGAAATATCACATACCATATATCATCAAAGAATATTATGCAGTGAAATCGATCGAAGTAAGTCAACAAAATTGCTGCTTATCTTACCTCACTATTTGATCTGGTCAGTTAGTAATCTAGTGCATAGTAAAATACCTGGGTTAAAAAAAAAAACACTTAAAAAAAAAAAAATATGAAAGTCCTTTATTGGTTTCAAAACATCCCAAAAGTAAAGAAAAAAAAAATCTTAGGTACTCACAATCTAAATATCAGAGAGTCGTTCAGATGTTCAGCAAATACAACGTACATGTTCCATACGAAAAAAAACATTTTCTTGACTTTCTGGGAATATTGAGCGTAAAGTGAGCGCGAGAAAATTTGAAGAATCGCAGGTTGGCAAAAAAATATTCCAAATGCAATTCGAATAAATCAAAATTTGTGTTTAATCTATGGCCTGTTTGTGGAACATTTGGAAGAAAAATATTTTGGTTGTTTATTTCATATGTTTGCAATGGTAATGAAATAAAATTGAAATTGAATTTTGTGTCTACAAGAAATGTGTTAAAAGTGCAGCCGCTACAACATAGCTAAGACAGGTGGCAGGAATTATGAAAATAGAACGATAAAATATTTCATTTGGTCAACTCAAAACAAATTTCTGAGCAATGACAAAAGCGTGAAAAGTGGTTATTGTTCGATGTAAATTGCCGGTTTAAAATTGAGGTCATATTTGAATTTGGTTTACGTTGCTATGTCAAAAAAAAATCTAGATAGTCTATAAAAAAAGCATTGACTTATGTCTTATTACAATAAACATGTATAAGGAGAATAACTGGTCACGCTGAGGGCGAAATGTGGATTTAAAAAATAATGATAAAAAAAATAGAAACAAAAGTAAATATAAAAAAAAACAACATAACAAAAAAGTAAAAACAAAAAGTTACGTAAGCGGTCTAGAATTAACATTATACTAGATATAAAAAAAAAAGAGTTAATAAAAAAAAAATTGAAAATTATAGTCAACTAGTCATGATGACGTGACGGCGGCGTGTCACATTGACAATAGTTTGATTCGTTTTGTCACTATAACCATTTGCCAAATGTTATTGATAATGACACAATATTGTTGAGAGATAGTAGCTTTCCAAAAGAAAAAAAAAATAGAATAAAACTAAAAAAGGGAGTACAAAAATATGATTGAAGGGCTATGCCGGACCAATCAGTTTTAAGCACGCTAAAGGGACAAAGTATTAGTGTCCGGTCTAGCCAATAAAGATGAGTGTATGTTGATTGAAAGATGTCGGGTCGGACCAATCATTTCGCTAAAGGGACAAAAACAATAATGTCCGGTCTAGCCAAGGAAAAGATACGTTGATTGAAGGACACCGGACATAACTCCGCTAAAGGGGCAAAAAGAACAATGCCCGGACTAGCAGGTAAAGAAGAAGTGACTCCTCTAGTGTCATGCAGAAGGATCTAAGAGGCTAGTCCTGACGTTCGGCCCAGGCTAACCTGATTCATCATTTGTGGTATCAAGCCAAGATAATTTATCAGTCAGGATGATCGAACAGTTAAAGTCATTCTTTCGATTCTGATATGCTTTGTTGTAAAGCTGCACGCACGAGGACATGCGTATGTCAGTATGGCCGTGACGGCGGCGTCATCATGTAGAATCTAAAATGTGAAAAATATCCAATAGTAATCAATGTACAAAAACAACAGCTGCACCTGACCTGACCGATCAGGCGATCACGCCAGTATGACGTCACGCCACCTGCACCCGCCCGGACCCTCTAAGTCCTATAAGTAACCTGACTGATGGTTGGTGGGGGCATTCTTGTCATCGAAATGGTCAGTTGCAGACGTTGTCTCATACGCTTTGTTATTTTAAGATTGATGTTTTAATATCGCGAATTGGTGAAGAATAAACCACTGCTCAAATACGAAGTTGGTAATTGTCTCATTCATTGGACCCTAAACCCTACTCCTATTATAATAACAGAGGAGACGCCAATATGTAAATTCATTATTGTACACAAAACACAGGCAAAAATACACATTTTTACAAAAAAATGAGAGGTACAAAGGCGAACTTATCCCTGTTCACCTTTGAGCAAAGGAGTCGTCTATATGAAGCAAAAGATAGACAAACATACCACGTACCACTGTGGAGAATATATTTGAGTACTACCAAAAACTTAACTGTTATTATACCAACTAAGATAAACTCATACACATATAATTAAAATATATAATACATAATACGTACGTATTTTTTTTTTATTTAAATCTGTGATACTACCGATGGCCCTCGCTATTGATACGGGCGACCATTGGTGATAGATCGTCGGTGGGATCCGCAGCTGATACGGATATATTTTAATTTACAATTTTGTGATTATTCTGTATTATATGTACTGTATTTATATTTTCCTATTTGGTATGTATTTAGATCTATGTGTTATTGAATCTTTTTAATGTGTTAACTATGTGGTAAACTACACATCAATAAATAGAATACTCAACCAATTCACAAAATAACTATGAATGATGATGAGACGTTTATGAATAAGGGGGATACTTTATGTCCATCTAGCTCATACTCGTGTATTGGTGCGAGCGAGCCAGATAGAAAGTAAGTCCGGGGTATCACCCCGCAATTCATAGTACAGCTACATGATTTTAATCTAACAAGTAAATTACACATGAAATAAAACTATGAAAACGTATAAACTCGCGTAAGTATAAATAAATAAATAAATATTTATCCGTGTATCCGCTTTCATAGTTATATTTCATGTGTAACCGAAGAAAATAATTTGATAAGTAAATTAAAATTAAATCTCTTACCGAGGATTGGTATCTTAGGACAAAATAAGTGCATTAGAAAACAAAAAAATAATAATTCGCTTCGCGTGCGTTCATTTCTCTTTTTAAGGCACTTGCTATGAAAAAAGTCATTCGATACATTTATAAAATAGTACATTATGACACAAGTGCGAAAAACATGAAATTCGAAACGAGTGGCGATATTTTAAAACACGACCGATAGGGAGTGTTTTAAATTGACACGAGTTACGAATTTCGTTTTTGCACGTGTTTCGTACGGCGTTTTTTAGTGCAGATTGCCCTCCGAAGTTTTCAACCTGACGTATAATAACACACTTTACGCACTAGAGCCTAAAAAAGGCACCATCTGTACTAAAAACTTCTTTTTAACTCAGGTGATTGTCGCCCTCGTTTCACTCGGGCTCGAACTTTCACCCCCGTCGAAAAAAAAGTCTTTTTTTGCACTTGCATCGAAATGTACTATAATTTCATTCGAAATGTACGACATTGAATACTGCTAAATGGCCGTATTTTTTAATCATTCTTACCAACATAATAAACCGTGAAGTAAAATAGTCCTAGATTAAAGATATTTCTTCAAACGGTTTATTTTCATTGTTCACAACTTCTATAAAAAAGCGAGCATATGTGTCGATATGAGTCTGTCTATCGCAGTTTTGGGTTGTACTAGATTACTGTTCAATGGTTGGTACTGTGACGCCATGGTCGGCAAAATGGGCGCTGGAGGCAATCTGTCGTTGTAAGAACATAATTAAATATACTGTTTTATAGAGAGTTTACACTCTAGATTTCTGTAATCTCACCACATCATCAGCCCATATCATTCCACTGCTGGACATAGGCCTCTCCTATTATCTACTCGTATAACCGCATTAAGGTGCATTTAGACCAAACGAGCATTCGCTCATTCTATCCCCCACTCTACGAAATCAATGAATTTCGACGAATCCCGTTTTGTGTGACGAACGAATTTCGTAGAGGTGGGGGATAGAATGAGCTCGTTTGGTCTAAATACACTTTCAAGAGGTAAATGCCCATAATCGCCACGCTGGGCAAGCGGATTGGCGATCGCAATGTGTCCACCACGATGACGCTGCTGCCCATCGTCAATCAAATCAAAGGATGGTTAGTGACACTTCAATCCCTTAGTCGACTTTTACTACACCCACGGGAAGAATTAATTTACCAGATTTAATTTACCCGAAAATGTAACAAAGAACAGTGTAATAGTGGGGTAACTTTTAAACTTCAAAACTGACATGTTATAGGAACACTTTATCCTATTTATTATTGAAAAATATGTATCCAATTATATTGCCTATTTTAGAATATTTAACAGATAATGTTTGGGTGTACAGATATGTATATTTTATGGATGTATGTGTTCTTTCATGTCCACGTGACATTGGCAAGTTTTTTAAAAATATTTTTACCCAAAGTTCCGATAACTAGCAATAACGTACGAATCATAGCAAAGTGAACAGGGGGTTTTTTGGGCATTTCTTCATGCGTGACTTCGGTGGCACCATTATTACTTATTTCCGTAGGTATCTCATACATATTTTGGTAATCTTGGTCAGTTGGTAAAAAAATGGTCAGTGACACTTCAATCCCTTAGTCGACTCTTACGACACCCGCAGGAGGAGTTGGGGTGTTTCTTACTGCCGTCACCACGCGGCCTTAGCCGGAGAAATATACTGTGTATATTTCATTACATGGACAAATTGGACATGTACAGTCAAGTGCAAAAATAAGTATCGAAAGAATCCGCTCAAAAATATGTTACGACGTTCTTATTACACAGAGTAAGAGTGCACTGGGACATATTTTTGAACATTTTTGTGTACGAGTACATCTTATTTTTTCTTTAACTGTACACTTGTCATCGGGTTAAGCTGATTCGGCATTGGTAAATGAAGTGCCTTATTGGTTCATATTTTATTTACAATAATTGAAGATAAGTACATAAGAGGCTTACAGTTGTAATTCGTTAGTTGACTACGGGAAAAATTGGTTTTTATGTTTCTATCTCTATGGACCAAAGTAGTCTGAAAAAAAAAAAATTTAATTTAATTTTATTTTTATTTATTATATCCTTGAATATATTTTTTATAATAATATATTGGTTTACCGCGAAACTTCTGGTAATATACGAGTATACAAGTGGTCAATACCAACACACTTTACCCATGCGTTTTTGATGTCAAAAGAAGTAAAAAAATATTTTCTTTAGATACACATTATGTCATTTTCGGACATTTTTTTTTGTTTTTAGATTTTTTGAATTTGTTTATACATAACCACTAAAAAAATGTAAGGAAATATTTTTATAGTGTTGTTTTTGCCACTAATTTAACTCCAATCAATGGGTAGGTTGGTATGTCAAGATGCATATTTAATAGTATAAGAAATTTAATCGTACTACCATATTTTTGTGTTTTTTTGACAAACATGTCGAAACATGTCTCTGAAACTAAGCCCAATGTAGAAAAGTTCATGTGACAGTATCTCAAAATGTGGTCAGGAATACATCTCTCAAGTCTGTCGGTATACTCATGACAACCCTGTATTTTCAGTTTTGTCTCATAAATCATTTGGTGACTTTAATTTAGGAGGCATAGATTGGGCATTAGTTAATGATGTATCTAGTAATTATGTTGCTCCTGGCTTTAACAAAATTTTTACCGACTTTGTTCACATGCAAAAATTGATACAGTTTAATTCTGTAACGAATAAAACTAACAGAACCTTAGACCTTGTTTTATCGTCTGATACGTTGCTTTGTACTGTTACAGAAAATGTAAATCCTCTTAGCTTAATAGATATGTTTCACCCCCCTCTCAATATTATTATTACTCTTACCCAAGAAACCCGGCTTCCATATAACACCCATAATACAAGGCCTAATTTCTATAAAGCTAGATATGATTTAATACGCAAAGAACTAAGCGATTGTGATTGGGATGAGCTTTTTTCAGATACTGAGAATGTAAATGAATGAATGAATGAGATTATTGTGGGTAGGCAAACAAACAAGAAGCTTAAATTGTAGAGCTGTATTTATAAATTATTAAAAAATATTAAAGTGCAGTATTACAGAGATAAAAACACTTACATGTAATATATAGTGCCTCATTTGCACCCACAGCTAATTTGAATCACATCTTTCACAAGTTTTAGTGTCACTCTCTTAGAGTCCAAAGGTCACATCCGCACACACCCAAATATGGACCACTTGGTGAACCTTCAGAAGAGTATCAACGACATGAAGGCCATGTTCAATTCTCAAATGGCCTCTTTTGAAGAATCTCTAGCCTCCAGAGGAATCCAGGAACCTCCAAGTGAATTTGGTGAATTTAAGAAATTTATTTTAAAATCTGTGGCGAGTCTCCAGCACCAAATGGAGTTTGTCTTGCAGACTCTAGAGGAGATGGAAACCCGATCCCGTGCTGGCATTCTGCTTCTACATGGTGTACCTGAGGTACAGAGTGAAGTGACCAGCGTCGCAGCAGTGGACATCCTTCAACAGACTTTAAGGATAGAGGGTGTCTCGGAGCAAAGTTTTTTGGCCTGTTATCGTCTGGGTAGGTCTTCGGTGCCATCAAAGCCTCGCCCTATATTTCTTAAGTTTACCAGTCATAGGACTAGGGACGCAGTTTGGGCTAGTAAGAAATTATTGAAGGGCTCGGGCAGAACTCTATCCGAGTTCCTCACTAGCACCCGTCACGCTGTATTCTTGGAGGCCCGTAAGCGTTATGGAGTAAGGGGCTGCTGGACGAGCGATGGGCGGATAGTCGTACAGTGCCGCGACGGGGCTCGCCGAAGAGTAACCTCGATGACTGAGCTGGAGTCGTTGCCGGATCCGACGGGTACTGCTGAGGTCTCGGAAGAGGCTGTGGCAGGGTCAGAGCTGGCGGCGGCACCGAGTTCTTCTGCGGGGGCTGCGGCTGCGGTAATGCCGAAACGAGCACGTCAAGCGAGACTCAATGCGGGCGCCGGTCTCGGAAAGCGTTGATGGGTATCCCCGGGTTGATCATTATTATTGTTGTTTAACCACACTTTCTTTCTTTGATTTCTTACAAAGTAGTTTTAGTATTGCGTCACACCTCATCATCTTTGTAGCGGTAGAAATAAAATTGTAAGTTTTGTTGCGGTAGATGCACTTTTATATTTAGTTTGTTAAGATTTTGTAACAAATTTACTAGATACCGACAACATCAGTATAGTAGTTGTAGTGACACTGACATTTGTCATGTCAATGATGTGCCAGTGTCACTGTAACTGCGTTTGGTTTCGGCTCGTGTGATGCGTGTTTGTTTTTTTTTCTTCTTCTTACAATGTTTAACAACTTAACTTCTACTTAAATTTATCTTTTGTTTTGAAACTCGTTATTGTTTTTGTTTTATTTAAAATTTTTGCTTTGTTAAAAATATTAGCTGCTGGCGAGCGAATGAGGTGGTATGGCTACTTATTTAGCATCTCTTTATAGTAGCATCATTTAGTCTAATTATAAAATCTTACTTATTTATCGTAGATATAATATTATTGGGTATTTATTATATATATATATATATATATATTTATAGTTCAGAACTGTATACATAATGTCGGATATTTCTAATGTTAGTGTGGATAGCGAATTCTTCTCACTTTCTTCTTCAAGCCTGTACGATTCTTTGAGTGATGCTTCAGACATGCCTGACCTGGGTGAACGCTTGCAGTGCACTTTTAATTCTTCTTGTAAAAATTTTAATGTCGCTCACATCAATGCACAGAGTGTGCCGGCTCATTACTCTGACCTACTCTCCTCCTTCGGCTCCAACAATAATATTCATGCGCTCCTTATTTCCGAGTCTTGGCTGAAACCCTCTCTCCCTTCTGCGTTATATCCCTTGCCAGGGTATTGTTTGATACGCAACGACAGGATTGGCACTAGTGATGGCGGGTCGGGAACCATTCGCGGTGGTGGTGTGGCAATGTATATTAAAAGTAACCTTGTTTGTCGGATAGTCGCTCAATCTCCTTCAGTCTACTCGAATTCTCCAGAATATATTTTTGTAGAACTCACCCTTCACCACGCTAAAGTTCTTTTAGGTGTTTTTTATAGTCCGTCTTCTAGTGTTAATTATTTTGATTCCTTGCATGATATTTTGGTCGACTTATGCCCTCAGTTTGATCACAGTATTATTATGGGTGATTTTAATACGTGTCTTCTTAAAAATGATTTCCGCTCCTGTAAGCTTTATTCACTTGCAACTTCTTTAAACCTAAGTGTTTTGCCTCTCAGTGCCACCCACTTCCCCCATAACGGCCCTCCTTCTTTATTAGACCTGATTTTAACTTCTTCTCCTGACTTAGTCTCTTTTCATGGGCAACTGAATGCTGCTGGTTTCTCCAACCATGATTTAATTTACGCTGCATTTAAAATTCGTCCCCCAAAAAAGAAGCATAAAATTGTAATGCGACGTAATTTACGAGACATAGACATGCATGCGCTTCATACTGATTTATCCAATGTGGACTGGAGTAGCTTGGAAAGTCTGGCCGATATCGACGTTAAAGTTGAGGCTTTCAATAGCAAGTTGCTTGCAGTTTTTGACAAACATGCCCCTCTGAAACCAATGCGCGTAAAACACTTTCCTGCGCCGTGGCTTACGCCCGATATAAAACTACTAATGGCCAAGCGTGATCGGGCTCGCATTAAACATCGGCGTAACCCCTCGGACCTTAACTCCCAAAGATATGTCGCTTTACGAAACCGCTGCAACAAAGTCTGTAGGGAAGCTAGGAGACGTTATATTCACAACTCGATAGAGGAATGTCAAAATGCCCCATCAAAATTATGGAATTTCTTAAAGTCATTAGGGGTGGGCAAAGCTCAATCTTCTTCTTCTACTATTCTAAATTTAAATGATATTAATGAACATTTCAGTATCTCGCCGGTTATTCTTGACCCTTTTCATAAACAATCAACTTTGTCACTTCTTGCCGCTACAACACACCCTGACATATCTCCTTTCGAATTTGGTTCTATATCAGCGCAAGAGACGCTTAAATTACTTAAATCTATTAAAACGAAAGCCGTTGGTGACGATAACCTCAGTATCGATATGCTTATGCTCGTCGCTGATTTCATTTCCCCAATCCTCGCCACCATTATAAATTTTTCCTTGTCCACGGGTATGTTTCCGGTATCTTGGAAACTTGCTCACGTGATTCCTCTCCCTAAAACTCCAAACCCTACTTCCTTCACTCAATATCGCCCCATCTCCATTCTCCCAGTTATGTCTAAAATTATTGAACACTACGTAAATCGCCGCCTCCTATTCCATCTCAATACACATTTGCTGCTTAACCCTCTCCAGTCAGGATTTCGTCCCGGGCATAGTACAGTTACAGCTTTGGTTAAAGTCACCGACGACATTCGATTTAATATAGAGTGTAAAAAGCTCACCATTCTTGTCCTTCTTGATTTCAGCAGTGCATTCAACACAGTGGATTTTGACATCCTTCTTGCTATTCTACGCACCCTTAACGTTTCTCAATCTCCACTAGCATGGTTCCGCAGCTACCTCTTTGGCAGGCGCCAGCGTGTTAGAGTTGACGACAAACTATCTGATTGGCGTGAACTCTCCGCTGGCGTGCCTCAAGGTGGTGTGCTTTCTCCTCTTCTATTTTCTATTTTTATAAATGGTATCACTGCGGAACTTACTTCTTCATACCACCTTTATGCTGATGACCTACAGATTTATGCAGCGGCTAGTATTGATGATTTGCCCTCGTTAGTTTATCAAATTAATTCTGATTTGGAGTCCATACGGTGTTGGGCGTATAAATTTGGACTGAAAATTAATGCACAGAAATCGCAGGCGATTGTTGTTGGCAGTCCTTACTTTATAGGCAAGCTCTCAGAGATGGTGGTACCTAGCATAATTTTCGACGGCTCTCCTATCCCATTTTCCTCTACTGTTCGGAATCTAGGTATCACCCTCGACCAGACGCTATCCTGGTCGCCGCATATCGCAAAGGTAGGTCAAAAAATGTTTGGTTCTCTTCATGCTCTTAGGCGCTTACAAAATTTCCTCCCGCTCCAAACCAAACTTACTCTGGCCCAGTCTCTTTTGCTCCCTCTCCTAGACTATGGTGACATTGCGTTTCTGGATCCCTCTGAAGAGCTGCTATGTAAGCTGGAGCGCTTGCAGAATGTATGCATTAGGTATATATTTGGTCTCCGCAAATATGATCACATTTCTAGCTTTCGGTCCCAGCTCGGCTGGCTTCCGATCCGCCAGCGCAGAGATGTGCATATCCTGTCGTTGCTTTTCAACATACTGTTTAATCCTACTTCTCCACCATATCTAACTCAGAGATTTAGTTATCTAGCTATAGGTAGTGACCACCGCTTACGTTCAAGTCATAATCTCATCCTTGCTATACCCCCTAACAAGACACAATCCTATGCTAAATCTTTCACCGTACGTGCTGTGAAGTTATGGAACGGTTTGCCTCTATCCCTCCGGCAGTGCCAGTCTGTGGCATCATTCAAGGCTAATCTAAAGAAGATGTGGCTATCCACGAACGATAATTTAGCTCATTACTGACTTTTTAACAGTTCTTTTATTTGTATATATTTTGTATAGTATGTATGTATACTGATATGTAGTCTATGTATTGTTTGATAAAAGTTATGTGTGTATTCTATTAATTTAGTGTTTTTTAATTATTTGTATTCATTGTGCATTCTGTGAGTTTGTCTATCTAATCTTTCGGTTCTCCACTCAATCTCTCAAAGGTTAGCTGGAAGAGATCCCTTATAGGGATAAGTTCGCCTTTGTACCTAAATTTCTGTATAACTGTTTTTGTAACATATTCCGTGTACAATAAAGTGATTTACTACTACTACTACTAAATGATATGTTAAAAGTGTTTACTGGGAAGATACAACTAATTATCCAGAGGCTCGTACCCTTTACTAGGTGTAAAAACAACCGGCGCCCGCCTTGGTTCGACAAAAAGTTAAATAAACTTCTTAATGAGAAAAACAAGATCCGAATTCGTTTTAAGAAATATAAAAATCCATTAGATCAAATAGAACTTAAAATCCTTGGTAAAAGATGCGATATTTTGGCTAAAAACAACTATCATAATTACATCGAACATATTTAAAACGAACTAGCTGTAAATCCCAAACTTTTTTGGTCACATGTTAAAGCCAAACGGGGTGGAACTAGTGTTTATCCGGCAGCAATGTCTGATGGGTCGATTGTAACTTCTGTCAATTCCGAGATCTGTGATATGTTTGCAGCTAATTTTTTGACAGTATATAGTCAGGATGATGAAGTTAGTATGGACAATATGCCTCAGTTACTGTCATTAAAAAATAATAGCCAAAGTCTTTCAGCTCCAATTATTGACCATGACTTATTGCTCAAAAAGCTCCAAAGTTTAAGCTGCAATAAAGGGCCTGGACTGGATGGTATTCCTCCAATCTTTATCAAATCCTGTGCCTCTGAACTCGCTTATCCCTTGCATTTAATTTACAGTAAGTCACTAGCAACAGGGATATTCCCTACTGAGTGGAAAATGGCAAAAGTGGTACCCGTTTATAAGGCCGGTAATGAAAACCTTGTTTCTAACTATAGGCCGATCTCTATATTGTCCACCTTTGGTAAGATATTTGAGTCGATTATTTGTCCGTATATACAACATCACTTCAAACTTTATGTGTCAGACCACCAGCATGGATTCGTTGGCTCAAGATCAACGAGCACTAACCTGGTTACGTTTACTGAGTATTTGACAAGTGTTATTGATTCCAGTGGACAGGCGGATGTAATATACACGGACTTCTGTAAGGCATTTGACAAAGTCTCCCACAAGGTTCTGATTTATAAGCTATCCGTGTATGGAATATCTGGCTGTCTGCTGGAGTGGCTGCGCTCATATTTAACTGACAGACAATATTATGTTGTGGTAAATGGTTATCAGTCATCATTCTGTAATATAACTTCTGGCGTTCCGCAGGGCTCGCACTTGGGCCCTGTCTTGTTTAACATGTTCATTAACGATATACCAGACTGTTTTCATCACTCAAAAGTATTTATGTACGCAGGTGACTTAAAATTTGCAAGAACAATAACTACAAGGCAAGATATTTCTCGTCTTCAGTTGGACATAGACAGACTTTGTAGATGGTGCCAGGAGAATCACATGCAATTGAATCCTGATAAATGTTTCCAAATGACATACTCCCGAAAATATAATGTGGTTAATTCTAGTTACTACATTGTAAACCATAAACTTGACGTTATTTTATTTATTTATTTATTTTATTTTTCGCGATCTGGGCGTACTATTTGACAGAAAGCTCACATTCATACCGCATATAGAAAGCACAGTCAAAAAGGCATCTCGTATGTTGGGCTTCGTGCTTCGTAATTGTAAAACCTTCAGGCGTACAAACACCAAAATTCTGCTTTTCAATAGCTTAGTGCGTAGTATCTTGGAATACGGCAGCGTCGTTTGGCGGCCGCATTACGCAACACATTCATTGCGGCTTGAAAGGGTACAGAAACGCTTTCTCCAACACTTGGCGTATTATCACAACCGTGCCATGGCTAAAAGAAGAGTTTCATATCGACGCCGACTGTCATTCTTTAAGGTCGATTCTTTGGACACGCGTAGGGTATTTCTGGATGCGTTGTTTTTACACAAAACATTACGGTACAAAATAGATTGTCCTCAACTCTTGGGTCTCCTTAACTTTCGTGTTCCCGCGCGCTTCCCTCGTACACCGATCACGCCTTTTTGTACACCTTTTAGAAAGTCAGTGTCTGGCAAGAACTCTCCCATTTACAGGTTTTCTGGAGTTGCTAATAGTTACAGTGATGTGACGGATATTTACTCCGATTCACCTAGTAAATTATTATCAGCAATCCGTAAACATGCATCGAATAAGTAGGTGAACAAGTAAATGTCTGGTTCCTAGCTGTTCCTAATGGTACTTGTACTTTACATGATATTGTGTAATTATTATTATTATCTTCTTCCTAAGGCATTGTATTGTTATTTGTATAAGGGCATAGCCTATTATGCATTTAAATCAAGATATCCTCATGAATTTATTGTTTTGTCAAATTTAGCGCTTTCGCTGACAGTGCGAGAGTTAAGCGTAGTTAACCATACAAGCACCCTAAATGTCGATGTAGTGTCACCGAAAGCGTTAACATTTATAGTTTCATAGTAGCACAGTTTTATATTATTTAAATTAAGTTATATGTATTCACACAGTTTCGCATGTGGTGTTTACCTCTAAGTAATTGTTGCACTTAGAGTGAATATGTGATAGCATGTATCATAGTATAAATGAAAAAGTGTAATGATTGTTGGTGAGTAATGTAATGTAAGACAAGATTGACAAGATGTCACAGTAAAATCTGCGACAAATATTTATAATTATTAATCATAAATGCCCGATATTAGCGAATTTTCGGTTTCCACAAGAGAGTACTACGCACTGCCATTGAAATTAACTGATATTTGTTATTTTTAATCGGAATAAAACTGAGAAATCTATTAAAATTTGGAGATAGTGACAGCCGTCAAATGATGTTTACATAAACGTTGTTTAAATACAAGAGATCTGTATCTATTTGTGAAGTTAATGTGGCTCAACTTGTATCTGTGTTGATCCGCTGTGCAGCTTTGCTAGCGCTCCGTTTTGATAACATTTTCTTCATCTCGCTCCGTGCAATCCCAGGAACACTGAAGACTTACTGAAGGAGGTCACGCCTTCCTTCCATTCACGAGAGGCAAAAGGCCTAGCATCCGCAGCGGCCCGCGTCGGCGCACCGGCCGCCGCCCACTGACAGTGTGACAGCCACAATGACAGTCTTTTTTATTCTGTGTTTATTGTGTTTTTATTTACGTTTATATTTTTCCTATACTACGTTCAATAAGCTTTTCCCAGCCCCGATTCGCATGTCGCGTCCCCGAGGTAATGAGTCGCTGGACGAATTTATACAATGCCCACAGTGCTCATCCACCAAACTGTTTAAAGGCCGGAAAGGTTTGAACATCCACATTGGTAAAGCTCACAAATATAACAATAGTCAACCTCTACAACCCCCAACTCCTCCAATATCCTCGACATCCGGTTACCAGTCAATATCGTTATCTGATAAACTTAGCGCTCTCAAAGGTTCAACACCTGTTACAAAAAGAATTCCAAGAGGAGCCAGAGCCACCGTAGCAAAGAGCCTTATAAAAGTTTTGGATGATTGTTCCCATATTAATTCTTTGGCGTCATGGGAAAAACTTCTTACCTTTGCTTACTCAATTTTACACTTTGATCGTAGTCCGCACAAAAGTATAACTAGCAAAATTAAGAAAAACTGTTCTCAGCCCTATCAACCACCACCCACCGATAAACGACCGCCACTTTTTTCGAGTTTAACCAAAAAAGTAGAGACGAAAGTTAACGATGGTGACCTCCGCGGAGCCGCACGTATCCTCTTTTCCAGCGACACATCGGCCCCAGACTCCCATGATACCCTCACCGCCCTCCAGAGCAAGCACCCCCCGGCTCCCACCATACCTGACCTTCCTGCTCCTCCCGATTCCACTCTGGCCAACTTTACTGCTTCTGAAGACGCTGTTCTTTTGGCGATCATGTCCTTCAACAACGGTTCAGCTGGCGGACTGGATGGTATTACGCCCCAACACCTCAAAGATCTGATGACACCCTCATCTGGCGCTCACAATAGTGATTTACTTACAAGCGTCACTAGGTTAGTAAACTTAATGCTTAGTGGTAAGGTAAATGAGGAAGTAACTAAGACCCTCTATGGGGCTAACCTATGCGCCCTTTCCAAAAAGGACGGCAATGTGCGACCAATCGCAATTGGTTCAACTTTCAGACGTTTGGCCTCCAAAATCTGCTGTAAACATGTCCTTCCAGTCCTCCAACCTAAATTCCAACCTATTCAGCTCGGCTTCGGAAGCAAGGGCGGCTGCGAGGCAGCAGTCTATGCTTGCCGTACCTTTCTCTGAAAATCCCCAAATTCAGTCCTTTTAAAGTTAGATGTAAAGAATGCCTTCAACTCGGTCAATAGAAATGTCATCTTAAATGAAGTTAAAAAATCCGTCCCAGATATTTACCCTTACATTTGGCAATGCTACAGCTCCCCCACGCACCTCAAATTTAACAGCCATACCATACTCTCATCAGTCGGCTGCCAGCAAGGTGACCCCCTGGGCCCGGCCATCTTCAGCCTTTGTATCCATCCATGCATCACCGAACTTACTTCAAAATTCAATTCCTGGTATTTAGACGATGGCACATTAGGGGGCGAAGTTAGCTCTGTCAAAGATGATTTCATTTCCATTAAATCCGCTTTCGAATCCATAGGCTTACAACTAAATTTAAACAAATGTGAACTTTACGTCGACTCAGCAATCCAAAATAAATGTGAAATCATAAGATCGTTTGAAAATCTCTGCCCGGGCATCAAAATTCACACCAAAGCTTCACTTCACCTCCTTGGTGCGCCAGTATTTGAGGAAGCTATCCCAAACTTCATCGATAAAAATATACAACATTTTAATTCGTTTTCAGACCGCCTACTTCAAATTAATCCTCACATGGCCATTTTTATTATTCGTTTTTGTCATTTCGTACCTAAATTTACTTATGTCATACGATGCAGCCCTTTTTGGAAATTCACACACCTTTGTGAAAACATAGACAACATTATTTGGACACAAATTGAGAAAATTATAAATATTAAAATTGATTGCAGAATGTTTAACATCGCTTCCCTCCCAGTAAGGTTCGGTGGTCTTGGCTTACGTAAAATCTCCAGCGTCGCCTTGCCGGCTTTCTTGTCCTCGGTACACAGTACGCTATCTCTCACTGGAAAAATACTAAATCCATCACTCCGTGATTGTGAGATAGCGTACTTAACCGAGGCTAGGGTCGCATGGAGACTGGCCTGTCCAGGGGTAGATCCGCCTTTTAATGGCAATAGCCAGAGACTCTGGGACGGACCCATTTGCCGGCGGGTGCAAACAGATCTCTTAAACTCATCAACAAATATATCTGACAAGGCCCGCTTATTAGCGATTTCGGAAAGGGAGTCTGGGTACTGGCTCAATGCCTATCCCTCAGCCAACTACGGAAACCTTCTGGACCCTAACAGTTTCCGTATTGCTGTCGGCTTGCGACTCGGGGCGAACCTAGTCGTTCCACATCGCTGCCTCTGTGGCACAACAGTTGACAGGCTGGGGCACCATGGTCTGGCATGCTCAAAGAGCGCTGGTCGCCTGTCGCGTCACGCTAGCCTTAACGACATCATCCGTCGGGCTCTGGTCAGCGTCAGTGTGCCGGCCACTTTAGAGCCTTGTGGCCTGGTACGTGATGACGGCAAGAGACCCGACGGGATGACTCTCGTGCCCTGGCAACAAGGACGGCCTTTAGTCTGGGATGCCACATGTGTGGACACCCTGGCGCCGTCCCACCTGGGCACGACGTCAACGAGGGCTGGCGGGGCTGCGGCCTCCGCTGAAGTTGCAAAGCGGCGCAAATATGCAGCTCTAGGCGACAGCTACATATTTGCGCCGTTCGCAGTGGAAACCCTTGGCCCCTGGGGTCCGGAAGCAATTAAACTTTTTAAAAAATTAAGTTATTTGCTCATCCGGTCCTCCGGTGACCCTAGGGCTGGCTCGTTCCTCGCCCAACGAATTGGCATTGCCATTCAGCGAGGCAACGCAGCCAGCCTTATGGGCACTTTGCCTAGTGGCAGTGATGTGGGAGACATTTGTATATATAGTTTAGGTCCCCGTAGTTCTTAAGGTAGGTTTAGTTTAGCATAGTATAGTTTTTGTTTTTATTTTTATTTTTGTTACTTACATTGTTTTATTTCTATTTGAGTATTAGATAATATAATATAATTATGTTTGTTAAATAATAAAATAAAATATATGGTGAACCTAAATAAATAAAAAAAATAAATAAAAAATATTTTTCTACCCTCCGGCAAACAGCACTTTGCTGGCCGCTGCGCTAAACTAAGTTGCCGCCTGCTGGCTCCGTTGAGCAGAAAAATAGTATACACAATTACACACCTCAGCCGTTAAATAGGAAAGCCTCAGATCAAATGTAGTAGTTTTAATTTATGTTACCAACCGTGACCTCACTAATGGCTCCAATGGAAGACCAGCGCTGGGCTGTGATTACATTACAGCCCAGCAATAAGCTGAATTGGAGTCTAATTTGTGGCACTTTGTTTTTTACTTACATTTATGTTTATTTTGTTTTAATATCTATGTTGATAAATAAATGTTTTTTCTTTCAAATGTTTGTTGTTATTTCCTAACTCAGTAAATAATAAATTAGTAATAGAAAACATTTAAAATTTTCTCAGCCTCCGTAGCGTAGTTGGTAGTGACCCTGCCTACGAAAGTCGAAAACAGATAATTATAAATAACATTTTGTACAATGTACTCCCACATAAAACCGTGTTTCCACTTATGGCCTGGCTACGACATTGGTCTAAAGGCCCGGCCACGTTGTGCATATGTTGAATTTTAAGTAGGAAATTTGTGAAATGGACATTTTATAGTGAATTAGGAAATAGAAGACACGCATTAAACCGCATTTTCACTTCAGGCCCGGCCACGACATTGGTCTAAGGAGACCAGCGGCGAGCGGACCTATGAGTTGGAGCGGGATGCCGATATGGGAACTCCCTCTCACACGTATGGTTTTCCGCTAAGCCGGTCGTCTTAGACCAATGTCGTGGCCAGGCCATAAGGCGACCGGCGGCGAGTGTATCCATAAGTTGGAGCGAGACGCTGATATGGCTGATAATGTTCGTTCATCAGCCCGCGAACGAGTGAAAGCTCGCACAGAACACTAATGCCGCGGCCACGACATTGGTCTAAGGCGACCGGCTTAGCGGAAAACCATACGTGCGAGAGGGAGTACCCATATCGGCATCCTGCTCCAACTCATGGATTCACTCGCCGCTGGTCGCCTTAGACCAATGTCGTGGCCCCGGCCACCTTAAGTGAAAACGCGGTTTAATGCGTGTCCTCTATTTTCTAATTCCCCATAAAATGTCCGTTTCACAAATTTCCTACTTAAAATTCAACATATGCACAACGCTTCGACACATAAATCAGTATAACGTGATAATTACTAGGCAAACAAGCTCCAATTTGTTAATTAAACAGTTACTAGCTGCGGTCGCTGCTCGATCGGTGATAGCTGTATCGATCTGTGGTTCAATCCATACATAGATAAATGTACTGTAGCATTCCATGAAAACGTGTCGTAAGCGACACTGTCTTTTCAATACTTTTGAAAAATTAAATTAGTAAGCTGAGTTACAGTATAATAATAACATATCAAGGCTTTAAGATTGACTGTTTCCTAGCAGCTAGTATATTTTATTAGGGTAGCTACCATAGCGACTCGTAAGCGACAAAAAGTAGATGTTTTCATGGAATGCTCCAAGCGATTTGAGGGCTTCCATAGCCCCAGTAGTTGGCCGTGTGGTGACGGCATCGGCAGTTAGAATACATATTGTCACCACCCCAACTCTTCGAATGGGTGTCGTAAGAGTCGACTAAGGGATTTAATAAATAAATATCTTGGGACATCTTACACAAATCGACCTGGTCTCACGGTAAGCTCAATTAAGGCTTGTGATGTGGGTACCAGGCGACGATATACAGGGTGCCATTAGGAAAGGGAAAAATTCTAACAGCATGTTCCTGAGACTAAAAGAAGCAAAAAAAATATTATAGCGGATTTATCTATGTCACTGCGACATACGCTCCTTGCTTCCCACTGAAAGTGCGCCAACCACTCTGGTGACCACACAGTTATCCAAAGTCAAAGTAAAAGTATTTACTTGCTCAGAATAGGTACAGTTATTCAGTTGTTTTTTTATTCAGCCTGAATACACACGTACAAACATTATTAAATCATTTTTTTTATTTTTTTTCCACACTAACATCTATCCTTACAGGTATTTATTAGACAATAGCGTAACTATTAACATTATTATGAGGGAGCTATGCGATTTAAAATGATAAATGATGATATGCTTATTTACAATTGTCAATAATATGATGTAAATTTTAAAATGTGTACAATAATAATAATTCAATGAAAATGTCAAAGTAAATCTAAAAACTAAATCTTTTTTTTTAAACGGTTTTTATTAACTTCACCGCGTATCAACTGTCGTCGATGCTTCAAATCTTGTGATCGATTTTTCGATCACTTCTACTGCACCAAAATTAATGAAATTTGGAACTCGTGTCAAGTCCCCATGACAATGCAATATTATAATATTTGTATCCTTGTACCCTCAAAGCCTGATGCTGCAGACGTACTGCTTACCTTAACCGAGAGTGTTAGACACGTGAAAATGAAAGTATAGCATGTTTGGCATAATCAAATACTAACAGCCTGATCTTGACTTCCAACTCCTCACTCCTGATGCTGCAGTACTGCCCACAATAACCGCAAGGTTTATCTTTTATCGATTTCTTGATTTTAAAGAAGTTCTTTAGATATTAAGTAGAAACATGCGAATTTAATACTAACGTCCAACTCCTCAGATCTGATACTCCAGTGTTACTGCCTGCCACAACCGCTAGGTTTAGCGATCTGTAGATTTTGAAGTACTGATTTAGACATTTGGTAGAAACATACGGATTCCATTATCATAATCATCATCATATCAGCCGAAAGACGTTCACTGGTGAATATAGGCCTCCCCCAAAGATTGTCACAAGGACCAACCCTGTGCCACCCGCATCCAGTGACCTTCACCAGGTCATGAGTCCACCTTGTGGGGGGATACCCACGCTGCGCCTTCCGGTACGTGACCACCACTCGAAAAACTTACCGCCCCAACGGCCATCGGTTCCACGCGCGACGAACCCCGCCCACTGCCACTGCAGTTTAGCGATTCGAAAAGCTGGAACCTCCAGCTGATAGAGTGACAGCGTGAGTGGACCGCGTAGGGCGAGCCGTTGGGCCTGCGGCCCTCCAGCTGATAGAGTGACAACGTGAGTGGATCGCGTAGCGTAGGGTGACCCATCGGGCCTGCGGCCCTCCAGCTGATAGAGTGACAGCGTGAAGGGAGCTCGTAGCGTAGGGCGACCCGTCGGGCCTGCGGCCCTCCAGCTGACAGAGTGACAGCGTGAGTGTATCGCGTAGCGTAGGGCGACCCGTCGGGCCTGCGGCCCTCCAGCTGATAGAGTGACAACGTGAGTGGATCGCGTAGCGTAGGGTGACCCGTCGGGCCTGCGGCCCTCCAGCTGATAGAGTGACAGCGTGAGTGTATCGCGTAGCGTAGGGCGACCCGTCGGGCCTGCGGCCCTCCAGCTGATAGAGTGACAGCGTGAGTGGATCGCGTAGCGTAGGGTGACCAGTCGGGCCTGCGGCCCTCCAGCTCAGAGAGTGACAGCGTGAGTGGACCGCGTAGGGCGAGCCGTTGGGCCTGCGGCCCTCCAGCTGATAGAGTGACAACGTGAGTGGATCGCGTAGCGTAGGGTGACCCGTCGGGCCTGCGGCCCTCCAGCTGATAGAGTGACAGCGTGAGTGGATCGCGTAGCGTAGGGTGACCAGTCGAACTTGCGGTCCTCCAGCTGATAGAGTGACTGCGTGAGTGGACCGCGTAGGGCGAGCCGTTGGGCCTGCGGCCCTCCAGCTGATAATGTGACAGCGTGAGTGGATCGCGTAGCGTAGGGCGACCCGTCGGACCTTCGGCCCTCCAGCTGATAGAGTGACAGCGTGAGTGGATCGCGTAGCGTAGGGTGACCAGTCGGGCCTGCGGCCCTCCAGCTGAGAGAGTGACAGCGTGAGTGAACCGCGTAGGGCGAGCCGTTGGGCCTGCGGCCCTCCAGCTGATAGAGTGACAACGTGAGTGGATCGCGTAGCGTAGGGTGACCCGTCGGGCCTGCGGCCCTCCAGCTGATAGAGTGACAGCGTGAGTGGATCGCGTAGCGTAGGGTGACCAGTCGGGCTTGCGGTCCTCCAGCTGATAGAGTGACCGCGTGAGTGGACCGCGTAGGGCGAGCCGTTGGGCCTGCGGCCCTCCAGCTGATAATGTGACAGCGTGAGTGGATCGCGTAGCGTAGGGCGACCCGTCGGACCTTCGGCCCTCCAGCTGATAGAGTGACAGCGTGAGTGGATCGCGTAGGGCGAGCCGTCGGGCCTTCGGCCCTCCAGCTGATAGAGTGACATCAACGTGAGTGGATCGCGTAGGGCGAGCTGTCGGGCCTGCGGCCCTCTGGCCGATAAACTGACAGCGTGAGTGGATCGCGTAGCTTATCAGCTTGACAGCTCTATCGAGTGACAGCGTAATTGGACCGCGTAGGGCGAGCCGTCGGGCCTGCGGCCCTCCAGCTAATAGAGTGACAGCGTGAGTGGATCGCGTAGGGTGAGCCGTCGGGCCTGCGGCCCTCCAGCTGATAAAGTGACAGCGTGAGTGGATCGCGTAGCGTAGGGCGACCCGTCGGACCTTCGGCCCTCCAGCTGATAGAGTGACAGCGTGAGTGGATCGCGTAGGGCTAGCCGTCGGGCCTTCGGCCCTCCAGCTGATAGAGTGACATCAGCGTGAGTGGATCGCGTAGGGCGAGCTGTCGGGCCTGCGGCCCTCTGGCCGATAAACTGACAGCGTGAGTGGATCGCGTAGCTTATCAGCTTGACAGCTCTATCGAGTGACAGCGTAATTGGACCGCGTAGGGCGAGCCGTCGGGCCTGCGGCCCTTCAGCTAATAGAGTGACAGCGTGAGTGGATCGCATAGCGTAGGGCGAGCCGTCGGGCCTCGCTTTAAACTTGATTTTCTCAATAAACCAAATTGATATACCTATTCCTTATTGTCAGATCTCTGTTATCTAAGGTATTGTATGAATAACACGTCCAGTTGAGAGAGACACTTCGGGCATTCAAGCTGACATTTTTTAGTGTCGGATTTCAAAAAATATCTATTCAGTAGCGATTCCTCTCTCGCTACACATAAAATTGTCCATTACGTTTACACATGTTTGTGTCGTGATTAAAGCGCGAGAGTTAAACCCTAGCATCCCTAATTGTATTGCATATTACAAACAACATCCTTTGATCTAGAATAAGTTGCACTAAAAACTCGAAAATAAAATAAGTAAAAAAAGTTTTAAGTTAAACGGTTTTTATTGCACCAAAAACTAGAAAATAAAAATTAGTTGTAACTAACCGTAGATGCTACTTTTTGTAGATTAGTCACGTGAAACTATTATCACTGTAGTCTTCCTAAGTCGGATGCTGAAAGCCACGTTTAGCCTCTATGTCAGTGGATTAAGCGTATCCTAATCGGAAACTTTTACCAAACTAAAATAAAAACGTGGGGCGTTATTATGAAGAAACATACAAGTTCAAAATATGTAATTGTAGTTTTAATTTTGCAATGAATCATTCATCTGTTCCAACACTTCTACAGAGGTAAATAACTTTTATCAAGTCCAGAACAATACTTATTACTCTATTGCTGTCTTGATTTCTATGTGTGTTCTGAAATAACTATAGTGACTTAATCACAATTGCGTACGCCCCACGTTTTTATTTCAGTTTGGTAAAAGTTTCCGATTAGTATACGCTTAACCCACTGACATAGAGGCTAAACGTGGCTTTCAGCATCCGACTTAGGAAGACTACAGTGATAATAGTTTCACGTGACTAATCTACAAAAAGTAGCATCTACGGTTAGTTACAACTAATTTTTATTTTCTAGTTTTTGGTGCAATAAAAACCGTTTAACTTAAAACTTTTTTTACTTATTTTATTTCATGTACTATATTTATTTTCAAAACTACAATTTATGTACATAGATTAAATCTAACGAATCTACTTAACCTAACCTATATCTAAGATTGGCCCTTGTGGCATTGTACCGAGGATGCTGGCGGCATTTCCTCGCTGTATCGCAATACTGATGCGTTTTGCGAGGAAGTCGCCAGCTCTTCGGTCTTTAGTTACATCAACTAGACGTTTGGCGATCTCAGCAAACCATCTGCGTGCACTGAGGTTCATGACCTAAAGTTTCTACGCCAAACGGTACAAAATCGTACTCTTTGCCGAGGCCCTTATATTTATTACGTTTTGAAAATTTGGCATAATAATAAAAAACATAATAAAATAAAATGGCATGTCTCACATGACTTGTCTTCTCTCTCAAACAAGCATAGCGCACGTGCACCTAGGTACGCAAGCGAGCACTATGCGAGTACGAACCTACCAACGCGTTTCATACCCACTCATTCACTTTGAAATTTTGGTTGAGCTTTATTCCTATGTAAAATAAGAGTGACAGCTGGTAACCACAGCTATTTTTATTTACACATTTCATTGCCATTGTCCGAGGTATGCTATTATATAAAATAAAAAACCGGTTATACCGGGTGTCCCAAGATTATGGGACATTGAGGGAAAGGTACCTTAAATATTGTGGATAGGATATTTCGCTGAAAGAAGACTTCATTTTATTTTGAAAATAAAATAATACTGCAGTAAAAAAAATCCAAATAAATCTAGCTTGTTTGAGGCATTGAACCTACTTTAATACGAAACATTTTTATTTCGTAATTTTATGATATCATTCGAAAGAATGGATTAAAAATAACAAGTTTTCTTAACAAACATAGTATCTAAAACTAAAAGAATAACCAAAAATGCTTGGTTTCTAAATTAAAAAAAAAATATAGTTGATTCGATTTCTGGGTGAAGCAAGTAATTTTTTGAAAAACTTTGAATGCAGTTTTATTGGCTTTAAAAAATAAATTAAAGTCTTCTTTCAGCAAAATATCCTCTCTAGAATATTTAAGGTACTTTCCCTTCATGTCCCATATAGCCATGCTGCCCCCGTAAGCATGAACGCAGTAACGTAATAATGTCAGTTTTAAAATGTTAATTAATACAGAACATAATTTGCAGTTGAATAAAGTAAACAATTGATTGACACTTCAAAACTAGTTACTGCGTTTATGCCTACGGGGGCAGCATGGGATGCCTTGTATAATTATAAACTATACGTACGTACATAATAGTATACGTATACTTTTCCTCGTAACAAAGCTGGACTTAGCTTGTATCCCAAAACTTTCCAAACTCCTTTTCGGCTTCCTAATGGTCCCTTACCGCAACTTTCTCTTTGGTAAGCTAAGTATACAAATGCAGGTTTTCACCTGAAACTTTTTGATGGATACAATCAGTAACAAACATAATTATTTCTCACACTCACACACAATAATCTGCCCTTTTTAGTCCACTGCTGGACTCTCCTGCAAATAAATAAATAATAAATATAATATCATGGGATAACCTACACAAATCGACCTAGTCACACGATAGGCTTTGTGATGTGGGTACCAAGCGACGATAGTATATTAATAGATAAATACATAGACAACCACGACCAAGGACCAAATATTAAAAAAATTGTTCTTGCAAAATTTGTGTTGTTTTTTTTGTTATTTGTAATATCATTTGAAGGGTCCACGGAAAAACATGTCCGAAAAATCAGGGCAAATTCACACCTTATTCTGTTTAAAGTAAGGTGGTTTTTCCTTCTGTAATTTGAATTGACTAGATATGTTCTTTCCGTGTTTCAAATGCCCTTTTAAGACATCCTAATGATACAGTAGAAAAAAAATGTTTACGTAAAAAAAATACGGCTTCGAGTCTTTTAAGTCGAAATGAACGATATCCACAGTTTTTTTTCACACTACGCTTAAATATACAATTCCACTTTCAGGATAAAAGACTTGGGGATGGGATATCAGGAAGTTGTTATAAAACAAATCGAACTCCGAAAGCCTTATTTCAATAGCTGTTATTACTTGGGGCGCAATATTCGCTTCGAAAAACACGGGCGTTCGATCAAATGGAATATGTAATGGGCTTTTTTTCCTTACAAGCTGTTGTTGCTTCATATTAAAAATAAATGTGTTGCGGCAGAATTAGATAGGGAAGGAAAAATAGAAAAATCGGTCGAGTTGCGTAGGACTTGCGTATTTAGCACCATTATTTTCATCACATCATCAGGGTGCTTAGACAAGTTGCCAATCGCTAACGCTTAATCGTCAATCGTAAATGAAAGGCAGCTAAAACTGTCTTGTCGCACTAATATGAAAGAGTGACATAGAGGGAAAACTACGATACGCTACTAAGCGTTAGCGATTGGCAACTTGGCTAAGCACCCTGTTCCGTAAGTGCGCCAATGCGCGCAGGTGTGATACGCGCCGTAGTTGCGTCATGATGCCTATGGGCAGTTAATAGATTTAGACAACATTACGTCGCAGTAGGAATTATTGCAATACAAATGATATAATTGAAGTACCAGGATGCTTAGCCAAGATGCCAATCGCTAGCGCTTAGTAGCGTAACGTAGTTTTCCCTCTCTGTCACTCTTTCATATTAGTGCGACAAAGACTGTTAGCTGCGATTAACGATGAAGCGCTAGCGATTGGCAACTTGGCTAAGCACCCAGGGCAGCTCACCTGGCCCTTTGTCACTCACGTGTTCGAATTTGAGGCATCCCTAATTTTTAGGGTTCTGTAGCCAAAATAGCAAAAACGGAACCCTTATAGTTCCGCCATGTCCATATGTCCGTCTGTCCGCAGCATAGCTCAGTCGCCGTTAATACTAGAAATCTGCATCATAGTACAATTGGTATCAATAAAAACTTGTAAAAATCTTTTTTTACACTGAGCATGGCCCAACATGCTCTTGACCGGTTTTTAGAAATGGTTTAGGTCATTTTAATAGAGTAGAGTAGTTTTGTGATACATTTATATTAAATATTTTTTATATTCGTTTTTCCCTCACAGTTGAACATCGTTGTGTGTCACGGGCGGTATAAAAATTATGAACTCGTGTGAAGTAAAGCCCAAATGGAAGCGTAATCATAGTTTGTTGTTACTCTGTGGGTACAAAACCCTAAAAAAAATTTGCTACAAAAAAATTCCCTTGAAATATGAAACTAGTAGTAATCCTAAATATGAAGCTGAACGTCCCAGTTTCAAATCTCGGCAAGAGTACATTTTTGATTTTGCTCGCCCCTACACCTCTCGGATAAATACACTAAACTAGTGATTTTATGGGATCTAATTACGGCGAAAAGTTTACACATTACACACATCATAAGCCTTAATACGGGGGCAACGAAAAGATAAAAAACCTCAACTAGATATCCATAGTTATTTGTTATACAAGGGTGCAAAGTTGTATTTTACCCGCGAGTATGAAATTGAAACACGAGCAAGCGAAAGGATTCTGTAGTTGTTCTAAAAGAGAATCCTGAGCGTAGCGAGTGTTTTAACATACCAGGATGCTTAGCCAAGTTGCCAATCGCTAGCGCTTAGTAGCGTATCATAGTTTTCCCTCTCTGCCACTCTTTCCTATTAGTGCGACAAAGACAGTTAGCTGCCTTTCGCTTACGATTGACGATTAAGCGCTAGCGATTAGCAACGTGGCTAAGCACCCAGAAGTAAAATACATTTGCACCCGTGTGTAGCACAAACATTTTCCCCTTACTATAGCGAGGAAACTCAAAACAGGTAATTATTTGTTCACATTAGTAATCATCAGTTTAGTGATACAAATTTTCGAAAAGCATCATATGTATTTAATGCAATAATTTGCCGCAGTAGGTAAACTTAGCACGAAAAAGTAAACGCGGCACGAGTTTAAATAAATAAAATAAAATAAAAAAACTTTTATTGCCCAAAAAAACAAGAATAAACAATGAGAAGAAAAAAAAACTCTTACAATATAAGTAGGTAGATACAATACAATGCAATACAAGTAATAACAATATGGGGCAATGGGTACCAGTCTCAGGATATGCTAGATTGGTGGAATTATCCAGCCCTGATTTTCAGCCTGGTCCCTTTGGTCGGGAAGCGTTTGGCGCTTGAGTAGTTTTTCATGCATGTGTGTGTGTGCATAAGAAGTTTGACTGTGTGTGTGTGTGTGTGTGTGTTCATGTGTCTAGCTATTCATAAATATTTATATAAGTTGTTTATATATATAAATATATATATGAGCAAAAAAAAAATTGTTTTGTTTAAATGTATTCCGGTAAAAAAATTAAAAAATATATATATAAAAATAAAAATCTACGATTGGGGTAAGTTTCGTTTTTGCAATTCAAGCAGGTGTAATTTTACATGGTTTTTGAATTTTAGTAAGGGCATATTATTAGTTCTTAAAGGTGGCGGCAAATCATTCCAAATCTTTGTTGATGCATATTTGAACCCTCCCCTGTACGATTTAGTCTTATGTCTAGGAATTAGCAACGAGTTTACTCTATGGCTCCTTAGTTGTTTCTTCCGTGTATCCTGGACCCAGACTAGTTTTTCATAGAGGTATGAAGGTTTTCCAGAATCTATGATCTTACGTAATGTAAATGCTAGGTGTAGGTTTCTTCTATTGGTCATATTCAAAATATGCTTATTATTAAGATATGGTGTGATATGAGCTCGCTTCGGTATGTGATAGCAAAAACGTGTACACGCATTTTGCACCCGTTGTATCGCCTTTTTTGTTTTTTGTAACAATCGTGGACCGTAAACAATATCTGTATAATTAAACGGAGACAATACTAAAGCCTCTACGAGAACCTCTCTAACTTTTTCTGATAGATATTTTCTATAATTGTACAGGGTTTTAAGGCGATAGAATGCATTACGTATTTTTATATTAATATGATGTTCGTATCTTAGCTCACCATCCATAAAAAGTCCTAGGTTCTTCGCGTAAGGCACTTGCGGTATATATTCCGATCCCACACAGACTTCCGGATTCTGGTTTATAATATTCTGTCTTTGTACCTTAGTGCCCATAATAACATATTGCGACTTGGATGGATTCAAGACTAGATTATTTTTAGCGGACCAATCCGCTATTCTCATGAGGTCGCTGTTTATTTTACAAAGAGCTTCCGTTAGTTTATGTGGCTGAAATGAATAATAAATTTGTGTGTCGTCAGCGTACAGATGTACTTTACAATGTTGTAATTCATTCACTAGGTCAGCAGTGTACAGTATAAAAAGCAACGGACTTAGGACCGACCCTTGTGGTGTTCCTCGCTCCAATTGACGGATTTCTGACTGTGCCACTACTCCTTGCGGTAGTTGTAGTTCTATGTATTGTTGTCTACCTGTTACGAACGATTGAAACCATTCGCGCGATGTTTGAGCTATGCCATAGTAAGCCATCTTCGAGAGGAGCAGTGACGGATTCATACAGTCGAAAGCCCTAGAAAAGTCTAGGAGGGTAACAATAGAACCTTTTCCTTCGTCCGATGCCGCTATTATATCATCCGTTACCTTTGCCAAGGCTGTAGCTGTGCCGTGCTTGCTCCGAAAACCAGATTGGATCTGTGGTAGGATGTTATATTCGTCCAGATACTTTTTTAGTTGATTGCAAACTACTCTCTCTATAACCTTTGACAGGACCGGTAGAATGCTGACAGGTCGCAAATCCTTATACTCTTCGATCTTATCTGATTTTGGAATCGGCTTTATCTTTGCTACCTTCCAAGTATTCGGAAACGTTTTCGTTTCGATCGACGAGTTTATAATGTCCGTAATTATTGTCAATGTGGAGCTCAAAGTGAGGCGAACCATATCTATTGAAATATTGTCTTGTCCACTGGCGTTTGTTTCAATAGTCTGTATTATTTCCTTCACTTCGTCCTCGGTAGTCTTGACTATATCGAACTCATGGCTGTTGAATCTACTGTTCTCAAAATAAGATTGCGTGTCATAGTCTGTTTCTGCATCTCCCGGTACCTTTAAAAAAAAGTTATTTAGCTCGTCAGGGTTGGATAAGTGTTCCGGTATTTGCGGTTTTACCCTATCTCCGGTCATTGCACAGTTTTTCAGTTGCATCCACATATGCTTGGGACGGTTCTTATTATTATTAATGAAGTGAGTAAAGTAAGCTGCCTTTTCCCGCTCCAGAGCACCATTAGTATAGTTTCTTAAAGTCTTATAATAGTCTTTATGAATCTCGGATCCGGTTTTATGTGCTTTGGCCCAAGCGCGATCGCGCAAATGCATCATTAATTTTATATTGTCAGTCACCCAGGGATACGAAACATTTTTTATACATATACGTCTGACTGGCGCGTGCGAATCGAACAAAGTAATCATTAACGCGTTGAACAAGCTCACTTTATCATTTACATTCTGTAGTTTAATGATATCTTGCCATGGTAGTCGTTTGATCTCTGCGTTGAATGTTTCCTTATCAATTTTACCTAAATCCCTTTTGAAAATATATTGCGGCGACTGTTTCGGTTTTGTGATACTAAGCTCGGCGATTACCATTGCGTGGTCACTTATATTATGATTGTGATGTACCGTTACCGTTTTACATGTATGAGGACTATCCGTAATTATTAAATCTAACAAAGACTCCGAGTGGTTTGCTACCCTGGTTGGTTCTACGACTAATTGTGTTAAATTCCTTTGCGAAATAAATGACAGCATTTTTTTGGTACTCGGGTTATCGGGCAATTTAAAATTAACATTAAAGTCTGTAAGAATAAAAATACCCTTATATGAAGCGAACGCGTCCATCGACTCACTGAGCGCTTCAATTGCATTATTTACCGTAACCGACTCCGGCCTATATGCCGTACCAATTACATAAGTACCGATTCCATTTATTTGAAGTTTTAGCCACATTTGCTCTAATTGTGACGATGGGTGTTCTAGCAAACTTGTTCGCAGGCCCTTCCGTATATAAAAACCTACTCCTCCACCTTTTTGTCCACTAGACCGTGTATTGTTCCTTAGAACATAGTTAGGTATTTGCGGTGCAAACTTTTCCTGTCCATCACGTAGCCAAGTCTCATTTAATGCCATAATGTCCGGTTTATACCTATCTATTAACGATACCAGTTCATCTCGCCCTGTATTTAAAGAGCGTACGTTTAATAAAGCTAGTGTCAAATTATGTGATTTTATTCGCTTCATTTTCGTAAACAAAAAACGCGTAGGTATCTATTACATATGGCGATATTTAAACTTGATATAACGTGACTACTTAGTTGTTGGGGAACTGGGGTGTAAAAATAAATACCGTATTTATAATTGGATGTAACATTTGTGTAATTGCAGTCAATAACCAAAACTAAATTACCGTAGTAAACGACAGATAAATACGCAAATAAGTATAAAAATGTATAAATGTGTAGTGTAATGTTCGTAGGTATATAAAAAAAGACCATAAACGTAACCGTATTTTTTTCCTTCTTACCGCTTACAAACAGTTGTGTTATTCTATAACGGTAAAAATCATACCTATTAATAGACCCTTGAACTAACAATAGATAAAATATGATTAAACAGGACACAGCATTATTGTACAGATATAGTGAATAAAATAATCTTAGTATTAATCTAGCTAAACAGAACTCCACGCCAATGTCTTGCAAAGTGTAATTGTTCTTCACTTTATCTGTATATGTCATCATATATGTATGTATGTACAGTTGGTCTCGGTAAATTGCACACTTACACATTATTATTAAGTATATATTTAAGTTTAAACAAGGTGTGTTCACAAATAGACCGGATAAACATAATATTACGTAGTTATTATTTATTTCAAAACTAACCATGTTATTAAAGAAACTCAAATAAACACATCTCAACATCTTAACTAACTTAACACTATCGCACGTTTTACAGTTACTTATCTTGTGACGTAGTAGGGTCCACACAAAAAACTCGGTCCATTTCTTTTTCGCTTCGGATTCGCACTGTTTTGCTGTCCTTACCGTCGGTTTTTTTTGCGTATATGCATCCTTCTTTCGTCCAAACGAACCTCCAGCCTGCTGCACTGCCCGCCTGACGTGCTTGCCAGAAAAGTTTGCGGTTCTGTTTTGTTAATCTTTCATTAACATATACTCGGGACGGGCTGTGCTCCAGAAGTCCCAGGTTGCTAGTGTCGAGACCTCGACGCACGCGCGCATTACGTAATATGTTGTCCCTTAGTGCTCTTCTTGCCAGGCGTAAGACCAAGGGGCGTGGATTTTGTTTGATTTTGTTCACATTATTGGCCATTCTTGGAGGTCCCACTCGTTCCACGCTAACAACTTCACGTTCGTCTAGCGTTATACCTATTTTCGCCGATATCGTCTGTACAAGATGCAGGGCTGATTCTCCTGGGTGCTCTGGCACTCCGGAGATTTCAAGGTCATTTAGTATCAATTCTTGATCTCTTTCATTTAAATCGAGGTACATTTGATCGATGACAGTTTGAAATTCCTTCGTATTAGTATGATGTTTGGAGCTATTTTTCACCGCTAATAATTCTGAGCTCAGGCGTGAATTTTCCGACTCTAATAATTTCATTCTATTTTTTGTACTTACAAGGTCATTTTTCACGTCCTTAATTTGATCGCTGAGGTAGTCCGTGGTCGCTGTGAATTCTTGTTTTATTCGTTCTACCGCTGTAGTGATTTCCTTATTCATTTGACTAAATATTTCATCCCTCATTACGGTCAGCTTAACATTGATATTACGACACTCGTTTTTTACATCTGCTAACTTTGTGTCTAGTAATCTAGATAGCTTATCCAAACTCAAGTCCTGCGAGGTCCTCGTATTTTCGGTGACATTCGGATCTGAATATCTTTGGCTAGTTGTGCTGTAATTCTCCAATTGCCATTGCCGCGGCTCTTCGCATATAGACATGTCGGTATCTGATGCTATTTGGTTTGTTTCGAGCCGCCCGACCGGTGGTGGCGAACGTTCGAAATGTTTCCGTACAGGCGTGTTGTCACCTCGCCGACGCCTCGAAACGTTATTGCAATCTTGACACCGCCAATCACTATTTTCAGTTCCCACTATTTGATTAAAGTAAGTAATCGGTATTCCAAGACATGCGTAATGGTAACTTCCGTGGCAACCTGGACATGTTAGTAACTCCTCCCTGGTTATAGGATGTGGGCATGCCAAGCAATTTTCGGTGCCGCTCATATTGAATCCTGTGTTATAGGGTTCTAACTCGCAACGAGAACACCAGCCGTATCGTTTACCGGGTGAGTCGCTAGAAACTGGTCGACCTTGGCCGCGCACCGATAACCGTCAATAAGTTACGTTTAGGTTAACTTCACACAATAAACACTGCTCAATTCTTAAGAACTCCGTTAGAGATTTTGGAATCTAATTTCACAGTCACTTTAATGATGATTTGCGCTAACTTTTGGTACCACTTTCAATTGTATCCGCGTCTATTTAACATTTATACGATTAAAAACTGCGAGAGTGACACTGTGTGCACTGTTACTCAGCGCCGCGCGCAACCGCAACCCTGTAGTTGCACACCAATGTCAATGCATTAAATAATTCTCATTCATTATATTTTTTACAAAATTATAACAGAACACTCTAAAAGTAGTTTATTTCACTATTTCTATGCGTGTCCGAGTCGGTGAATAAAGATAGCCTATAATATTCATTGACAATGTTGACATTTTCTGCGTATTGTGATTGCGTCTAGTCATCTTATCATCATTCACTAAAACAAAAACTACTTATGGAATTTTGGAATTTATGTGCTAAAATAATCATATTATAAAAAGTTTTGTATTTTCACTAAATTCTCAAACAAATTATTTAATTTTAATTAACGTGGAAGAACGACTCTTTCATGAGCATTTTAAGTTTTGTTATCTGTTAAACGAATGCTTCTTCGCTCTACGCTTCAAGGTCATTATTTTGCCACACATGTGAAATAAACTTTATTGCACAAAAGTAAAACTTTACGTACAAAATACTTACCTATGTTAACCTTACTTAAGTATGTATTAATCCTGTGCCTGCATTGAACTTTGTATTACCTGAAAATAAGAAAAAAATATGCATTGATGTATATTTTACACAATATAAGTTAGGTATTCTTTTTTAAGTTATTTTTGTTAATCTTTGGTATTTTTTTTAACTTTGGTTTTACTGAACATATAGATGTAAATCTATTAGCTACATCACACTACAAGTTGTGTCAAACGCAATACTGATCTATGTAAGGGTGACGATTCTGCTTAAAAAAAACTGGGAAAAACATCATCATCACCAATGCTGGACATAGGCCTTTCCTATTATCTACGAGTATGGACGCATTAGAAGGTAAATGCCCGTAAACTCCACTTTGGGCAAGTGGATTGGCGATCACAATAGTACATTTTGATGCATGTGCAATTTTTTTTCTAGACGAGGGTGAAAGTTGAACGAGTGAAATGAGGTCGACAATCACCCGAGTTAAAAAGAACTTTTTTCACGTGTATCGAACGACTTTTTTCATAACAAGTGCCTTAAAGAGGGAAATTAACGCACGCGAAGTTGCAAAGTTTACTTTTCCGCACTAGTTAGGAAAAAGTGTTTTCACTATGATGATTCTGTCCGTCGTCTTTCAATACATTTACAGTCAGTGCCACTTTAATCCTTTAGCCGACTTTTACGACACCCATACGACAAATGCATTCTTACTGCCGCACGAAAAATAAACTTATTCCCAAAACAATCTTCGCCCTTTTTCTTATCAAAATTACGATATTGAATGAATCCTTAAAAGAAAAAGACTATTTTGTTACATTCTGCGCATTTTCAGACCTGAAAATTACATTAACTCAGAAATATGAGTTTCCGAGCTAATTTTTACGGCAAAACACCATTTAACACAATTATGCTAACAATAGATAATAATTAAGAGATTCGCTTTTTGCAGGAAAACCTGTTTTAATTATAAAATGTTTTGAACGGTAAGTAATATTTGTGTGGTAAAAATAAACATTAGTAAACCTAGATTCCAATTAAATTAACTTAACCTTTTCAAGAGTTTCAAGTTTTTTTGTGCGTAATGTAACTCGATATCGAGAACCGAATTTAAAATGTTTTTTTTTTTTACGAAACGAACGTATAACAATATCCTTGAAATGGTCCCGTTGGCATCAAGTGTAATGCCCCAACATTCTACTTGGAGAAATCGATTGAAGTTGATTTAAATTTTATTTATTTGGTGATTGTTTATTGTTTAATATATATTATAATGTATCGTAATGTATTATTTTCGACTCTTATTTCGATAAATAGGTACACTTAAATAGTATAACCCTTTATAGGGCACCGGTCTCAAAAACGACCATATAGTAGTATCTTTTTGCATTCTTTTTTGTTCAGAATTTTTCGTACTATTAATTGCGTTCAGGCTTGGACCCACGATTTTTTGAGTCTTGGCCATTAAAGGGTTAACTTTATTTTATTTACGTTTAATTATTAAATCTATCGTGTCTTTTATTTTCCTCAACAGTCGAAATCAAGATTCAATAAATAAAATTTCGTTCGAGCGCCAAAATATCTCAGATGAAATGGGTCGCTTTCTACCCTTCTGTAAAACGTAAAAACTTTCTAAAAATAGACACTTATTGTGGTATGCTATTGTGATTTCTGTTTCTTTTGAATTTTCCCCTAATAAGGTATGTTGGGGTCTCTTTTGTTACGTTGTATAGCCACAGGCATAAATATGTGGCACATTACGATCTTATTTCATACAAATAAGGTTGAATAAATAATTGTATATATCTCGGCTGAACAAGAATAATCTCAGAGATGATAATTTAAATTTTGTACCTACCGTTTGGCGTAGAAACTTTAGGTTCTTGGGGCCCCAGCGCACGCAAATTGTTTGCTGAGATCGCGAAACGTCTGGTTGATGTAACTAAAGACCGAAGAGCTGGCGACTTCCTCGCACAACGCATCAGTATTGCGATACAGCGAGGAAATGCCGCCAGCATCCTCGGTACAATGCCACAAGGGCCAATCTTAGATATATAGATTAGGTTAAGTAGATTAGTTAGATTTAATCTATGTACATAAATTGTAGTTTTGAAAATAAATATATATATTTTTTTTTAAATTCGGTTCATAAATTTAGGTACTTATTACTTTGTGTTATTTCAAAAAACACAAGAAAAAAGTGTGAACACAGTTTTATAAATGTCGGCCGGGAAGTGGAATACTAACTCGAGTCATTAAAAGCTAATTCTAACATTCTCGTTAGTAATTCCGAACTTACCTCCCTTGATGCACAATGTACTATTTTACAAACGCCTAAAATAATCATTATCACTATCGTTTTTATTACACCTTGTATAATCATGAGATTTCTTGTCAGGTTAATTAATTTTGAAGTTTTCGAATCTGTTAATACTTTGGTAACTTACAATCACAGACTACTTTCTGGATAGACTCATCATAAAAAAGCGGCCAAGTGCGAGTCGGACTCGCGCACGAAGAGTTCTGTATGAATATCAATTTTGTCACATATTTCAGGATCGGCATTGGTATAACACCTCTGAAATTTAGGTAGTGTGCCTGTTTGATGTTGTAATGTAATGTAAAAAAAAAACGATAAAAATATGTTAGCGGTACTGCACAAATCTATTTGATTAGCAAGTAGATCCGTGCAGTACCGCTAACATAATTATTGTAAATTGTTTGATTTTATTACTAACTTTTACCACTGTTCAATGCTAATAAATAAATAAATATCTTGGGACATCTTACACACCTAGTCCCACGGTAAGCTCAATTAAGGTTTGTAATGTGGGTACCAGTACCAGGCGACGATATATATAATAGATTTATACATATAGATACCTAAATACATAGACATTAGACAGCCATGAACAGGGAACAAATATTTGTGATAAATAAATACACAAATAATACCCTCGCCGGGATTCGAACCCGGAACCTCCAGCTTCGTAGGCAGGGTCACTATTAACTAGGCTACGGAGGCTGACGGAGCAAACAAAATAATTATAAAACTGAACCCTATCAATGACATTCTAACAACTAAATAAACCGAAAATGGGGCCCCCTTAGCACGATATATTGCAATACTAATTCTTTGCGCGAGGAAGCTATCAGAGGCCTATTTCTCGAAAGCTTGTAACTTGTAATACAAGCGGAAGTCCTTATCTAATTAAAGTGTTAAAAAGAGTCTTCCGCTTGTATTACAAGTTACAAGCTTTCGAGAAACGGGCCTCAGCTCTTCGATCACCGGCGATGTAGAATATATTTATACATTTTTTAATTACTGATTTTATTTCCACCCATACTACAAGTAAGTGATCTGTGACTGGAGATCTGCAGGGTTCCCAAGCTTAATGCAAAAGATAACACTAAACTTTGTTACAACAAGAGAGGATAAGAACTTTCAATTAGTTACTTTAATTATTTTCACCACACCATCTTGGGAATCCTTTCATTTTTAATTAACTGGCAAAGTTTGATGTTATCCTGTATAGTGTACAGTTCGCTTTTAGCGTGAGAAAAAAGCAAAGGTAAGTAATGTAAACGGAAATCGGGTAAATAATGTAGCCACCGAAGTCACGGCGGTTGAAACGGTCGGAGAAGTGCCCAAATCTTTTTGTTAAGAATCTATTGAAAATGAAGTCATAGCAAATAATATGTATTTTTTTCGTTAGTGATGACTATTTTAAATAAAAACACAAATAATGCCCTCGCCGGGATTTGAACCCGGAACCTCCAGCTTCGTAGGCAGGGTCATTACCAACTAGGCTACGGAGGCTGACAATAAGTAAATAAATGATCACTAGATCAGTGACATTTCAATCCTTAGTTTTTTTAAGTGACGAACTGAGCTCTCAGCCCACCTGATGGAAAGCGGGAACTGAGGCCCATGGGCATAGTGACCAAAAAATCGCCTATGCGCTGCCTACCCCGAGGACTTAGATGGATTGCCTCTATGCCAGTAATTACACCGGCTATCTTACCCCCAAACCGGAACACAGTACTAACTATTTAGCGGCAGGTGATCGGGTAAGACGGTGGTAGCTATCCGTGCGGACCCTTAATCTACTCTTACGACACCCACGGGAAGAGTTGGGGTGGTGACAAATGTATTCTTGCTGCCTTCACGCGGCCAATGCAAATAACTAAATGCAATGTCAAATAAATTATTGTACTTAAAAAACATTGTCTCCAACTCTTTCTTTGTTCCGTGTTGCTGTATCATTTTCATGAACCAATGAATTTTCATCAAACTTCAAACGTTTTATGACTCCCATTTTTTATTTTTAGGTACCTACGAGCTATTTTTGTTATTTCATATTGTCACGCAAAGACTTCATAATTCTTACTTTTAACGTAATACCGCTCAATATTGTATGTCAAATTGAATTACCAACCGTAACAAATAATCGGTATTTTGCTTAAAAACCAACTTAGCAAACATTGTTGCAATAAAATTGTGTTCTTACAATTGTACGTGATAAAGTCTGAAGTTGAGTTTTGCCGAGTGAAAAATTAAGTTTGTGCTTCTGAGACCGCAATTAAAATTCATTGCATTGTTTACGTATCGTTTTCCGATATCGGTTTTATAATTGAGAGGAACGTTCCTGTTCGAATTTCGATGTTCAGAACGCGATTAGGCATCAAATTTATCTTAGTATCCGGAGCGCTCAAAAATATCTGAACACGAGGCTATCGTTATGAGCCGTGTTCAGATATTTCATGGACAAGTGCTACAATTGTAAATTTACTGTTTCTCCCATCGGGGGCGTGTACAGTTAGGGTGGATCGATTTTTTTATTTTCGGAAATTCATACAATAATCTTTATGGATCGATACTTCGTGGCTAGAGAAACAAAAAATATTATGATCATTTTTGGATTTACTTTTATTTTGTACTTCGTTTATAGACCCAAAAATCGACTCTATTTTTAAGGTTTTTTTAAGAAAAGTCAGTAGTTCGTGAATATTTTCGGTTTTATTTTTATGTAGAAACAAAATAACATTATTTGTCATAAATTTAGAATTTGCACAATTTAATTATATGAAAATTATAACCAGTATCGGCAAACACTGGTTTTCAACTTTGAGGCTCTTGGGGCAGTATTTGCCAAATGAATATCGGAAAAAGGTATATTGTTAAAGAATGTTACTTTTTACGACTATCATTCTATTGGCGCCCGGTTCCAAAAATCCGAAAAAAAATTTTTTTTTCATACTTCAATGTATGGACCAAATTTTTTTTCAGGATTTTCTGATACGGGCCACGTATAGGAATAACTTGTCTAAAAAGTAACTTTTTCAACAATATATCTTTTTCCGATAATCATTCGGGAAGTACTGCCCCAAGAGCCTCAAAGTTGAAAATTATTTTTTGGAGATACTGCGAATAATTTTCATATAATTAAATCACACAAACCTTAAATTTATGAAAAACAATGTTATTTTGTTTATCCATAAAATTAAAACAGAAAATATTCTTGCTCATCCGAGTTTTCTTAAAAAAACCTTAAAAATAAGGCTGATCTTCGGGCTTCTATATGGGGTCCATAAGGATAAAATATCCAAAAATGGTCATAATATTTTTTGTTTTTCTAGCCGCATAGTATCGATTCGTAAAGATTATTTTATGATTATCCGAAAATAAAAAAAACGATCCACCCTAGGTACAGGCTACAGTTACCACTTACCATCGGAAGGGCCGTACGTTTGTTTGAAAGCTCAACAGTAAATAATTTATTTTATCATGACATCATGAGAGCTATGTTACGAGTATATCTTTTAAAAAAAAGTAAGCATTTGATAAAATGGCCAATTTTCTCTGTATGCAAACACTGCACTCTTTGAACTAATTTCAAAAAAAAAACCCTAAGGAAACTTATTTTCAGTAAAACGATAATTCACCTATTTATTGGCCATCTTTACAAGTTAAAATATTTAAATTATCGCAGCATCACTCAACCAATTTCCAATTTACCTTAATTGCCAAACTTAAAACATTTCGCAAACTCTGATAACAACAAACATCTTTGACATGCCGTAAGTTTGCAAATTTATTCAAACCATATTCAATTAATTATTCTCAAATTGACACTGAATAATTATTCATTAGAAACGAAGTTCCAGACGGATAGCGGTTGGGGATCGCGTTGTTACTTTTACCGAGTTTTTTATGTATTTTGGTAAATAATGGAGAGACATTGCGCGTAGAACCGATGGCCGTTGGGACGAGTGGCGGCCACGTACCGGAAGGCGCAGCGTGGGTAGGCCCCCCACAAGGTGGACTGATGACCTGGTGAAGCTCGCAGGAGTTTGCTGGATGTGGGTGGCACAGGACCGGTCATTGTGACAATCTTTGGGGGAGGCTTATGGAGGATTAGGAAGGAGCAAAGGAGGCTTATGGATTTAAGGAGGATTTATGTTCAGCAGTGGACGTCTTTCGGCTTATCAGAAATAATAGGGTAATTTCATCATCCTCATCTTCTCAGGGGCTATTTCCGCCTGTAACCAACCACCCATCTGACACCAATGGTCACGTCACGTCACCAGCTTCTCTCAGTTCACAGCTGGACATAGGCCTCTCCCATCGCGCTTGGAAGCATTAGTAGGCAAATGCCCATAATTGCTACGCGGCAAACAGATTGGCGATCGCAGTAATGTGTCCACTCCACTATGATGACGCTGCTCATCATCTTCAATAAAGAATTTTTTTAATTCGTTTTTTTTTTTAATTGGCACAACAAAGTGGCTCCACTCCACCTGATTGTAAGTGAAAAGTAGAGCCGAAATCGCAGCGGCAACGAACAGGAGACCAGTAGTAACCTGTCAGTTGCCACCGCCTTGCTGGCCCGCTAGATGCTTCTTCATGCTTTAAAGGGTCCCAACTTATAGTTATAGGTATGCGGAAACAAATGTGCCGGTAAAGAATACCACTTTTCAATAGTCCGGCATATGAAGGAATTGCCGAATTTCTTAGTACGTTTAATCAATTTTCGCTCAATTTAATGAAACTATTAAACAGAGGCGTCTAAAAACCATTATTCAAATTCAAAATTCTTTATTCCTTAACAACCAGTACAAAATGTAATGTATTCTGCACCAAATGTAAGTTTTCTGTTTGACCCAATGGTTGACTGCTAGAGAATGCCTTAAGGCATTAAGTCCACCATTTGTACTTTTAATTTTTGTAACTGTGCAATAAAGGTTAAATAAATAAATAAAAATGTCATAGTAAAGTTGCCGGTGTCTTCTTACGAGTACGAGTATTAGTTATTTACAAAATAACCTGTGCTAGGGGGCACCGCTCTTCCGTAACTACAATTAAAATAGTAATTTAACTAAACTTAGATTATTATATTTTTAATCATTTATAGGGGTGTGTATGTGAGTCTGTCAGGGTGTGTGTGTGTGTGTGTGTGTATGTGTGTGTGTGCGACTGTGGTTGCGCTTGTGGTTATCTAGAATTAGACTGTTTTATTAGACACCTCTGCAAGAATATGGCAAATCTTACCGTTTATCGTATACCTAATACCTCTTAAGCAAAGCCTTTGTTTCATAAGAAATCCTCTAAAGTTGTTGTTTTGAGGCTCAATCCTTTGACACGTTTCGTTAATGAGTTTAAGGCTTACCTACGTTAGGCACTGGTCTCACCGCGAGCTACTAAGCTATGAACTATCGACTATAAAGACGAACAAAAGATATGCACTCCCGTGTTAATAAAAGAGACACGGTGATACTCGCCCAGATATCAGGGTCCTATTTCTCGTAAGCTTGTAACTTGTTATCCAAGTGGAAGTCTCTTTTTGACACTATTAATTAGATAAGGTCTTCCGACTCCGATACAAGATTACAAGTTACAAGTTTTCGAGAGGCCTCTGGTAAACTCTGTCCACCAATCATTGGTGGTAGAAAAAGGCGCGAAATAGAAAAAATATAGGTTCGTATTGTTGATACCTCATAGAAAATTTGAATTTATCGCCTTTTTTACTGCCAAAAGTTGTTTGCACAAAATTTTACTTCGTAACAAAAAATTATGACGTTATAAAAATAAAATAAATACCTTGGGACATTTTACACAAATCTAAGGCTTGTGATGTGGGTACCAGGCGACGATATACATAATGTGTATATATAATAGATAGATACGTATAGATACTTAGATACATACACAGCCACGACCAAGGAACAAACATTTGTGATAAATAAATACACAAAGAATGCCCTCGCCGTGATTCGAACGCATAACCGGAACCTCTAGCTTCGTAGGCAGGGTCACTACCAACTAGGCTGCGGAGGCTGACGAATTGATTGTAATTCGTATTGTTGGTAAGCTCATGAAAAATTTGAATTTATCGCCTTTTTTACTGCCAAAAGTTGTTTGCACAAAATTTTACTTCGAAACAAAAAATTATGACGTTATATTTTGTTATCATCAAATGAAAAACTAAAGAAAGTTCTTCATACTTTAAATTAATTCTGAGTACAACACTTTTCTTGGAAAACGAAAAGAGTAATACCTACTTAATTTTCTCACCCCAACTCTGTTTGAAGAATAAAAAACAACTTTTTAATTAGTTTTCTGAACTAATTATGTAAAGATTAACTTCTTTCGTCTCGCGGGATGTCTGAAGGCGAATCTACATTATGAAATGCAAAGAATATCGTCTGATTAAAATAGAGACTGATAGTTTGTTACTCAAACATAGTTAATTTTACAGCAATATCTGTGCAGCATTAGTATTTTAAGTATTTACCGCGTGTAAATCTAATACGTGCGATAAATTAAGCCAGGCATGGAATTCATCAGTTATAAAACTCATGTGCAGTACACGCAGATTGTATGTACCTAAAATGTGTATAAATAAATTATTTATACATTCAATCTTTAAAATAATTGCGTCATATCGACTCCACTGATGCCTATGTGACAAATGCCACCAACTGGACGTAGTTCTGCAAAAGGGAATCAATCCACACGAATTTGTCATTTTAAAGAATTTGTTTCTTGTGATTTAAAAGAGTTATGAGGGTTGGTTCCCTTTTGCATAATTACGTCCAAATATCCACACGCTACTCATATGTCATCGTTTTTGTATCGAATACACAAACCTAAATTTGAGCTTTGTTTATAAGTTTGTTCCATAATATTTATTTAATTTATTAACTAGAGTAATACAAAGCAGTATTACTTTACAACTTAATAATTGTGTAATATAATTCTGTATCATTATAATATTTTGTTTACATAGATAAACTCAAGCGCCTAATGTAAATTTGCCGTACTCTGGCTCGTTTAATTATGTTCTCCCGTTATACCAAAGTATCAAAACAAGCTTCGCAAGTACCACGAAAACAGGGTCGCGAAAGTTACGAAATGCTGAAAGGGTCAATTGTCTAATTAAGCTCATCTCGCCACTTTAAATGTAACTTTTTTAATAAACGTACTTGTCGAGGCACTACTGTTGGTTCATGAAAATGCTCAGCAGTGTTATTCACTAAGGAAACCGCCTTGCTGTCAGCGCTGCGGCAGCGTCGAGCCTAAAAATGGTATTCACTAATGTACTTTAAACGACACTAGTGCTCGGCGACGAATACGTCGTGAGCTGGTACTATACTGCGTCGAGAGTTTGACGTTTAATGTATTGAACTTCGTATTCTCTAACGAAAAACAGCGAAGAACTCGCCCACAACCTCGCTCACAGCCTAATGTCAGTAATGTCAAATTAAACAGCTAGGATTTTAGACAAGGCTGTCTCGACGTCGAGCTCGTTGACGAACGCAGCGTCGAATGTGAATAAGAGAATAGCATAGCTGTTATGCCGAGACCCAATTTCGGAGTCATTAATATTTTTAAAACGTATAAGAGCTCCGATTTTTGTGGTAAGTTTAGGTAGCATATAAAATTATTATAAGCCGATTTAAAAAAGAACTTATTATTAATTCCCTAATAGTATTTTATTAAACGTATTTTCTAGTTATTCTAGAAAACTGTAAAGTATTCTAATAGGAGGTGCAGGCATATACCTATTGCTTGCCCTTAGAGAATGGTCAAAGGCGCCTAGCCTTGTAAAGGATTGCATATATCCGAGAAAATTTTCAATTTTCCGTGCGGTTTCAGAGGAACTTCCTCCCGCGGACGGTCCGTCTGTGGAATGAGCTCCCTGCCGAGGTTTTCCCGTTGGACTACAGTATGGGGTTCTTCAAAAGAGGAGTGTACAAGTTCTTATTGGGTCGGCAACGCGCATGTCACACCCCTGGGGTTGCAAGCGCCCATAGGCTACGGTGACTGCTTTCCATCAGGCGGGCCGTATGCTTGTTTGCCACCGACGTGGTATAAAAAAAAAAAAAAAATTACCGGTGGTTGCTAAGACCGAGTGGTCAAGGGGTGCAGGCATCCGCCGCGAAAGCTGAGCACGTGGGTTCGATCCCCACCTCGGACGTTAGGTGATCTCGGTCGTTTTTCTTTGGTATATGACATCTAATATTTATAAAGTATTTTATTACTTTTACTCATTAATTTTTAGATGTAATAATTATGAACAAAACAAATGCGTTGGTTACGATTGTGGCATGATAAATTTAATGGATTTCATTCGAAAACAACTAGTAGGAGAGAAACAAATACTCTCAAAGTTGCTACAAAAAGTTAGTGTTAATAAACAAGGTTTTACTTCATTTTCCTAAGTTAGTGGCGAAGGCTTGTCCAGTTTTTATGGAGATTTTATAAGGTTTTCTTGTAATATTATTAGGTCGCCGAAAATATTTCTGTATTTTACGAGGTCATTTTCACTTTTGGCGACAACCAATTACCGTGACATTAGAGGAGACAAGGATGCTTAGCCAAGTTGCCAATCGCTAACGCTTAGTAGCGTATCGTAGTTTTCCCTCACTATCACTCTTTCATATTAGTGCGACAAAGACAGTTAGCTGCCTTTCGTTTACGATTGACGATTAAGCTTTAGCGATTGCCAACTTGTCTAAGCACTAAGATTTATATACACCGTGTTTTTTTTTATTTCCGTTATATTCGTCAGGTTACTTGGTAGGTTGATAGAAGCAACCTGGTGTATCACTTTTTAAAAAATTCGAATAAATATTTTTTTTACTATTTTTCTTCACTTTTTTTTAATTTATCCGGGAGGATCATAAAACCGGAGCATTTTCTAAGACCAATTGTTTCTAATTATGACTTTTATGTGACATATGTAAAACGAAAAATTGGTAATATCAAACATACTTACGTCAGTAACCTTGTTACGGTGAATTATTGTCAATGTAAACCTCTTGATGTACGAAAAAACGAAAAATAAAGATGGTAAGAACGTTAAACACCGTGTTAACTGACAAACTTATTTTTATAATAACTCAAAAACCCTAATTGTTAAGACACTAGTTTCTTAGCGAAAGTAGCTCGATTTAACCTGGAGAATCGTCCCTTAAAATTAACGGGAAAAAAACACGATGTATATAGTATTTAGATTTTAATGCCATTGTACGAATCTTAATATTGACATTGTACCTATAATAATTTATCTTTCAATTCAAGTAGATACCTATTGTAATTTTATATTTTAGGTTATTTAGCATTAATATTTGTATGCTTGCTCGCATGCTGAATACAAGGATCCTTATTTTAGTATATCAATACCTATTGTTACTGTATACTTAGAAATATATTTTTTTCAATTTTAATTTGATAAAAAAATTTTAAATTAAATACCATTAAAAAAATCGCCTAATGCACAGTTCAGGAAGTGTTATTTGACCGACTTATCTTATTTACGACCTTTTATTTTGCGTCGTTAACAATAGAAAAGTGCCTGACTGCAGGGTCGCGTTTTATAAAGTTACATTTTACAATTTCGCTATTTGCCTCTCTAACGCACGCACGTATTGGCTGGAAAGAGAGGCAAACAGCAAAATTGTAAATTGTAACCTTATAAAACTCGACCCTGATTGTCTAGTAAGTGTAAATGCAAAACAAAAGGTCATAAGTAAGATAACAGTCGGTCAAATAATATTTCTCGAACTATACATTCACTGACAAAAAAGACAGAATTTTCTTATAATCTCTCGTTAGTCTCAGGCTTCGAACCCAAGTTTTAAAAATATCTCGAACCTTCCTATAATCCTCGTAAATTGAACCTAACATCATTGTTACTAAGTATATTTTTCAAGATAGATAGGATTAAAACGTTATGAAGTCTAGACACATTTATGGGAATAGTTGGAGTAGAGACATTTTTAAAAGTATTCGCACATTGAGTAGTGTCAATGGGAGAGATATCTATAGAATATCAATAATAAATTCAAAAGGGATATTTTTTTTAAACCGCCGTGTGGTGACGGCAGTAAGAATACATTTGTCACCACCCCAACTCCTCCTTCGGGTGTCGTAAGAGTCGACTAAGGGATTGAAGTGTCACTGACCATTATTTGATGAAAGATTGATGATGGGCAGCAGCGTCATCATAGTGGACCACAGACAACATAACCTAAAGACGTAGCTTTAGACAATTATTTCATTTAAACCGATGCTGCCAAAAATGCTGAGGTGCGGGCGGCGTAACATGAGCTAACTGTGTTGTGATTCGTCGTTTCAAGGTCAATGTGGTGTAAAACAAAAATCTCCGCCGGACGCTAGTGATTTCCGAATGTCGATAAAAGTATCGATGGTTACAATGTCTATCGCTTTCACGATTCGAAATTTGTGTCAGTGACTTACCGACAAAACCGTAAATCCATATCCGTACTAATGCATACCATAAATGCGAAAGTATGTCTGTCAGTTTACTGAGTCTACACGCTTAAATCGCTGAACCAATTTAGATGAAATTTTGAATGGAGATTATTTTAGACCCGGGAAAGGACATACGATATTTCATTCATCATCATCATTATCATCATCATCCCCGCAGATGAAGATATATTATGATACTAGCTTATGATGCTAGCTTGAAATGCATTTTATAAAAAAAAAATATTTGTACTGTCTGTCTGCTGTGTCTTCATCTTCACGTTTAAGCCAGCTTAGATGAAATTTGGAATGGAGATAGCTTAAGACTCGGGAAAGGACAAAGGATAGTTATTTTATCATCATCATCCACGCAGACAAAGTAGCGGTCAAATATTAATATACAATTTTTTTTATAAAATATACTTTTATTTGTACTCGTAATTACAAAGTTACCAAAAAACTACCATTAAAATACGTTGCATATAAAATTTGTATATTATTCGTTTTTGTTAATTAGTAATATTTCGGTTTAAAGTGTCAAGAACATACACTGCTAGGAGCAGGAAACCAATCATGTGACCGTTTTGTAGCATTAATTCACATTTCTTTCATGTTTGGGCATTTAGAGAAGATACACAATATTATTTAACATAATAGTATTATTGAAAATTATACTTCTACACTTTACACTAAACCAGAATTTATTTGAGTAATATCTTATCGATAGTAAACAGACTGCAGGCATGGCCATCACTAGTTCGGATACGGAGACTCCACCGCAGAGTCTGTTGCTTGTTACGATTGAGAATAAAGATTTTAATTTATCTTTAGTTACCTTATCGATAGTAAACAAACATACTCTACGGTCATCCCTAGTTCAGACGGCCTACCTGCTCGTTACGCTAGACAAGGAGGGAGTTATACTTCGTGCAAAGTATTAGAAAGAGACTTTGTAAAAAGACATCAACGAGTGCACTAGATTTTATGCTTAAACTATTTTTATTTTTAATTGAAATTTATAAAAATTGCTCACTTGTGAAACGAAATACTATCTTTTTGCACACTAGATGTTTTTGTTTTCTTGCCACACAATTTCACGCAACAGTAATGCATTTTGCACGACGTAAATCACGTTAAAACTTTCGTAATTATCTCATGAACGCCGGCCGCAGACTGAAGTTAGCAATGGAGGCGTGGCTCTAATATGGAGTGAATTCACCGTATACGTGACAGAGGGGGTCGCCCGGCTATGCTACGTCTTGAGGTTATGTTGTCTGTGTAGTGGACACATTACTGCGATCGCCAATCCGCTTGCCCAGCGTGGCGATTATGGATATTTACCTCCTAATGCGTTTATACGCATAGTTAATAGGAGAGGCCTACGTCCAGCAGTGGCCTATAATAGGCTGATGATGATGATGATGATTTTTTAAATTTATTGAGAAACAAACAGTCGTACAGTTATAATGTTCAGATGACTAAGAAAATATCAAACAGACCTTTAGTTTCATGAATTTACGTATAAAAAAATATTGAAAATTCTATGGTAAACACATCTGTTACGACATTGTCGGATTATCCGCCTTGTAAAAAAGTAAAGCAATATCAATAATTTGTTTCATTATAAAATAAATTGATGTTTTCTAATCATGAATTGATTACAACTCCCTCTATAGCAAATTCAACGCTACGGAGAGTTGTCCAATTTGCAGAATGTGTATTTTAGTCTTTTTATCCAACATTTGATTTGGACTGTAGAAAAAAAAATTTTTTTACGAAGCTTATTTTTTTTAAGAGACCTATTCAATGATGCCCCAGGCTGTAGGATTACAGCAAATAAAAAATCAACCCCACTTCTCTAGTTGGGGAGGTACCCGAAAAAAAAATATTTTTCTTGTTTTTATTGTACCACTTTGTTGGCATGGTTAATATGTATAGGTACCTGTACCAAATTGCAGATTTTAGTATTAACGGCCACTGAGCTATGCTGCGGACAGACAGACAGATGGACATGGCGAAACTATAAGGGTTCCGTTCTTGCCATATTGGCTACGGAACCCTAAAAGATATGGTTACCGATAATCACAGCCGCGTTTCCCTCAAACATCAAAAGTAATTTTCTATCAAATCTATTTGAACAAATGAATGTCTATTTGTCTAACATTGTAAGAGTTTTGGGAACTAATAAAATATTAATACATTTATATTGGGAATCGAATGAACCTCTACTCAATTTCAGTGATGTTATTATTAAATATAGTGAGTATTATTGGACAAGGGGATCGGAATGAAAATATGTCTTTTTTATCATTAAAAGTTGTGATAGGATATTGGTGAACCATATATTCGTGTTGGCGAAAAGCAAGCGGGTTGGCGATCACATTAATGTGTTCACTATGATGACACTGTTGCCCATACGTCTTCAATTAATGGTTAGTGACATTTTAATCCTATAGCCGACTCTTACGACCACAGATCGTACGATTTCCAGCATTTTTGGTGCATTGTAGTTCAATTAAGGGATATGGTGTAAGTTATTTATAAGGAAATAGTGAGTTAAGGTTCGTTATTGTCTTACAACGTGTTATTACTCGTTTCAACTTAAATTGACCCTTGGATTCCTTTAACTAAATTTATACGGTTTTTGGTGAAATGTATTTGAGTTAAAGGAATCCAGGGGTCAATTTTTAGCTGTAACGTGTCATAATTATTTTTTTAGACTTTTTGAACACTTTTTAACATTTCCAATATTTTTATCATAACAACAATTTCTAAAAATTGATTTTTTTATGATTTTTTTTAGAGATAGGTTTTTTCGTCAATTATATTCTTATTTTTTGATTGTCAGGCAAGGTGTGGTAATATTAGAACACATTGTGGTAGCATTGTAATCAAAAATAAGTTTTATGACGAGTTACGTTGAAAAACTTTTTTCGAAAAAAGGTTAATTATCTCTGGAACCAAGCCGAATCCAGGAAATTTTTTATAACATTAAATACTCTAAAATATGCTCAGGAATTCAGCATTAAAATCTTTCGGAATGCTCTCGAGCACCGTGTATTTATTTACTATAATAGCTCATATCTTCGTCTAGGATTTTTCTGCAAATCATGTACAAATTGATAGCAGGTAAATATAACGTATCATACATCATTATCGAAACCTATTTACCATATATTTCCTGACAATCACTACGTGATAACTGTCAACAATATTATTTTGTACTAAATACTACTTCTATTATCTAAGTTACGATACGATATTAAGATAAGAGCTTCTTGCTATCCTATGTGTATTTTGATAAATAATAAAAATAAATATTTTGAAAAATCTTACACAAATCGACCTGGTTGTTACCAGACCAGGATGCTTAGCCAAGTTGTCAATCGCTAACGCTTAGTAGCGTATCGTAGTTTTCCCTCTCTGTCACTCCTACATATTAGTGCGACAAAGACGGTCAGCTGCCTTTCGTTTACGATTGACGATTGAGCGTTAGCGATTGGCAACTTGGCTAAGCACCCTAGATTTTATTTTTCTTTGTACAATGTAATCAGTCAGCCTCCTTAGCCTAACTAGTTGGTAGTAACCCTGCCTACGAAGCTGGAGGTTCCGTGTTCGAATTTCGGCGAGGGTATTATTTGTGTATTTATTTACCACAAACATTTGACTTGGCTGTCTATGTATTTAAGTATCTATATGTATCATTCTATTACATACATCGTCACTTGGTACCCACATAACATGCCTTAATTGAGCTTACCGTGGGACTAGGTCGATTTGTGTAAGATGTCGCAATATATTTATTTATTTATTTATCTGATGGCTACTGTACAGTGTACAACCGTTTTTTTATGTGACGAAGGTAGACAACTGAGCTCTCAGCCCACCTGATGGAGAGTGGGAACTGAGGCCCATGGACATAGTGATAAAAAATCGCCTATGCGCGGCCGGTTAACGGGTAAAGGTATTTGCCCACTAGACCGTACCATACCATGACCGTAGCATGAACGTATCAGACAAAAAACTATTCTTTGTATTGAAAAGTATGAGACGGTGTTTGCCGGCGGAACGTCCAAGTGGGCATAGTCTAGCAGAGACCTTAAGACGGTGGTAGAGCTATCCGGGCGTACCCTGCATGAGGTCCTACCACCAGCAAATCACCATAAAAAACAAATGCCTACACCTATTTTAGATTTGCATAACGTAGTCTAACGCCTATAAAAAATTGTGTACAAACGAATTGCCTTAATGTGTATTATTATCGCAAAATTATCTTAAGACATTTATTGATAATTTTATAGCGTCATAATAATCGATTTATTAACAAGATTAACAATTTAGTAGATACCAAGAAATCTGTTTAATAATGGGTACTTAACCTCTTTGGATACGTATCTGTTAAGGAAAACAATCACATTGCTATAATGTCAGCCTCTGTAAACTAATTGGTAGTGACCCCGCCTACGAAGCTGGAGGTTCCGGGTTCAAATCCCAGCGACGGCATTTTTATATTTAGGTATGTATTTATCAAAAACAATGTGCCTTGGTCGTGGTTGTCAATTATTTAAATATCTATATGTATCTATATGTATTATGTGTATCGCATGGTACCCACATCACAAGGCTTAATTGTGCTTACCGTGAGACTAGGTCGATGCGTGTAAGATGTGGTTGTTCTCTGCTTAAGATAATATATTGTTTCGTATAATTGTATAGTGTTCTGATAAGGAAAAAGTAGAAAAAACTTGTTTTCTCGCAAAAATTAGTAATTTTTAAATTCATAATTTTTGTAAGAAATGTTAAGTGGGAAGAAATGTACTTCAAAATCAGCCAATAAGGCCTTTAGTTTAATTATTATTATTGTGTATATTTTGTTGTAGCACCGCCCACTTCTTTGCTTTGCCTTGACATTGACTGGTACAGAATCGCCTGTTGTATGTTAAAGTTTTCTTTTATGCAACAAAGATTTAAAAAAATATCGAAGAAGACAATCTTATCTCCATGTCGTGACGGCAGTAAGAATGCATTTGTCACCCCAACTCTTCCTGCGGATGTCGTAAGAGTCGACGAAGGGATTGAAGTGTCAAAGTCACTGATTAGTTGATTTGTTGATAGGCGGTAGCATCATCATAGTGAATACATTTACTGCGATCGCCAATTCGCTTACCGTGTCGTTTATGGACATTTACCTCCTAATGCATCTATACGCTTAGAAGAGTCCTGCGTCCAGCAGTGAACCTGAGATAGATCTAGAACTTGATATTTTATTTTCACTAATTACTTATTTCATTTTAAATTATTGTACCAATGTTATTTGAATAGAAGATTTGACCTGAGATAGGCTGATGATGTATGTTTATATGCACAATCTTATAAATCTTCAAGTCAACCTATCTCTAGTCAGAAGTTACGGATACTCGGAAGTTTGGGGTACAGACAGTGGCCACTATGAATAGAATGATAAATTACTGAAATGGCATTTGAGGGAACCGGGGCAAGATGGTGAACTTCACGCGAATCGAAACCTATTGTTACCATGATTTGTGCGTCGATTTCAAAAAAAGTGTAAAGTCCATTTCAAATACGAAGGCCCGATTCCACTTGACAAAATCATTAGGCGTTAACAATAGGATCAGTGATAACAAGAGATAGGTACCTGTCCAGACCCTTTTGTGGCGTGATATTTTTTGCATACATCGATGTACAATTGTACACGTGCCAATTTGTAGTAGACCAATTAAATGACAAAAGTGTCGAATGGCACCGGGTCTTCGTAATTGAAATGGACTATAGGTACATAGTTAAGGGCACAGTCAGAATAAAAATCACAATCGATTCCATTGTATTATAAAAGTTAGTCATACAAACTTTACCTATCATCCTATCAAAAGTGATTGAACTGAACATTAAAAATAAAAATTATCTAAAAATGTTGGACACTGGGGCTACACATGGATTTTTGTTAGTTCATTCTCGTATACGGAACTCTGAAATGGTAAGGGTAAAATGATGTAAGGGTTTAGTTTATAAAAATCAAACGTGTTGTGAAAATACAAAGCAAATTATTTATTAAAATAATAGATGTTATATATGTCGGAGACATGAGTTACAAAATCTAGAAAACGATAAGCAATGTTTTGCTTGGAGTGGTCTTTGCTTGATCCATGCAGGTAGATGATAAATCAGGTTGGGATCTACCCACCTATGAACAGGTGGCTGGTGACCTGACAGTATAAAAGGTCACTACTGCAGTGTTCATCAATTCATTCTCGTGTTAGACATTGAACGATTCACTCTTGTCTTGTTATGTGAAGGGTTTACATTCTTACGAAGGAAGTTATTTCTATGGGGTATGCATCTATGCATGGACGCAAGCTTGGAACTCTCCATTCGTTTTCTACTAGTGCGTAGATGCGTGGATGCAGTATTCTGAGTACTGTTAGTAACGAGTAGCTAGGAGGCATAACTGAAATCCTACCCCTCTTAGCTCGGCTGTCGTTCGGGCTCTCCGTTATCAGCAAGTGGGATAAAGAATCAAGGCTCACGGAACAGTGAGTACTGGTATTGTATTACATGTAAACGGTAATGTTTAAAATCGACAACAGTTGGTAAGGTAATGATTGTTTTCAATGTTTGCAGTAGGGCTCCCGATATACGTACTATTCGCCGAACCGTAGCTCCGTGTCCTTAACCCCGGCGGTACTAAGATCACGAATTTCACAGTCACGCCGAGATACGTACCCGAATCTTTGTTTGTATACGTATCTACGAATCTTGGCTTCGTTCTGGCAACGACTGCTCGTGGCATGGATCCGGCCGGACCAATTACAATGCAAACAAATAAGGCCTATTATTGAATTACAACTTATTTTTAAAGTACGTATTGAGTATTATACTCTGAATCGGGACGAACGGGATTTTATTGATTAGACTTGCATTTTTCGTATCGATTTATGTTATAGAATAACGTGGTAGGTACTGTGTTCTATATAACAAGCGACGGTGTTATTTATGGATTAGAATTCATATTGTGATTTTGAATCACCAGATAGAAAAATGAAAAAAAGAATGTTTGCTATAGGTACATAAAAGATAATATAGTCGTTCATTTAAGTTTATTACCTGCCAGGCGGCCCTTTTGTAGATAAGACCTATACTAAGAATTTGCACGCGCAAAGTAGCTAACAACTAACAATAGTTTGTCTGCGATGTAATTGACCACACGTGGTAATTTTACTGATAAATATGATAACTTGGGCTTTACCTGGTACACCTTTTGTTTGTGAAGTTGAATGAAATAGCCGCATCTTTGTTTTGTTATAGATAAGCGGGGATGTTTTAGTTAATTCGAAAAGGGCTATTTCGGGTTTTGGTTTTATACGTGTTTAGTCACTAATAAGATTGCAGTCCGGACAGACTTAGCGAGAGTTGAGTCGAATTTAAATTAATTGTTTTATTATTATTTTGATACGTTTTTGTATTGTTACTGTTGGTGAGAAGATAGCGTTTTTAAAGTGTATTAATAATGAAGATAAGTTGGGTGTGGAGTTATGCCACCAGGGTCGGTGACACGGCTTTATGCACTTTGTGCAATGATTTTCGTGTCGTGGTGGTACAACAGGATCGATAGGAAAGCATTTGAAAGCGGTGCACCTAAAATCTCCCGTCATCGTCACGACATCCAATGAGTTAGTATATTGTATTTTTTAATTATGTTGCTTTTTAATATCCTTTTGTATTTTAAAAGTTCCTTTAGGTGGGTATTTTGTAGGAAATAACGCTGCAAATGTGTATATTTATGACGCATTTATTTTGTTCCTGAGTTATGGGTTTCCTAGTATAGATTAATCGTTGTCTGGTACCCTCAATATTGATTTATGTATGTATTTATATCAATTTTATTGCACAAAAGAAAAACTAAATTATGATAATATATTTAGAACTAAGAAAAAATATTTACTCCGCACTGTGTTATATATTTTTTAACTTCCGTTCACATCTCATTATTAAATTAGGTAATTAATACATGACAATGTGTCAGTTTTTATTAATATTGAACTCAGAAAATATCTATATTTTATAATTCTGCCCTCCTTACCTTAAAAAGCTGTAAGTAATATGTAAAATTTAATTTCAGTACGTATACACGTTATCATACTGAAATTAAGTACAATTATTTATTACATTTTCAAACTAAGTTATCGCACTTTACGTTAGAAAGGCAATTAGGTAACCACTAAATTAGATTCACAAATATCACGGTACATTCTCATCAGTTTTCCTTAGTCCTTAAAGACGACGCATCGGATCGTCACTCAACAACGCGGGCGGAACGGATCTGCGTGTAATTAAGATACGTATCCCCGTGTACACGTGTATACGTATCTTTATTGATACGTAGCCGTGTAACCGGCAGGAAACGGGCCTTAAAACCGTTGCCGTGTAACACGGCAACGGGGATCCGGCTACGGTTACACGAAACACGGTCACGACCACGAGCCCTAGTTTGCAGTTAAGTTTGATTTGAGTATAAAAGGTCACTACTGCAGTGTTCATCAATTCATTCTCGTGTTAGACATTGAACGATTCACTCTTGTCTTGTTATGTGAAGGGTTTACATTCTTACGAAGGAAGTTATTTCTATGGGGTATGCATCTATGCATGGACGCAAGCTTGGAACTCTCCATTCGTTTTCTACTAGTGCGTAGATGCGTGGATGCAGTATTCTGAGTACTGTTAGTAACGAGTAGCTAGGAGGCATAACTGAAATCCTACCCCTCTTAGCTCGGCTGTCGTTCGGGCTCTCCGTTATCAGCAAGTGGGATAAAGAATCAAGGCTCACGGAACAGTGAGTACTGGTATTGTATCACATGTAAACGGTAAGGTTTAAAATCGACAACAGTTGGTAAGGTAATGATTGTTTTCAATGTTTGCAGTTAAGTTTGATTTGAGTCGTGTTTTAGAAAACTGCAATGTTCTTTTTTTTGGTGATTACTGTTGTAAGAAAACATGTGGGTAGTTATCCTACCCATTTGACAAAAAAAAAAGAAATAAAAACAGTAATTCTAGTGATTTCAAAGTATATCATGACCCATACTTGTTACTTATTTAGTTGTGAAATACTAGCAGTACCAAAATATGGGCAGGTAGCCCTTTGTTTTGTTTTGTTTGTAGTGTGCCAAAAATTAATTCTTTGTCGTGACAAACATTTTCTATCCGTGCCTGTTGTGAAAACTTTTCTATGCGTGTGAAATTACCGTTACAGATGTTCAACCTCAAGATCACTGTGAGAGTGGTCAGCGGTTTCGTCCATGATGACTATGCTGTGGTGATGACAATTTATTGCAAGGTGTACACGAAAATAAGAGAAAAACTGCCAAAGATGCGAGTTTTGGAGCAACAGAAATAAAAGGACAGGTTTCGTTCCAATTGTTTTAATGCAAAATTCGAAGTAGTCATTTAAAAATTAACGGTTGACATTTGTTTGTAGCATGAAGTTTTGTGTCCTCAAAACGTTTTATTATTTGCGAGATTAACTTGGTTGTAGTAAAGTGAAGTCCATCATTATTTTAATGACAAAGTGTACTAGATGCCAATACCCTAAACTTAACTTTCTAGTCTCGTTAGAGCCCAACCTCATCGGGCTGAGCCCGCGTGCAAATTATTTCTGTGATGAAACTGATACCGTACAATTTGATATTTTCAGTTCAACATGGTTAACCAGAGCAACCTGCCGGCATCATTTTTTTTTTTTTTTTTTCTTATTTTATTTAGAAACAAACAGTCATATACAAAAAAGACTTATAAATATTACAAAATATTTAAGACGTTCTACGTATCTAATACTGAAATTAAGTACAATTATTTATTACATTTTCAAACTAAGTTATCGCACTTTACGTTAGAAAGGCAATTAGGTAACCACTAAATTAGATTCACAAATATCACGGTACATTCTCATCAGTTTTCCTTAGTCCTTAAAGACGACGCATCGGATCGTCACTCAACAACGCGGGCGGAACGGATCTGCGTGTAATTAAGATACGTATCCCCGTGTACACGTGTATACGTATCTTTATTGATACGTAGCCGTGTAACCGGCAGGAAACGGGCCTTAAAACCGTTGCCGTGTAACACGGCAACGGGGATCCGGCTACGGTTACACGAAACACGGTCACGACCACGAGCCCTAGTTTGCAGTTAAGTTTGATTTGAGTATAAAAGGTCACTACTGCAGTGTTCATCAATTCATTCTCGTGTTAGACATTGAACGATTCACTCTTGTCTTGTTATGTGAAGGGTTTACATTCTTACGAAGGAAGTTATTTCTATGGGGTATGCATCTATGCATGGACGCAAGCTTGGAACTCTCCATTCGTTTTCTACTAGTGCGTAGATGCGTGGATGCAGTATTCTGAGTACTGTTAGTAACGAGTAGCTAGGAGGCATAACTGAAATCCTACCCCTCTTAGCTCGGCTGTCGTTCGGGCTCTCCGTTATCAGCAAGTGGGATAAAGAATCAAGGCTCACGGAACAGTGAGTACTGGTATTGTATCACATGTAAACGGTAAGGTTTAAAATCGACAACAGTTGGTAAGGTAATGATTGTTTTCAATGTTTGCAGTTAAGTTTGATTTGAGTCGTGTTTTAGAAAACTGCAATGTTCTTTTTTTTGGTGATTACTGTTGTAAGAAAACATGTGGGTAGTTATCCTACCCATTTGACAAAAAAAAAAGAAATAAAAACAGTAATTCTAGTGATTTCAAAGTATATCATGACCCATACTTGTTACTTATTTAGTTGTGAAATACTAGCAGTACCAAAATATGGGCAGGTAGCCCTTTGTTTTGTTTTGTTTGTAGTGTGCCAAAAATTAATTCTTTGTCGTGACAAACATTTTCTATCCGTGCCTGTTGTGAAAACTTTTCTATGCGTGTGAAATTACCGTTACAGATGTTCAACCTCAAGATCACTGTGAGAGTGGTCAGCGGTTTCGTCCATGATGACTATGCTGTGGTGATGACAATTTATTGCAAGGTGTACACGAAAATAAGAGAAAAACTGCCAAAGATGCGAGTTTTGGAGCAACAGAAATAAAAGGACAGGTTTCGTTCCAATTGTTTTAATGCAAAATTCGAAGTAGTCATTTAAAAATTAACGGTTGACATTTGTTTGTAGCATGAAGTTTTGTGTCCTCAAAACGTTTTATTATTTGCGAGATTAACTTGGTTGTAGTAAAGTGAAGTCCATCATTATTTTAATGACAAAGTGTACTAGATGCCAATACCCTAAACTTAACTTTCTAGTCTCGTTAGAGCCCAACCTCATCGGGCTGAGCCCGCGTGCAAATTATTTCTGTGATGAAACTGATACCGTACAATTTGATATTTTCAGTTCAACATGGTTAACCAGAGCAACCTGCCGGCATCATTTTTTTTTTTTTTTTTTTTTTTTCTTATTTTATTTAGAAACAAACAGTCATATACAAAAAAGACTTATAAATATTACAAAATATTTAAGACCTGGAGTTTCCTTATACGATATAAATCGCAGTCTACATTATGTATACATGTACATATATGTTAAGCATAGTTAAAAAAAAAAGAGTAATACAGTGTAGGTTAAATAATAATCTTCAGTGTAGGTGATAATAGGTATTATAAAGTAACCCGGGTTCCGTTCCCGTTGAAGGCATACGCTAGTGTGCACAAACATATGCCACTTAGTTACATATGTTATACATGCATTAAGCATACAGTGTGCTACCATGCTGCCGTCATAAGCTAAAAGGCCGTCTTTTGACATTTTGACGAAATTGACTTTTTGAGATATTCGTAATGTCCAGATGAAGCCGCATCGACCTATCTGGTCCATTATCTTCTAGAAGGCTTAGTTCTCGAGATAAATTCGTTAAAAAGGCCGTATTTACATCAATTTTGCAAGAGTTCCTAATCTAAAAGGCGACTTTTGACCTATTCAAAGCTAAAAGAACGTATATGCTAGCTATACGTCTTTTTAGCCTTTAACAAGAACTTAATATTATTCACAGTGTCTAGCCTAAAATAACGTATACTACAAATACAAAGCAAGAAAGACGTATAACCTTCAATACGTTCTTTTAGGATAGTATCGGTACCATAACATTAGATCTGACTCTAGTCTAAAACATCGTATAACGTTTTATTTGGATAAAAATGTCGTATACGTAATTTTAGCTTAGCATCACTTTACTATTTTTCTTTCACGGCAGTAATCTATAAATACGTATTACTGTTATACGTTCTTTTTAGTCTGTACGGAGTTCGTAATTATACGATGTATACATGTCAAATGGCCGCGACTGACACTAACTACTTAATAAAGCCGTATATTAAAACTAGTCAATGAAGACGTAATTGGAGTGAGAAAGACTGATGCCCGAAATTTGTGAATTCCGAAGTTCGCAGTAGGTATACAGGTTGTGACGGTCCCTATGAGAGCTGTGGCGGCTTATATCGCGCGCTAATTAGTCGACCGAATACCAAGGTATGAAAATATAATTTTCTCAAATATGACATGAAATATTAATAATATGTTCCTTGTAATACAATGATACATTGATATTAGGTTCTTTATAATATGCAGTATATTATTATGGCTGCAAAGTATGAAGTATAAGACGAGACTAGGAGAAGAGGCTGTTAATGGATTTTAGGCAGGCCTAGGCACTATGCAGTCTTGATTTCATACCACATAAATTGTGGTACAGGCTTCATATCATTCAGCCCTTTCAAAAAATATATTCACACGAACTGCAACGCAACAGTGCAACGTCTTGTTGTTTGGTGCAATTATGATATTATATTTTTATATCTTGTGTCATTTTCAATAGTTACGAGTAGTTACGGAGTTACACTGGGAAAGGAACATGTGACAATTTTTAACTATGAAGCATGATTTAGGAGATACAGCTCTATTATTTTGTTGTTTTTTGTTTACATTTTTTTCATTGCTTGTTTGAGAAAATCACTATATATTTATATGTCCAATTTTATTTATTTATTTTACCTGCCCTTCACTTATTTGATATCCTCTTTTTTAAATTATTTTTAAGAAATCAAAGTCGAAGATTTTGTCAAAGTTGAAGTTCAACTATTTAAACTTCGGAACTTACCAACTTGGAACATCTTATTGTATTACAATCATTTCTGTGAGTAACTCTTAAATCCCAAAACTTTATGATTTTTTTTTTATTTTGGTTACCAGTATTTTAATTATTTACAAAGTTAATATATTAAAGAAATTTAAGCTATTTTTGATGTTTTATTAAATGAGAAATCTCATTACGTTATACTGTTAAGCTTTAAAAGTACTGTGACAAATGGTAACTTGATTGCCTTTGGTACTAATACCTAAATAGATTTTTAGTTTAAGTAGGTATCTGTCTAAAAAATATACATGTATACACTAATCATCGTTGTCACAGATAATAATGTTAAGGAATTTAATGTTCTTTTTTTAATACTCTACCCAAATAATTTACGTACCTATTCGAACCAAAGACAATTAAAGAAGCATTCATTGTAATAATGTTTATACTTGAGAATAACACAAACAAGATTCTTTATTTAGTAAACATAAAAAAAACTTTAAATTCTCACGAGTAACACAAGTTAATTTAATTATTTAAAAAAAGTAACGATTTTAAATAAAATTATTAAATTAAAACATAAGTCTGAGAACAATAATTATTATGTTTGTTTTGTATGACTTTTTGTCCCTGATTAAAAATGTGTCTTTTGTTTCAAATATGTGTCAGCCTTCGTAATCTACTTGGTAGTGACCCTGCTTACGAAGCTGGAGGTTCCGGGTTGAAATGCCGGTGAGGGCATTATTTGTGTATTTATTTATCACAAATATTTATTTCGTAGTCGTAGCGGTAAGCTAATGTGAATGGAATACTTAAAGACATGTGGCTTTAAGTATTAGATTCATATTAGCTTTAATCTTTATGTATCTACTTTTTAGTATATTGTCGCACTTCACAATCCTTAATTGAGCTTATCGTGGGACTATGTCGATTTTTGTAAGATTTCCCACGATATATGTTTATTATTTACTTAAGATATTTAATAAAAATATGTTACTGCATAACCGTACTTATATACATTTAACAGCTAAAACTAATCTATAAAGCAGTATATTACATGCCATTGGTATTTATACGTACTTTAAGATTAGCATACGATACGAAAATGTCAAATAAGTATTAATCTTGCTTAAATGCTAACTAAAAAGAACGTATAAGTGGTATATAACATTTTTAACGTAAGACTTTTGATAAAAAAAGTACATTGTTGCTAAGCTAAAAAACAGTATGTGACTTTATACGGCTTTTTTGATTAGTAACCATACGTTGACAAGGAAATCATAAGTTAGAATGCCGTATAACGTGTTTTTACTGCCTTTTAGGTTAGTACGACCTACAGTTTTTTAAGCGTAAAACTAAGCTAAAAGTATTTTTGTTAAATAAAAAAAAAACGGATGTAATAAAGTACATACGAAAATCGTTTTTTGTACGTCCGTATATGTAGCTCCCATATACAAAATAAAAAAGTGGAAAAAGTTGTTTCATTTCGGAGAAATTACAAAAAAACGGTTTTTGGCGATTATCTCGAAAGTAACTTTTGTCAAAAGACGGCCTTTTAGCTTATGACGGCAGCATGACCCAGGGTTCCAAGAAAATGGGCAATAATACGGATTGTTTTCAAGTATTAAGAGTTGATAGATAATTGAATTAACTGGACAACAAATTTTATTTCCCTCAATTTAGGTATCAAAGTAGGTAATCAATGGAAAATTAATTATGTTTAATATTATAATTTTTTATTATTTAATGCTCACGGTTTGGCTAAAAATATGCATCTCAATCCTATATTTCAATAGAAAGATGTCAACACACCTAACACACCGTATGCTTATGCTATGATTTTAATTCTATGTGACACTAGTGATAAACACATTTAATAGTTTTAAGTGGACAATGGAATAAATCTATGTCATAAAGTTTTTTATTTTTGTTAAATTGTATGCAAGCACGTCTTATAAATATATTTTTCGCATAAAAAGTTCTACAAAAGGGTATTGAGAATAATCTTTTTTTCCTACATTGGCGCTGGCGTCTACAGGGGACACTTAAATATATTTGATGTAGTAATGAGGGGACGTCCAGAGTATTGTGCAAGATCTTGTAGAGAAGGACGGAATCTACACAGTCTCGACGATCACTGAGAGTTTGGAGTTTATGATGAGTTAGCGATTCATTATAATTAACATGGGCATGATCAGTCCTAAAGTCGAGAGTTTTTACAAATTTTCTTTGTATCCGTTCTATTCTCTCAATATGGATTTTGTGATAAGGTTTCCAAACTGCGCACGCAAACTCGAGATGACTGCGAACAAAGCTGTTAAAGAGGATTTTGTAAGTGGCACTATTTTTAAATGGTCTTGCTAATCGTAGAATAAAACCTAATTGTTGAAATGACTTTTTTATTACGTAGTCCAAATGCGGAATAAACGATAGTTTTGAATCCATCAGAACGCCAAGATCACGGATTTGTGTCACTCTACTCAGACGATTATTGCATAACGTAAGGCTATAGGGATTATATGATTTTTTTTTGAAAAATTTATGACAAAACATTTATTTAGATTTAAGAATAAATGATTATTAGAACAATAGGTCTCAAAATTTAACAGATCATCTTGCAATAAAGAATAATCGTCTACAGAATTAATGATTTTATAAATTTTTGTATCATCTGCGTAAAGCAACACCTTAGAATGTTTGATATATTTATCGATATCGTTAATAAAAAGCGTGAACAGCAAGGGGCCCAAATGAGATCCCTGTGGCACACCGGAGCTAATGGACTTCCATTGAGACGTGTAACCACATAAGACTACACATTGGCTTCGATTTTCGATATACGACTTAATGGATGGCCCGTGACACGCCGTCGGGACGTGATGACAGCATCATGGATGTTGCTGTCATCACGTCCCGACGGCGTGGCAGAGGAAGACTGGTGTCGCTACTGCCTATCGTGAACACGTGGTGCAACGCGTGGCGTGCCCACACCATCACAACAGACAGCGTTGTTGATCCGGTGAGAAGTTCACATTTTGTTGGGCTATTTGAGCCCTGGGCTGATTAGTGAAACTAATGTTGTAGTAGTAATCGCGGGATTATCCTTTTGAGTTTATCAAATTGAAAATGCCGACGATGATGATGAAGGTCATGATGAAGGTCATGATGAAGGTCACGATGAAGGTCACGATGAAGGTCATGATGAAGGTCATGATGAAGGTCATGATGAAGGTCATGGTGAAGGCCATGATGAAGATCATGGTGAAGGTCATGATGAAGGTCATGATGAAGGTCATGATGGTGGTCATGATGATGATCATGATGACTGTCATGATGATGGTGATGATAATAATTTCTTATTATTTGGGCTGTCAATAGTTTCAGTTTGACTTCTTTAGTTCAATTAAACTTGTAAGTTTTATTGAAATTAATCAATTAGTTTGCAATCGTGGAATGAAACTTTTTACATTTTTGTTGGGTTCGGTTTTCTCAGACTACATACACCATTTATCATTCGTAGTCGTAGGTGTAAAATCGGATCTATTTTTCCGTCTCAGTGCGGCCACGATTGTGAGTGGCGTGCGTTTGGTTTAATGGTGTATGTGGTCAAGGCGTTTAGATTGTGCGACAGCCATGTAGGTGGTTGTTAAGACTCAGTTGCTGGGTGTAGCATCTGGAGTATTGTAACTGCTGTGAGTACTGCAACCCATTTGTTGGTTTGTTGAAGTGTTTCATTTGACTATTGTAGAACTGTGTCGGTTCACTTTATCAGCCTATCTCGGTCCACTGCTGGACGTAGGCCTTTCCTATTGGTTCAGACTATACTATACTATGCGTATAGACGCATTAGGAGGTAAATGCCCATAATCGCCACGCTGGGCAAACGGATTGGCGATCGCAGCAATGTGTCCACCATGATGACGCTGCTGCCCATCATCAATCTTGTATCAAAGGATGGTCAGTGACACTTTAATCCCTTAGTCGGCTTTTACGACACCCGCGGGAAGAGTAGGGGTGGTGACAAATGTATTCTTACTGCCGTCACCACACGGCCTACGTCTCTGTCGGTTACTGGCTAGTAAAGTAGTAAGTACATAGTTAGACTGACTAGTCTATTTCGAATGTTAATGAAGTTGATTTTAATTCCCTGGGTTGATTAAACGAGTACCTTAAGAAAATATGATTCTGAATTGCGGCATTAAAATTTTCTATTAACTACTTTAAATGCGGAAAGGGTAATTTTTAAATTTAATGAGTTCTAATCATCAGTCATGTGAGCTTTCAATGGACCGAGAGCAAGTCCGAGGGATTGAGCGTGATCGAATAATCGCATCGGAAGTTCCGGAGCATGTAAAAGGTGCACGTGGACTGCTTTTTATGTGCAGTATACTCTTTGCGAGGAGTAGCACTTACGCGGCTGAGATGGTTAACTTCTGATAGGTTATTGGATCCTAACAATCCGATGGACTGAAATGAAATCGGATGGTTATGATGTAACCTGGTTGAGTAATTTACGTTTTTGTTTGAGTCGAGAGGTTGACTAATTTGAATCATTCATTAATTGAGATAATTTTGGTAATGCCACAAAAGAAGTTATTGTTGTTAAACGGGATGAGGTGACTATGTCACAATATAATTTCCGATGGACATAAACGTGACTTGTGTTTCCTTAATTTTGATTTTACTGATAACTGAAACTGAGCTGGTGGCACTATCAAAATTGTCTAACAAATTGAAGTTCATAAATGATTGAATACAGATAACATTTTGTTGTTAATGAAAATGCTAGAAAGCCAAGTACCACGTGAAGTAGATGAAGATTGTTGTGGCATAAAGGATGAGGTTCTCAGTTCGGTTGGTCGACCGTACCAGAGGCTTGATCGTAGCCGTAGCCCGTTAGAAGTCGGTGTCTACCTTTGAGTAGTCCGTGGGTACGCGGTGCGCGATAAGCTCTGGCGGAGGTCGGGTCTTGTAGAGACCGTAGAGTCAGGGTTGACTCGGCGATCCCTTGGGGATGCGCGTAGTGTGTGGTTATGTGATAACCAATAGGCCACGAATGAGAGACCTGCTTCCGAACGTTTGCCGTCATGTGTTTTACGTAAAAGGTGGCTAAGCCAGGTGGTACTTGTTTGGTCTTGCATTTAAATTGGTGGTAATTAATTGACTTTAAGTGAACCTAAATTCAGTTGCAAAGAATAAAATTATTTTCCTTGAGTTGAGTTGATTTTACGTAGACAGATAATTTGGTCAGGAGTAACCGAGTGGTGACAAAGATTACTGATGTACGTGTTTGTTTCAGATACAAGCGAGGACGCTTGTCTTGTCAGTATGGCCGTGTCGGAGACATGAGTTACAAAATCTAGAAAACGATAAGCAATGTTTTGCTTGGAGTGGTCTTTGCTTGATCCATGCAGGTAGATGATAAATCAGGTTGGGATCTACCCACCTATGAACAGGTGGCTGGTGACCTGACAGTATAAAAGGTCACTACTGCAGTGTTCATCAATTCATTCTCGTGTTAGACATTGAACGATTCACTCTTGTCTTGTTATGTGAAGGGTTTACATTCTTACGAAGGAAGTTATTTCTATGGGGTATGCATCTATGCATGGACGCAAGCTTGGAACTCTCCATTCGTTTTCTACTAGTGCGTAGATGCGTGGATGCAGTATTCTGAGTACTGTTAGTAACGAGTAGCTAGGAGGCATAACTGAAATCCTACCCCTCTTAGCTCGGCTGTCGTTCGGGCTCTCCGTTATATATATGATGTAAAATATTAGATGTCATATACCAAAGAAAAACGTGCAGGCATGTATTGCTTGCCCTTAGAGAATGGTCAAAGGCGCCTAGCCTTGTAAGGGATTGCATATACCCGAGAAAATTGACCGGTGGTTACTAAGACCGAGTGGCCGAGGGGTACAGGCATAAGCCGCGAAAGTTGAGTACGTGGGTTCGATCCCCACTAACCGGTAGCGTTAGCGTTAGATCATTTTTTTCATCTCCTCACGATTCTGTTTCTGATTATTCGAATGTCATTCTTTAATAATATCTCCATGTATTTAAATATTTACCGAAACGAGCTACTTACGTAATTTAAGTTGATAGTGCTAGACATAATATAAATATTTGGATCCCTTTAGAGGATCTTCGTCATGGAGTATCGACCAAACTCCAATGTGTACCTGACGAGATATGTTTCAGTCTCACGTTAGATAACTCAAAAAATGTCCCCAAGTAGATTTTTAAGCAAAAACATTTTCCTTCTTTTGAGAACCTAAATACTTCCTCAGGAAGGCGGCCCTTCGTCAGAGCAACTTCGTCACGTTCAAGTTTGGATTGTAAACCAGGAAATCTGCAGAGCCCGCTACGCTGAGGTTTACAGGGTTGTATCCGACACCATGATCTGCTCTGGTTGGCTCGACGTCGGTGGCCGCGACCAGTGCCAGGGTGACTCCGGAGGTCCTCTCCTCCATAATGGAGTGGTTGTTGGAGTTTGCTCTTGGGGAGAGGGTTGCGCTGATTCCAGGTACCCTGGAGTAAATGCTAGAGTATCGATATTCACTGCCTGGATTCAAGCTAACGCGTAAATAATCCGAAAAGATCTTCGCTGATCCAACGAGATCCTTACCTATTGTTTAACTTTTCCAAGCTGTCGCAATAAATTTTTAGAAGCAAGTACGTTTTCAGTTTATTGAGTTTACAAATTATTTTGTACATTAGGACGAAGGGACGATATAGGCGCACGATTAGAGTGGTTTACCCAAAATACTAATGTAGATAAAGAGTTTTTTTTACTGTATCCACTTAAGTACATTTTAATAATGTTATCAATCGTTATGTTCCTTAATATAACAACAAAAAATTCACATAAGACAAAGTCGAGATACCTAAACAAGGTAAGGCGTAGGAAGGATGGAGCTGTCCTACATGTAGTTAAAAGAACAATATTTATTCGGAATGTCAAGGCGCGTGGGACGCAAGGGCATACTTTTTTGACATTCCGAATAGACTCTAGGTATTAGTAGTTTTGATGTTTTATAAGATGCATAAGATACCTACATAAATTCCCTCGGTTACTAAATGGATTAAACTAATGCTTAATCTGTTTATTTATACCCACTACTGATTTGATATCAATTCCACGTCATCAAAAACACTCCTACTTAAAATATTAATTATAATCAGTGAAGCTAATCGCAGGAGTATAAATATCTAGGACTATTGAAAACAGCGCAGTCTAGTTTTGGAAAATGCGTGCTGCTGTATTACTTCTTACCATCATCGCCGCCGTTTCGGGTAAGTTTCTCAGCTATTTGAGTAAATAATGAAGGGCGGCGTAGGACTGGTCATTGTGGCAATGTTTGGGAGAGGCGTATGTTCAGCAGTGGCCGTCTTTCGTCTGATATGATGATGAATAAAGAGTAACCCTTGTATTCATAAACGCCTCCTAACTATTATGATAAGACTGACAGGGAGAAACAATATTTGTCGGCTTGCTAAGTTAGGAGATGCTTATGAAAGGGATAAGGTTTTAGTTATCCCTATGTCAGGCCAGAGAAGAGCGGAGATTAAAAAGGATCTCGAACCAAATTACATGAGTAACGCAGTTTAAATGTAGAAGTATCTTTTTTATGAAATTAGGTACAAAAATAAGAGCATCCAATGAGTAAGAGTTGCTGATAATAGTTTATAATGCAGTTCACTATATTGGAATTAGCGCTAGAGAGACTGAGAGTGTGTTCAGTGCTCAAGTAGAATACAATTCTTTTGAACATTTGCCGAATATACTGTTTTCTATGTTTCGATTTTACAAGCTTTTCTGGGTCTCGGTGTTGTTAAAATTTTAAAATATTAAGGATATAATAATTACATGACAAGCCATTATAGTAGATACAAGACGCTATAGGTAGCTCATAACAATAATAGCGTCAAAGGTTACCAGCCTAGATAATACCACGTTCATTGTCACCATCACTGTAAGGTAATTATCCAAATATTTCAGCATGGCAGGACACACCCGGACAAAGGATTGTGGGAGGATCAGTCACCACCATTGAGCAGTATCCTTTCCAAGCTGGTCTGCTATCCTCATGGGACCTAAGCTACTATGGCCAAAGCTGCGGTGGTACCATCCTGAACACCAGATCTGTTTTGACAGCGGCTCATTGCTACACGTGAGTAGATATTTGTTTATATGTTACGATTCAGAAATCGAGGTGTACATTTATATTACCAGCCCATTTCAGTCACTGTTGGATGTGGGCCTCTCTTATTATTACTTTTCTATGCGTATGGACGTATTAGAAGATGACGCCCATATCAGTTGTGCAAGCGGGTTGGCCATTGCAGTAGCGGGGCACTGTGATGGCGGTGAAATACATGATCGAATTCATATACAGGCTAGTAAAAAATAATTGCATTCCAAATGGCTGTGAGGTTTTGGGATATAGAATAATCATCCACCTCCAATCAAAAACCTCCTAGAGGAGCTATTCTGAGTCCCTAACCTAACAGGCAACGCCAAATTTTTTACTTAATTGTGCCGCGTAAAACATCTAAATAATATGATTACGTCAATATCTAAAGTCCATCATACGATGCGATAAAAAGCGTGACGCCGCAAATCACTACCGTTCCATATCTAGGCTTATCCTTTTATCTTTAACACAATACTGATTGATTCCAGTTTCTTCATTGCTGCAAACCGTTTCCGAGTCCGTGTTGGTTCCACCTGGGCCAACAGTGGAGGAGTCGTTCACAGCGTCCAACAGAATATTCTCCACCCAAGCTACAACGCCAATACTGTCGACAATGACGTTGCCATCGTCCGTCTCGCCAGTACCATCACATTCAACAACCAGGCGCGAGCGGGTTCCATCGCTGGTGCCAACTACAATCTTGCTGACAACCAAGTCGTTTGGGCTACCGGTTGGGGAGCAACTTCGGTGAGGAGCCATTAACCTTACAGTCACGTTAAAAATACTTCAGAACCTATGCTCATGGCACAAGGATCAAAATCGTTAATATGTTTTTGGAGTCGACCGTACCTGGGTTATTGTCAGTCGGAAACACAAAAATTGTCCGCTCTGTGGTCAAAAATTAACAGCTTTTATAAATCTATGTTACGATTTGATTGTATAGGACTATAGACCGGGGAATCTAGTTGTACCGTCAATTGTTTTATCACAAAATGAGTACAGGAATTCCTTAACTTTAGGTATGTTCACCGAAAAAACGATAACCTAAATCTGACAATGATCTTTGCTGTGGTTGATAAATGAAAGACAAGGAAGAAGATTTCGTTTCACAAATTTCAGCAAGCCCTCGAGAGCAACTGACGCATCTCTTGGTTTGTAGAATTTATATTCATTCACAGATTAGACAAGGAATTCGTCTAAGAAACCAGTTCCGTTGGGGTATGGCTACAACCTGAACTTAGTTTTCTTTTAGATGAGAGTATTTCTTCGTAAGATGATAAGAAAGATTTACGCAAATCAAAACGTAGTGATTCTAATTGTATAAAAAGCAGTTATCATGATAGGAATGAATAATGCACTGGCAAGTGACAGTAGAAAAATAAAATCGTTATCCACTAACATGCCTCGATTTTTACGATAAAATCTATTATAAAATAAGAGTCATGTTGCCACTGGCATGAAGCATATCAGTGGCTATCACAAAATTGAAATCAGACGACATAATGGCCAGCTTTCGAATAGATTACGTATGCTACGTTTTGTGTATCAACAATAGTCTCCTAAAACGAATATATTTTCCTTTCCAGCAAGGAGGTCCTTCTTCTGAACAACTCCGCCACGTCCAGATCTGGACCGTGAACCAAGCAACCTGCAGGACTCGTTACGCTGAAATCGGCAGGACTGTCACCGACAACATGCTCTGCTCTGGTTGGTTGGACGTTGGTGGTCGCGACCAGTGCCAGGGTGACTCTGGCGGTCCTCTCATCCACAATGGAGTTGTTGTTGGAGTGTGCTCTTGGGGTCAGGGTTGTGCTCTTGCCAGGTATCCTGGCGTTAACGCTAGGGTCTCCAGGTTCACTGCCTGGATCCAGGCTAATGCTTAAACAGGATATTATGAAGCTTTGTAAAATCACATTCAGATTACTGACTTTTTGGAAATGAACAATAAAGTTAACATCAACAGATTTTTCATTTTATTAAAGTTTCTGGATTCTGTAAAATGTAATTTCCTGCCTCACACAGCAATACTCTGGAATGATTTGTCGCCTGCGGTGTTTCCAGACCGTTACGATCGTCAAACATTCGGCAACGCACTTGTAATGCCACGGGTGTTACGGGTATCCATGTGTCCATGGGCGACGGTGGTCGTTTATCATCAGGCGATACGTCTGCTCGTTTACCTCCTGTTCCATAAAAAAATGTATGTTATTGTCTCATGATATGATTAATAATTTATAAATATAACATACGTCTTTGAATCAGCACAATTTTAAAATCGCAAAAACAGTTTTAATGAAAATTTATTGTTAATTTAAATGTGCATATTTTGGCATATAATTTGAAAAATAAATAGCATGCAGCAATCAAGCACAAGCCTGCCTTGTCTAACAGAAAGATTGAATGAAGCCAGCGTTTTTTGAACAAAACCATGAGATACAAATATAAGTATATATGTAAGGTACCTACTCAAAGAGACATAATCCTAATACATAAGTACAATAAATTAAATACTAAAGAATTAAGAAATTGATGTACCTTCCGGACCTATAGCGCCAGTTTCCTGCAAAGAAAGAATCGCACAACCGACTAGAAAACCCTGAAGAACGACCAGTATTTTTTGTAATTATTATTAATTGATATCTTACGTGCAACGTTATGCGCACGAACGTAATCCTCGTTATCATATTTTACATCAATCAGAAAGCTTGATTAAAATTTGAATGAAGATTAATTTCCTAACAAATAAAACAACAGTTTTGCCTAATATTGATTTTATCTATGGATGCAGATGAATTTAGAGACGTGGCAGCTTTAGCGGCTCTTGTGTTGCTAATCTAGTGGCTTGATAAAATTGCTAGCATTGTAACAGTCTTGTCTTTTAATGATGATTCCCGTGATCCACAAAAAAGGAGTACTGTTCCTGACATTCATCAACAGCCTATGATAGTCCACTGCTGGACGTAGGCCTGTTCTATTAACTATGCGTATAGGTGCATTAGGAGGTAAATGCCCATAATTACCACGCTGGGCAAGCGGATTGGCGATCGCAGTAATGTGGCTACTATGATGACGCTACACTCGACTGTATATAAATTGTACAGTTATAATGATTTGAGTTTACAAAAGAATATTGTGTAAATAATTCGTGAAATTGGATTCTTGAAACCACTTGTCCGCTATGTTTACTTGCTGTTTGGATTTTTTCTTTTCTTGAACAAATGAAGCAGAAATATTGTAACATATGTAAAAAATGATAATGTGTAGTAAATGTACTAAATACCAACTTTAGACTCAATAGAACGCAGAACCAGGAGAATGATTATTGCCGGGAAGCTGATGGCTGGGCTACATTCTTTAGCCCATCGGCGGAAAGTTGCCAGTCTGTCGGTGTTCTACAAATTGCACTTCGGGGAGTGTGCTCAAGAGCTTCATGAGCTTAGTCGGTCATCCCTATTTTACCATCCAAAGTCTAGACGCACTACTTGGTAGATATTCCATTTATTCGCACGAAGCGGTTCGCGTCTTCTTTTCTTATGCGTACTGCCAAGGAGTGGAATTCTCTGCCGGCGTCTATATTTCCGAGATCATATAATCCGTCAACCTTCAAGTCAAGGGTGAATAGGCACCTTCTGGGCAAACTCACTCCATCGAAGGTCGCCTATCTGCCCTCGGCTAGTCTGTGGCCATGACTAAGCCCATTTTAAATAAAAAAAAAGTACTAATTATCTTAATACCATTTATTATACCGACGACGATAAGTCACAATGATTAGTCAAAATAATGTCAAATCAACACAAATCATTAAATTCTGAAAACAGTTTAAGAATTGGGATTGTAAAATCCGTGGAGTCATAAGTATAGTACGGTCAAATCGTACATCATTTTACCCTCGCAAACTCGCAAATCAAGTAGTATCGCTGCATTTTTGGTATGTTGTTAAGACACTATAGGACAATATAAAACCACATTTTGCAAGCAAAAAAAAGTTGTGCTAGCTGCGTAGTACGTGAAAAACTTCGAAATTTACGGTCGTTTTTTAGATTCAGATTTTTATTAAAAAATCCTTAAGTTTTTTGATATCATATGTTATTAAACGTTTAAGGACTAATAAAATTCCAACAAGTTGAGCTAACATGCATTACCGTAGGTCTTATAGTTTCAGAGATTCGAGACTTTAAAAAGTACTCTTTTTTGTAAACTAGATAAAATTTTGTGTTTTGCTTACGTTTTCAGCTTAATATCGCCTCACCTAATTATGCTACGAATAACATGCAATAATGACCTTATAGCGCACTTAATATTCTTTAATTAAAGGGTAAAATCAGGTCAGTGAACCTTGTAGTTGAAAGTATAAACGCGAAATTCAAAAGGCAGGAGGCCCGCTATCTAAGTTTTTCATACAAATCGCAAGTCGAGTTGCAAAGCTGCAATTTTGGTATTATAAAGGCCTTATAGATATATACGAAAATGCATATTACAAGAAAAACAAAAAAATAATTTGGGTATAGGACATAAAAAACGGAAAAAAATTCGGTCTTTTTTTAGTTTTTGACGTTTAACTAAAAATCTATTATCTTTTTGATACTGATTGCTAAAAAACTAAGAAAAAACATTAAATCATTAAATTTGAAAGGATTTGAGCTACGTTGCATCACCGTAAGTTATACATATTTTGAGATACGACATTTCAAATAGTGCCCTTTTATCAAAACATAAATTTTAGGTTACGTTAAAGCTATTCACTAAATATTGGCAAAACGTTCGCGCTAAGAAAAAAAAAATTATTGTAGATAATAACTACATCAAATTTGGAACAAATTGAGCCGATAACAATTACTGTAAGTCTTATAGTTGGGGGTATACGAGGCTTCAAAACATGCATTTATTTTCTTAACTTAATGAAGGGCACATTTTGAAATGTTGTATCTCTAAATCTACATATATAACTTAAGGTAATGCAAGGTAGCTCAAATCCTTTCAAATTTAATATTCTTTCTAAGTTTTGTAGCAATTAGTATCAAAAAGATAATAGTTTTTTAATTAAACGTCAAAAAGTAAAAGAAGTACAATATTTTTCAGTTTTTTTTCTTCCTATGCCGAAATTCCTTTATTGTTTTTCTTGAAATATGCATTTTTGTACGTCCTTATAGGGCCCATATAATATACTAAAATTGAAGCTTTGCACCACGACTTGCGATTTGTATGAAAAACTTAAATAGCGGGCCTACTGCCTTTTGAATTACACGTTTTTATTTTCAATTACAAAGTTTGCTGACACGATTTTACCCTTTGACGAAAGAATATTAAGTGCGCTATAAGGTCATTATTGCATGTTTTTCGTAGCATAATTAGGTGAGGCGATATTAAGCCGAAAACGTTAGCAAAACTCAAAATAACGCTAGTTTACAAAAAAGAGTACACGTTGTAGTCGCAAATCTCTGAAACTATATGACCTACGGTAATACGTGTTAGCTCAACTTGTTGGAAATTTATTAGTCTTTAAACGCTTCCTAATATATAAGGTCCTAATTTATTAGATGCAGATATTTTCACAGCTGATAGTACTTGGTCTCTGGAGCATATTAAACCGTGAAACATTATAGCTTTTACGATGTTTTTTTGGAGAAAACGGAAAAACAAATTTGCTACGTAAAGACACCCTGTTTATGTGATTATTAAATGAAAACTCTTTGAACAGATTCTCGTACCTCTTTTACGTACCAGTTAACTGGAACTGGCCACTTCACGTCGATAAATTAAATACTTGATTGTCAATGTCATGTTATTTTCCGTTGGATTGTGTCGTTTGATAACATGACAGACAGTGTTATTGTGACATGTTATAATGCACATGACGATTTTTTTTAGACGATACTATAATTATTTTTTTTGTTAGGAAAATTAAATCAAAAAAGTTACATGAAAAGATTTCTTAATTTATAATTAAAGTTAATTATTTTAATGTTAAGTATCATGTGTAAAAATATCTGCAACTAATAAATTAGGACCTTATATAATGTCAATAAAAGTAAGGTGTTTTTAATAAAAATCAGAATCTGAAAAATGACCGTAAATTTTGCAGTTTTTCACGTACTACGTAACAAGCACAACTTTTCTTTGTGCCCTATAGTGTCTAAACAACATACCAAAAATGAAGCAATACTGCATTCTTTGCGAGTTTAATGTAAAGTTTGACCGTACTAGTACGAAACAGTTTTTTCTTGATAGTCTATCTATATTGTAATATATACCTAACATTACACTAACGTAATCAAGGAACCGCAACAAACTCGAAAAGTGTGCTTCTTTTCAGGGAATTAAACGTTTGCTCAAATTTTGCGTACAATAGGGAACGTGCGGGTATTAAAGGGGGCAGAACAGTAACTATCAGTGAATTGCCTAAGGGTCAGATTGTACAACTTATATTCGTACAATTGTTGTGAATCTATTACTATAGTGTTTTTCTGTGCCATTCGCTATGACGCTATGCCTATTTCAACTATTTGCCACTGATGTAGCTCGGAAGATCGCTGACTTGTAGTGACACTGGGCTGGATATCTCCTTAACTTTGCAAAAAGCAGCTTTTTTCTAGTGTATATCAACGACTTACCAAAAATCATTGAAAATCAATGCGTAGTTTTTGCCGACGATATCTCTATCTTAACACCTTATTACAACACTTCCAACCTTATTTCTGAAATATACAACATTTTAACAAAAGTAACAAAGTGGTAACAACTTAAAAATTAATTTTCGAAAACTAAACTTATGTCATTTCATCCACATCAAAAAGATTCCCTAAACATACCTAACATATATTATAAGTAGCTATAATAACACCCCATTGGAACTTGTTGATCAATTTATATTAGATCCTTTAGGTTGCTTTTAAACACTTTGTCTTCATTTTCATTCATTACTGTTTCGGGGAGTTTATTCATCCTCATCATCATCATGTCAGCCGAAAGACGTCCACTGCTGAACATAGGCCTCCCCCAAAGATTGCCACAATGACCGGTCCTGTGCCACCCGCATCCAGCGGACTTCTGCGACCTTCACCAGGTGATCAGTCCACCTTGTGGGGGGCCTACCCACGCTGCGCCTTCCGGTATGTGGCCGCCACTCGAGAACCTTCCCACCCCAACGGCCATCGATTCTACGCGCAAAGTGCCCCGCCCACTGCCACTTCAGTTTAGCGATTGGGAGAGCTACTTCGGTTACTTTGGTTCTACTGCGGATGGTCTTATTTTTAATCCGATCTCACAGAGAGACTCCTAGCATAGCCCTCTCCATTGCCCTTTGGGTGACCCTTGACCTTGTAGTAAAACGCCTTCACAAAAAGAACCGGCCTAAGCCCTCCAACAATTACACTTTTAACTCTCTCGGTCAGTTGTACTGTGCGCCGTGCAACCGTACTTTTAAAACTAAATTTGGATTCGCCAGACATCTTCGCTCTCATTTACGAAGTTAGTTAACCAGGGTGCTTAGCCAAGTTGCCAATCGCTAGCGCTTAGTAGCGTTTCGTAGTTTCCCCTCTCTGCCACTCTTTCATATTAGTGCGCTAAAGTCAGTTAGCTGTCTTTCGCTTACGATTGACGATTAAGCGTTAGCGATTGGCAACTTGGCTAAGCTTGTTGGTAAGTATGCGAATACACTCTGCATTACCAATATTTGATGAGCATCCGTGCTGACCCCCCACAGGATAATACCGTACTTGAGTCTTGTATATCCGTATGTGAAATATGCTAACAGAGCGGTTTTCAGGTTAGTATTGAGATTTACACTTAACTTTAGAGAATTTTGATTTTATACTATTAATTAGATTTTATTTTTTGTAGGGACTTTTTTGGACAGGTCTGAACTGGATTATTATAGTTTTTTTAAGTTGTGATCTAAAAGCCAGCTTTATGGTTCCTGTAATTTGCGTTCTGAACTATCCCAGAAACTTAATAGGAACGAGACGTTGTCGTCCGCAAACATCACGCATTTACTTTCCATAGTTTTGGCAAATCGTCTATGTATACCAGAAATAGAATGCATCCAATAACACTACCTTGAGGAATTGAACATTTGCATTGGTGAGGTTATGGTCTTCACTATCTATTACACTGAAGCTAATATTATAATAAAATGATAAATTTTGACGAATCCATGAAAAATTAAAGAAAAAAGATTTTACACCACATTTGTAAGTGATTGCCTTTTGTTTCTAATTCACATATTTTAGTTATATTCACAGACGTCTCTGCTTGATAATGTTCTACATTCAAATGATTTCACCTAATTCGCGAATAATTGCCACCACCAAACAATAACTATTAAATGACTAAGCAAAAAACAGATAAGCAGTAACAAGAAATCAAGATAATTCATTGGAAAACCCTAAAGCTAGCACAACAGATTATAATTTATAACTAATCTGTACAAGATAATAGTTTGACTATAAATGATTCAGGGCAAATAGCAAATTAAACAGTTGGGAAATATGCGTGTTGTAGTATTAATTCTTGCCGCCGTAGCGGCTGTCTCGGGTAAGTTTTTTTCTTAATGTCTCCAATGTCTTTTCAAGTTTTACAGCGTCTTTTTTTAGTGGTCTTAGGATTATCTTGTTTCTTCTAAATTACAGGATTCTCTGAAATTGCAATGATAACAATAAAAAACGTAGAATACAGAACATTTTTGCTTTCATTGTAAAATGAAGATTTCAAATTTAATAAGATAACAGATATTCTCTCTTTGTGTAACAAGCCCTAATGAAACTGATTACTTTTCTAAAACTAATTTTAATAGAATACAGATGAGAGAAACGCTAGACGTGTATGTAGTAGTAGACACTAGAGCACACAACATTACAATAATAAGGGTCCTCAGATCAGGTTGAATCGATCCCATTGGAGCGCAAGTTTGTAGAAATATCCCAGTGTAGTAAAAGCTATCGTAGCCTGGTCTGGCTGAGTCCTGGGTTTTATCCAGTCAATTAACTTACCGGATGTCTAATCACCTTAATGCTCCCTGTAACTTGCATAAAGCATAAGCAACGTGAAAATAAAATAAAAAAGGTGTAAAAGGTTACATAATGCCACGCTCCTTTCACCACTGTAATGTAACTGTCAAAAAATTTCAGCCTGGCAGGACACCCCTGGGCAAAGGATTATAGGAGGATCTGTCACAACCATCGAGCAGTATCCTTTCCAAGCTGCTCTGCTATCCTCATGGGACCTAGTCTACTATGGCCAAAGCTGTGCAGGTTCCATCCTGAACACTAGATCCATTTTGACAGCAGCTCACTGCTTCACGTAAGTATATTGTTATGTTTGTTTAATAAATCTGTTGCTGCTATTATACAGGGTGTTTCAAATTAGTTACCGATACCTTAGGGTATGCATTTGTTCATGACAATGACCAACTTTTCTAATGGGACTTATATCAAATTCTCGAAAAAAAAAACACTTTCTATGTAATGTTGATCACCCGGCGGGAATGCTTTGCATGGAAAGGCGAATTTTTTTTCAAGATTTTGATAAAAGTCTCATTACAAAAGTTGTTCGTTATCATGAACATATGTATATGTATATCCTAAGGTACCGGTAGCTAATTTGAAAACATCTATATGAAATTTTTATATATTGACAATTAACGCTTTGGTTGTAAAAAAACTTAAATTCAAATGTTCGGCAGAGATCGCAATTTGCGCTAACAATACAATTTACTTCCAGGTACTTCATTGCCGCGAACCGTTTCCGCGTCCGAGTTGGGTCCACCTGGGCCAACAGCGGTGGAATAGTCCACTTAGTCCAACAGAACATTCGCCATCAGAGCTACAACCCCAGCACAGTCGACAACGATGTTGCTATCGTCAGGCTCGCCAGCACCATCACCTTCAACAACCAAGCCCGCGCTGCCTCCATCGCTGGTGCCAACTACAATCTCGCTGACAACCAGGCTGTTTGGGCTTCCGGATGGGGTCATGTTCAAGTAAGATTTTTTAACTAGTTAAAGATCATTTAGTCACTTTCACTGTGCCTAATTACTTTTACAGGCTAGAATATTATTACTATAGTTCTCTAATTTATTATACCAACATACGTATCGCAAAATTTCACATCACTAAAAGATCAGTTGCTGACTGTAACGTTTCGCAGACATATCTTTCGCAATATGATAACATATTCCAACCTAACCTAAAAGGTTGACAAATAATAATTTGGCCAATATTGTGTCTATCTGCGAAAACTTTTTTGGCGAGTGGTAATCGGTAAAATGAAATTCTGCAAAAAGGCAGGATACCGTTTAGCACACCACCCTTAAAGTTGTTTCATTCCATTTTAGCAAGGGGGACCTCCTTCTGAGCAACTGCGTCACGTCCAGATCTGGACCATCAACTTGGTAACCTGCAGAAACCGCTATGCTGAGCTCCGTAGAACTGTGACTGACAACATGCTCTGCTCTGGATGGTTGGACGTTGGTGGTCGCGACCAGTGCCAGGGTGACTCTGGCGGTCCCCTCATCCACAACGGAGTGGTTGTTGGCGTCTGCTCTTGGGGTGAAGGCTGTGCTCTCGCCAGGTATCCTGGTGTTAACGCTAGGGTTTCGAGGTATACTGCCTGGATCCAAGCAAACGCTTAGACATTGGATGATTCGAAGTTTTGATTGCTATTTGTAAAATCAGATCCAGATTACAAATTTAATGTGTCTCTGTGAAATATAAAATTTAGTAAAGCAAGTATATTTGTATTTTATTGCTTATTCATAATACCCTTTTCGTATTATAAAATATACCTTATTTTGTTCACGAATGATGGACATTTTCATAGATAATTATCAGTGCCATAAACAGGGTGTTCGTTTCGATTTGCGATAAATTTGACAGGTTACTTGGGCCGTTAATAGAAGTTGTCCGGTATATCGGCTTTTGGAAAATTCGAAAATTTTTTTTTTTTTGTTTTCATACATAATAAATGAAATGGTAAGTGTGAGAGAACCTTAAGAATAAAATAAAAGTTAATCTCAGGTGACTGACGGCACATGTCAAAATAAGTAACATTTAGAATGTAATAAAGGTTCCAATACACATGTTCAGTGATTAAACTTATTTTTTTTATAACTCAATAACGGTAAGAGTTAAAACACTAGTTTCTTAGAGAAACTAATTATATTTGACCTAAATAAGCTTCCCTTAAAGTTATAGCATATGAAGAAAAACACGCTGAATAAGAAGTTTGCGTCAGTCAGTGTCGTCAGTAGTTTTGAAAGGGTATTCAAATAAAACATTGAGACATTTTTTCCAAGTAAGTATATTTCCTTAAGAACTTGGACCACTAAGGAATTTCAAGAAAATCTTGTCTTCGAAATTCTGTAGGTACCTATACAAAAACTGACGCCAATAAGTTTTCGGAAAACACATCGCGAAATGCTCCGAAAGTAATATAAAGTCTTTCATAAGTGGCACTTTCAAAGTATACAAAGTAATAAAATGTTGAGAATAAACATCAATAATAATGTATGAAAAATTTGTTTCATTCCTAAAAGTAAAGTTCGTTCGATGTTATAAAAATAGGTAGTTATAATAAAAAAATAGCCAATATTATTACGGATTAGACTTAGCAATTATTTCAAAATGCAATCTTAACCAAACGCATCTATTACTATCATTTCTAAGTCAGTCATTGAAAGTATTTATCAAGAAACCGTAGCTATTTTGGAAAATATAAAAACTAAATTTCGCTTAAGATACAACAATTTGACAAACCAAACTTAACAGTAGACGCTGGATTTTTAGTAACAAATCAATTTCAAAGTCTAGAAAAACAGTCTCCTATCAAATTAATTAATAATTAATATAATCAAATTAATTTTAAATGTCCCACATCTGTTACCTAGCTCATCTTACAGTCGTCACGCCTAGGCCCATCGTTCATCCTTACCAAAGTCACTCACACTCATTCATTCATAAATCGGTCAATTTCGTACGTTCTATTTCTAAATACTTCAATGAGCAATTCTCAAAAACTTCCTGCATTTGGATAACATCTTGGATATAAAAATTGGTAGGCTAGTCGAGTCAATGATGCCGAGCAAAATCCACCACATTTCGCAAAATGTCCTAAGAAGATTGTATGTTTCTTTTCTTGTTATCTAAATTCCTATACATTTTTGGTAACAAAAAAGGAATGTTTCATACAAATATTTCGGGACTCTTGCTCAGCGTCACTGATTGTATCAGTCTACCATTTGTTATCAATATCGAAGACGTGATCCAAATGTACAAACTTTTTAGAAATGCTGAAATATTCTCCACAGGGTGCTTAGCCAATTTGCCAATCGCTAACGCTTAATCGTCAATCGTAAACGAACGGCAGCTAACTGTCTTTATCGCACTAATATGAAAGAGTGACAGAAAAGGAAAACTACGATACGCTACTAAGCGTTAGCGATTGGAAACTTGGTTAAGCATCCTGGACTAAGGGTGGGTTGCATCAACCAGATTTTACAGGCCGATCAAGACTACTCAGAAGATTTCCGTGATATTTTGCATGCAATAAATTTTAGACGGTTTGATGCAACCCACCCTAAGTAGTAATCCAAAGGTCGTAAGTAACACTTGAGGTACACGTATGTAGCACAAAATCCTTTTCCTTCGGTTTTTCACGGGATGAGCGAATTTATATTATTGGCACAATGAACTTCAGTAGGTATTCATTGCACTGAAGCAAATTGAACCAAAGATAATTCGGACGTATCCGTGGAAAAAAGAAGGAAAAAACACTACCTTTGTAGGCTTTATTGTCTTTAGTTTCTAATTCACAATCTTAGTTATATTTACAGACGTCTCTTCTTGAGAATATTCTGAATTCAAATGATGTCCTATTGCAATCGTTAAATATAAATCGTTAACTGATAACCAACACTTGCAGACAATAACAATTAAAAGTGACTAAGTAACAAATAGATAAGCAGTAACAAGAAATCAAGATAATTCATTGGAAATCCCTAAAGTTAGCACAACAGATTAGTTATAATCTTATAATCTAAAGACGATAATAGTTTGACTATAAATAATTCAGGGCAAAAAGCAAACTGTACAGTGTACAGTCCAGCTTGTAAACATGCGTGCTGCAGTATTAGTTCTTGCCGTCGTAGCAGCCGTCTCGGGTAAGTTTTTCTCTAATAATCGCCAATGTCTTAAAATGTTATCGAATCGTACGTGTCGCTTGGACCGAGGGTGCTCCAGACGAGGACCCTCTTAATGGGTCGAAAGATGTCGAGCAATCAGCAACTTAATTAAGTCGATGATTGCTCGACATGTTCGATGATATTTGAATATGATTGAGCCTCACGTTAGTTATTATAATTCTAAAATTACCAATGTCGATCCAAATTTTACAGCGATGGTCTTAGGATTTTGTTTTTTTTATAAGTTGCCAATGCTGAATTGGTTTCTTGGAAATTGCAATGATAATAACACATGGAATAAGTAGAACAAGGAACATTTTTTTCTGTCAACGATGAAGTATACAATTTTAATATGATATTTTATATTCTCTCCTTGTGTTTTAATGTAATAAGCCCTAATAAAACAGATGACTTTACTAAACCAAATTTCAGTAAAATACTGATAAAATAAACGTTGAAAAATAAACTTCAATAGATTTCAGACGTTACAACACATAAAATAATAGTAATAAAGGTTCTCAGATTAGGCTGAAGCGATCTTGCGAGAGCGCAAACATGTAGAAGTATTACATTGTAATACTCGTACAAACTATCGTTAAACCGGTCTAGATTAATTCTGAATTTTCCTCAGGCAATCAACCCGTAAGGTATCCAATCATTTTGATCCTCTAAATAGCATAAAGACTAAGCTGGTTAAAATAGTACATTACGACACAAATGCGAAAAACATGAAATTCAAAACGAGTGAGTAAAATTCTCTTTTTAAGGCACTTGTTTTGAAAAAAATCGTTGGATACACGTGTAAAAACTTCTTTTCAACTCGGGTAGTTGTCGCCCTCGTTTCACTCGGGCTCTAACTTTCACCCTCGTCGAAAATTTTTTTTTTGCACTTGCATCGAAATGTACTATTAAAGGTCTTGATATCCCCAGCATAGAAATGCTACTGCCAATGTCACATTTTTAATGTAATTATTTCAGCATGGCAGGACACTCCCGGACAAAGGATTGTGGGAGGATCTGTCACCACCATTGAGCAGTATCCTTACCAAGCTGGTCTGTTATCCTCGTGGGACCTGAGCTATTATGGTCAAAGCTGTGGAGGTTCCATCCTCAACACCAGGTCCATTTTGACAGCTGCTCACTGCTTCACGTAAGTATTTATATTGTTCCTTTAATAAATCTATCTTTATATCGTCTTCCTGGCGCTGATAGCCCAAAGGATGGACTGCCCGTATATGCAGCATTGCTGCACGCTCGTATTAGGTTAAGTTAGTGATTTATGTATTTTTATCAATAAATTATGTATTGTGTTTTTTATGTACTATGGGTTGTGTGACCTGAAATATATAATTTTTTTTAATATCTGCTATGCAAGCTAACATTTACAATTAACGCCAATTATTGCATTAACCAAATATTTATTATTTACATCACGTATATCAGTATCTTTTACAGTAATATCAATATCAATACCTTTGTTTTACAGTACTCATATGTATCTATCGTATTTTGTATAGCCTGCCTGATATCTAAAATTAAGTTGCACCACTGGTGCAAGACCAGTGAGCAAGCAGTGGCCCACGAAAAAGGCTCACAGCCTAATATGGATTATTAATTTCAGCAATTAAATTACTTTAAATCCCAAATACATCCCGTTAAAAGATTTGAGACAAATTTTAGATTCCGCAGTTCATTTTCACCAACAATATAGATGGTTATTCAATTAACTCTAATTTTCAGATTCTTCATTGCTGCTAACCGCTTCCGCGTCCGAGTTGGCTCCACTTGGGCCAACAGCGGAGGAGTCGTCCACAGTGTTCAACAGAACATTCTCCACCCCAGTTACAACGGCAACACACTCGATAACGATGTTGCTATCGTCAGGCTCGCCAGCACTATCAGCTTTAACAACCAAGCCCGCGCTGCCTCCATCGCTGGAGCCAACTACAACCTCGCTGACAACCAGGCTGTTTGGGCTACCGGATGGGGTGCAGTTTCGGTAAGAGATCTTTTTTACTAGTCAAAGTTCATTAAGCTACTTTCATTCTGTACTTGTTTACTTTTACAGGCTAGAGTAGTATGATTAGCATCGTTCTTTAATTTATCGTCGAAAGTCTTTTTGCTTAATATCACTTCCCAACCAACATTCATTTCGCCAAAAGATCACTCTCTAAAATTTTGCTGACATATCTTTCACACGTTATCATATTCCAGCATAAGCCTAAAAAAATCTGTCAAATGAAACTTGACAATTTGGCAAATGTCTGCAAAAAGTTGGTGTCCAAGTGATAAACGGCAAACTGAAATTCTGCTAAAAGGCAGGCTACCATTTACCAAACCATCCTTAAAGTTTTTTCAATTCATTTTAGCAAGGAGGACCTTCTTCTGAGCAACTGCGCCATGTCCAAATCTGGACTATCAACTTGGTAACCTGCAGAAACCGTTATGCTGAGCTCCGTAGAACTGTGACTGACAACATGCTCTGCTCTGGATGGTTGGACGTCGGTGGCCGCGACCAGTGCCAGGGTGACTCTGGCGGTCCCCTCATCCACAACGGAGTGGTTGTTGGCGTCTGCTCTTGGGGTGAAGGCTGTGCTCTCGCCAGGTATCCTGGTGTTAACGCTAGGGTTTCGAGGTATACTGCCTGGATCCAAGCCAACGCTTAAGCATTGGATAATCTAAAGTTTTGTTTGCTGTTTGTAAAATCAGATCTGGATTACAAATGTATCAGTTGAACAATAAAGTTTAACTAAGCAAAAACTCGTACATTTTTATTTTATGTAATATCCATTACACCCACATTTTTTGTATCATAAAGTATATGTAGTTAGTTAGTTACATTTGTTCCCGAATGAAAAATAGTAGTGATCAATGTAATAGATTTTTTCAATTGTATTTCCTTCAAAATCTGGAACACTTAAGAAATTTTATGAATAACACATCTTTCAAAGCCCCAAAGCTTAAACTAAGCCTTTCGTAAGTGGCACTGTTTCACAAGTTTTTAAAGTAAAATGTTATGGGTAATAAATCAACAACAAGGTATAAAAAATAGTTATACTTCATTTCAATCCCAAAAAGCAGGGTTCGATCGATGTTGTAAAATAACTAGCCCATATGATTACTAATTAGGTTAAGCAATCAATTCAATGTGCAAAATCAACCAAACGCACCATCTTCCGGGAACGTCAAACAGAGCTGGTGCCGCCGCTGATGGGGTGGAACACCTCAAGCGGCGCTAATATGCAGTTATCGACTCTGGCTGTATGTTTGAGCCGTTTGGGGTGGAAACCCTCTGGCCGTGGGGACGTGGTGCTCACAGAGCTCTCAAAGCGCCTGGTGGAGGCGACGGGTGACAGGAGGGCTGGTTGTTACCTTGCGCAACGTATTGGTATTGCCGTCCAACGTGGCAATGCCGCCAGCCTTCTGGCCACCCTGCCGCAAGGCACTGAGCTCGAGCCCGTTTACTATTTATAAATTTAATTTAATTTAAACTTCTTTTTGTAATGTTTTTCAGTAATTTTTAGGTTTATGTAGATTTTAGATCTAGTTTTTAATTTTTTTTTATCTAGTTTTAACTTTGATGTAGTAGTTAGCTCTTTGGTTAATAAAACGCACCTATCACGTTCGTTTCTAAGCTAGTGATTCTTCTTCTTCTTCTACCTAGCGTTATCCCAGCCTTTGCCAGGTCCGCTTTCCTGCTACATTTCCTCCACTTTACGCGATCCTGGGTATCTTCTACTGTAAGCCCATTCACACTCATGTCAGCCTTCACGACATCTAGCTATTGCTTCTTTGGTCTGCCGCGGGGTCGGGGGCCGTCAAGGGCTAGGTTAAGGCATATGTTTCCTACGTAATCAGGTGGCCTACGACGAACGTGACCAAACCACCGAAGAAACCGAAGCTAGTGATTATTGATTAAAATGTAAATTTTTATTTTTTATATCATAAAATACTCGTTTAATGAAAAAGTTAAAAATGGGTGCAAAAATGCAATTGAAATTCGAAATTTATTTATTTTATTCATTATGCTAAAGTTACCATATTATTGGGAACATGGATATCTTACACGAATACAAAAATGATAGCACTTCTGACTTTTTTATTTTTAGACCGTTTTTGATCTAGTCCCAGGATTAGCTATCAAGACTTGTATGAGGGATACCAAACGACGATATTAATAGATATTTAGACATGTAGATAATAATATATATATAATTAAATGCCGTGGCCGATACAAGCTGGCTATGTGGTAACACTGGTAACGGTAGACGGTGTTTCTTTGCGTTTTTTTTACGCGTTTGTATTGTTCATTACCATCACCACTTTATTTTCCGTTTTATAAAAGACTATTATGACTATTATGCCAGAAAAGCAGACAAACATGGGTCTGCTACAAGATAACCGAAAATGTCTCCACTATTTATACGCAGTTCGTCAATAATTTGGGAATGGTAAGGACTTGATTTGTGCGACGGAATAATCGCATAGAACTACCCTAAGAATACATTTCTCTCCACTCCAACTCTTCCCGTGGGTGTGGCAAGAGTCGATTATTCGAGATATTGAAGATTTATGACGGAGAGCAGCAGACTAGACACATTACTGCGATCGGCAATGGGATTATGAGCATTTAGCTCCTAATGTGCATAGATAATAGGAGACGCATTTGTCCAACACTAGACTGATATCAGCTGATAATTAGATACTTAAATAAATAGCAAACAACCATGATCAAGGAAAAATTATTCGTAGGCAGGGTCGCAATCAAATAAGATACGACAATAATTATCGCAGTTTTTCACGTAGTGCTTGAGCATTTTCTTGTACCTGCAATGGAAGCCCGCCTTGTTTTTACATGCCATCCTTCAATTCTGTATAAGAAGCACTTAGCCCCTCGACCCTCTCTCTGTCATCAACAACTAAAAGCAAAGTTAAAAGAATATTCTAGATTCCAACGAATAATCCCAACTTAATTGTACTTAAAATCCTCAACTGATAACCAACAATTGCAACAACAAAACGTGACGAAGACGCGAAAGATAAGTAATACCAAAAATGAAGATAATTAATTGTAAAATCCATTAACACCTTACTTAGTACGATAGCTTAATTATTAATCTAAGAATGATAATGATAGAAGATAGTGTCATCAACTTGGGTATAAATAATTCGAGGGTATAGCGAATTTACAGTCGTGTAATCTAATTTGGAAACATGCGTGTCGCAGTATTGCTTCTTGCCATCATTGCAGCCGTCTCGGGTAAGATTATTTTCCTTTTCTTGTAAATCCTTACCAATTTTGATAAATATGTTCATCAGAGGCAGTTTTCTTTCTTTTTCTAATACATTTTCATCGTCTCCAGTATTTTTAAAAATTCCGATGTTTATCAAAAGCGTAATTAAGGAAAGAATTGGACAAATAAGTTTAGTTTTCTGCTAAAAACGAAATAATACATTTGATTATCAAAAGCGATAAAAATTGCTACGTCGCTGTCTAACATAAAGATGGCGTCATGAAACTGAAGTTTATAATACCGAAATCGAAGAGATGAATGACAAGTCTATGGTGATTCTTTATCAAACGACCATGAGTAACTTAGTACGGAGCTTGGACCCAGAGCCAGCCAAACACAGCTGAGAGTTAGGTCATTAAAAATGTCTACAAATATACTTCGGTTTGTTCTATACGCACCAAGTTGGATACCATTGCAGAACCCAGATATTAATGTTTTAGTCAGTATGCAGAATGTCTAAAAAACGGGTTTCAGTACAAAGGAGACACTACGCGTAGCCAAGAGCCAGTAGACTTATGACTGACTGTAAACCTTGGAATATTAATTTGTGAGTGATGTTATGAAACTATAATAAAAGTCGTTAAAGCAACAGATTGTTTTACTGAAGCTCGCCATCTTAGTATGTTGCTTACCCTCCAAAATGTTAAATGCTCTAGCTAGAGATTCTTCATAGTTCGTATTTACTCTGAACGGAAATATGAATATCTCAGTTCTACAATGGAATTCAACTCTGTACCCACATAATTAAATGAAGTATAAAATTTATATATTATACGTGGTATAAAAAAAAAGTAGATTTAAAGACCTATTTAATTGACTAACAATCATGTCTGTTGGTTTTGGGTCCATTTTGACGCATGATCCTTTGGCAAAGGTGTTCATCAGAGGCATTCTTTCTTCTTCTACTTTTTTGCCAGTGTTCTGGGAAATGCCGATGTTTATCAAATTATCAGAAGCGTAATTAAGGAAAGAACTGGACAAAATAAGTTTTGTTTTCCTGCTAATAACGAAATAACAGAACATTTGATAATTATCAAAAGCGATAACAATTGTTACGTCATCATTGTCTTAAAATGTAGATGCCGTCATGAAACTGGAGTTTATTGTACCGAAATCGAAGAACCCTTGGGCGTGATCAATAAAATACTTATAGTTTTAGATTACATGATATTAATAACATTTTACATGATAGTTAGTATCAAAATGAATTCTTTAACAAGCCAGAAAAAACTAAAATAGTACGCTATAATAGTAAATGCTATAGATACCCACTACCTATCTACAATACCACAATTCAGGTGTTAAAGTAGAGGTTGTATTATAAATAAAAACCAAAGAAAGAATGCGGAGTAACTAATGCGGGAGGTGGGATTTGAACCCACGTTCTCAGATTTTACGGCTGACGCTTAAACCACTCTGCCACTTCGAATCAGTAGACACTATATTATATCAGTATCTACAATAAAATTGTATATCAGTAGGGTATATGCAATGTGTTAAAAGGCCGGACACTTTTTTCTTTGGCACATGACATCTAATATTTATATAGTCCAAGAATCTCTGTCAGTGAAAAAAGGCGACAAATATTTGTTACAGCCAACTCTTCGCGCCTTACATTGTTTACCCATCTTTTCTACTGGTAGAGATTGGACAGAGTGTACAATTTACACAGTGTGTAATACGGGCGATCAATTAAACCCGGCATGGGATTCATTAGTGTAATCATGGATTACATGGTTTTTTTAAAGTTATTCTTAATTATGACCCCACAGATTTTTTTAAGATTATCGGAGCAGTAACGTAGTTACGAATATTTGTTATTGTTGTTATGGCAGTTATGTCATCTGCTTTTGAAATTAGATGTCAACGAGTGTTTAACTCGCGTATGTTGCTCTACATTGCGCGCCGAATTATTTTGTATGGATAATTTTGTTGCTCTTATTTTAAGTAAAAGTTATTCGTTAAGAGCATCACCCGGTATTAGACTTACATCCTGTATAAATAGCAGTGTTACTACTAAAAACACGGATCAAAATATTTTATAAAATTATTGATTAGTTCGACAAAAAATGTCAAGGTTAATCTAAATATTCACAGATTCAAGCTAGCTTATAATGTTTTAATGTTTCAGCCTGGCAGGATACCCCCGGTCAAAGGATCGTGGGAGGATCTGTGACCACAATCGAGCAGTACCCATACCAAGCCGGTCTGCTGTCTTCGTGGAACTTGGTCACTTATAGCCAGAGCTGTGGAGGTTCAATCCTGAACACCAGGTCTATTCTCACAGCGGCTCACTGCTTCACGTAAGTGTAATAAATAAATATAATAAATATCTTGGGACATCTTACACAAATCGACCCAGTCTCACGGTAAGCTCAGTTAAGGCTATGTGGGTACCAAGCGACGATATAGATATATATTATAAATGTAGTGTGGGATTGAAGTAAAAATGCTCTTGCGGTTAAATTTGGAGTATATTTCTTAAGCGGTTCGAAACAAAACAAAATTCTAGAAAAACAGTCTTATGTCAAGTTACATTTTAAATTTCCCACGTCCGTTCGCTAGGTCGTCTTACAGGCTTCTCCTCGATCCATCGTTCATACCCATCCAAGTACACTCGTTCACTCGTACAATTCACTCGTTCATTCCGTCATCGGTCAGTCTACTCATACGTTCCGTTCCTACAGTCGGCCCTCCTACAACTTGCCTGGGCTCTCAGGCACATAACTAAGGTACAGTCATCACCATTACATAGGTAGTACCCCAGCTATGCTATAGGAACAACATCACATCAAACAACTTGATGAGTCATACAAAACAACTTCAGTACAAAATAAAATTAACACCTTACAACACAATATAACAGCATAAAATAGAATATCAAAACATCATGGACGTAGTGGCTTTTCGCGAAATGTAACGTCGTTACCAGAGGCGTCGGTAAATGTTAAGAAATGCAACACCTTACCTTATACAACGTGGAGTTCGCTGACCTTAGGGTGAAGTTCACTGACCCCTGGGCCACGGCTTCATGTTGTCAGCTGACGTCGACGTACGCGCTGGCCCTTCCGTCGAGCTGTCCACCTTCTCGACGTCGTACCGATCCTTCCTTCTGATCGCCACTACTCTGTATGGTCCATAATATTTCGGCTTAAGCTTCAGGCAAGTACCATACTGCGTCCTCAGTATAGCAACTTTCTCTCCAACTTGATAGACTGTACTTTTCTTACGTCGTCTATTGTATGTAGCTCTATTCTCTTCTTGGATCTTCAATATCTGTTGTTGTGCAGACTTTCTTAACTCCTCTCTTTCTATTGCATAACTGTCATAACTTTCTTGTTGCAACAGTTCATAGACCTGCAAGTCTTCTTTGGTACGCATCTTTGTACCTATCAGCAGTTCATAAGGCGTCGTGTTGATACTTCTCTGGTATGTACTGTTGATGGCAGTCTGCACTCTAGGTACATGTCGGTACCACAGTCCTGGTTCTGACACACATAGTTTAGTCAGTACAGATATTATTATTCTATGGATGCGTTCCACCTGTCCATTACCTCGTGGTACTCCTGTGGTCACTAGAACATGATGAATCTCCTCTGATTCACAGTATTCTTTAAAGTCGTTGCTCGTGAACGCCGCGCCTCTATCTGTGATTATTCTAGTAGGATTTCCAAATACCTGCTGATGTGCACTCAACTTTGCTATAGTCTCTTTGGCCGTCGTGCCTTTTGTAGGGTACACCCATACAAACTTCGTAAACGCATCTACCACTGTGAGTATATAGTTATACTGTTTCTTCGTTTCTGTGAGAGGTCCAACATGGTCGCAATGTAACGTCTCCAATGGTACACTCCCCTTATCAATACAGTGGAGAAATCCTTCTTGTTTTCCACCCTTCTTCGTAGCCAATAGGCAAGGCACACAAGTGACCATAAATTCGTCAATTTTCTTAGACAAATCCTTGATGTGGTAGTCTTTATCAATCATCTCTGTCATCTTCTTTTTGGCAAAATGTCCTTTCTCATGAATTTTCTTAATTATATCTCCTTCCATACCACTTGGTATAACTAGCTTCGTTCCCTTGTATAACACATCATGTTCGAGATGGTAATCCAAATAAGTCTTATTTTTCAAAATTTCTCGAATAGCCATCAATCCTCCGTCTTGCTCTTGAGCATCTTTGACTTTCTGGTGAAGCTCTCGTGTTACCACACAGGCATATGGTGATCTGCTCAACGCATCTACATGTCTCATCTGCGAACCTGTACGGTGTTCTACTTCATAGTCATACTCTTGTAGTATGAGAGCCCATCTCGCCACAAGTGTAGACAAGTCCTTCTTTTTCAGTGTCATTTCAAATGCCTGGCAATCTGTAACAATTTTGAACCTTATACCATACAAATACTGTCTAAATTTCTTCACACCTTCAATTACTGCCAAAGCTTCCAATTGATAACTTGAGTACTTTTTCTCAGTATCACTCGTCTTCTTGCTCATGTAGTACACTGGGTGTAACTGACCGTCATCTGGACATCGTTGCAGCAAAATAGCTGCTAGAGCCAACATTGAAGCATCTGTATGCAACTCCGTCTCAAGCTCCGGGTTGAAAATTCTCAAAACAGGTGAACGTGCCAACTTCATCTTTAATTCATTGAAAGCAGCCTTGTGAGGTTCCTCAAATACAAACTCTGTATCCTTTTTCAATAAATCAGTCAGAGGTCTCGCAATCAAAGCAAAGTTCTGAATAAACTTTCTAAAGTATGAGGTTAATCCGACAAATCCTCGCAACTGTTTGATATTAATTGGTTGTGGGAACCTTACCACAGCGTCCGTCTTATCAGGTGATGGTCTTACAGTACCATTTTCCACCACGTGTCCAAGGTACTCCACTCGTCGTTGTACCAGCTGAGACTTCTTCCAGTTGACTATCAATCCATACTGAGATGCACGGGCTAGCACTTCCTTCAACCGCTGTACTGCCTGTACCCCGTCCTCTGCAATAATTATCACATCATCAATAAATATCAAGACATACTCCTTTTCAATCAGGTCCCTAAAGATCACCGTCATAAACCTTGTAAAGACCTTTGGGCATATGGAAATCCCGAATGGAGCCCTAAGGAACTCGTATTGAGAGTTGTGCGTCACAAAAGAAGTATATTTAATTGAATCGTCATGCACTGGTAAGTGGAAGTAACCATTCTTCAAGTCAAGTGTACTAAACACTTTACCCTTTGACAGCTTGTCAATATAATCTTCGATTACGGGCAAGGGATATTCATCCTTGACCATCTTCTTATTTATCAACCTGTAATCTACGCAAATTCTAGTACTGCCGTCTTTCTTCTTCACAAGCACCAAGGGACTAGCGTATTCTGAAAAACTTACCCGAATGATGCCTTCTGTCAGCCACTCTTTCACTTGGCGGTCGACTTCCCTTTGCTCAGCAATTGCTAATCGTCGTGGTCGCTGCGCGATCGGTACGTCGTCCTTCAAAGTAATACGCAATTGAACTGGCGCCTCACATGTCTTGTTTGGTCGGTATGTTTCCACCAGCTTCGTCACCTCCTGCCGTAACGCCTCGTCGTCCACGTAACCTACAACATCAGAAACATCCACACCACACAATAAAATCTCCCTAAGCCAGCTCATGTCACATTTCGTAAACACCACACGATCGCCTCTCATAACGACAGTTACATTTCGTAAAAACTCCTGACCTATAAGCATGTAATACGGCATAGCGTCCTTAGATACAATATAAAACTTCACATCTTCGTAACACTGTCCATCTATTATAATGTTTGTTATTAAATTTCCACTGGATTGCACTCGCGTCGAACCAAGTCCCGTCATTGCAACGTCATTCCGAATATAGTCCGGTGAATTTAGAATTTTCAAACACTCGCACGTAATTAAATTTAAATCTGAACCCGAATCAATCAATGCCGAAATAGTTTTCTTAAATAAAGTCACGTCCTTCATTGGTTTGCTTTCTTCGTTAACCGGTTGTACGCCGCCATTGTTCACATTGTTGTTGTTGTTGACACTCATCGTTGACATATGCGCTCCGTGATTCGGTCTGTCATTCTCATTCCGTTCGTTCAGTTGCGTTTCGTTCGATGCGCGCGCCGTCTCGTTAGTGTTCGTTTCGCCTTCGGTCGCTGTCGTGTTTGGTGATTCGTATGATTCGGTCGACGTCGTTCCGTTCATTCGTTCCTTCTGAACGCACATTTGTTTGATTGTCGAACTCGAGCCGCCATTTTGGTTTGAATTCGAATTTCTTAATGAATTTTGGCTGGATCCTGCCGTCGATGGAACTGAACATTGCGATGAAATATGACCGAATTGGTTGCATCTGAAACATTTGAGGCCTTTCTGTTTATTTGGGCCCTCGTTGGAAATATGACTATTTTCACCGCAACTATAACATCTCTTCTTAGGTGTATTTTCGGCTTGTTTAGGTCGGCTATTCCGTGCTTCGTGATTTGGATTTGTAAATTTCGACTTTTCTTTTATCATATCGTAGATTTTCAACTTTTCTTTTAGATCTTGATACGTCGTTACCCCGTAGAGAATCATCTTGTTTGTCGGCGAATCGGGAATACCATCCACGATATATTTTATAGCGACATAGTCCGGCATCTTACCTCGCTTTCCAAGTTCTTTCATGCTCAACATGTAATCTAGGCTAGATTCTCCACTTTTCTTCATTTTTGAGCTCATCAATTCATGTATCGTCTTAATATCTACCGTGTCTGGGAATTCTTTCGCGATCGCCGTCTTAAGATCTTCCCACGTCTTGTAGGTTTTCTCTGCCCGCAGCCACAGCGCCGCCGTACCTGATAATGACCGCCTCGCCATCAACAGTTGCTGTACTGGGCTCCAAGCAAATACCTCGGCATTGTCCTCGATTTCCTCGATCCACCTCGTGACAGGATACGCCTTATCCTGTCCCGTAAATTTCGGGATGAGGTCTTGCATTAAGTGAAGCATCGCGCTGCCTCCATTCATTGCGTCTTCAAAATCTGTTTCGTATCGGCTGGCACGTCTGTCGTTTTTGCCCATCAGGCCGTCGTCGTAGTCGTAATTTTAGTAATCGTCGTCGTATTTTAACAATCGTCGTCGTATTTTAATTAATCGTCGTTGTTGGGAAATTTGAAGAAAAACGTCGTCTAAATCTTACTTGACACCTCGTCGTAATGGCGCTTGGTCCAGAAGTCCGCTGTCGACGCCGAATTCAATCCGCTTGATTTTTTACAATCCCGGACGAGCCCCCAATTTCTGTAGTGTGGGATTGAAGTAAAAATGCTCTTGCGGTTAAATTTGGAGTATATTTCTTAAGCGGTTCGAAACAAAACAAAATTCTAGAAAAACAGTCTTATGTCAAGTTACATTTTAAATTTCCCACGTCCGTTCGCTAGGTCGTCTTACAGGCTTCTCCTCGATCCATCGTTCATACCCATCCAAGTACACTCGTTCACTCGTACAATTCACTCGTTCATTCCGTCATCGGTCAGTCTACTCATACGTTCCGTTCCTACATAAATTGTAATAGATAAATACATATAGATATTTAAATACATACACAGCCATGACCAAGAAACCAATATTTGTGATAAATAAATACACAAATAATGCCCTCGCCGGGATTCAAACCCGGAGTCTCCAGCTTCGTAGTCAGGGTCACTACCAACTAGGCTACGGTGGCTGACAAAAGTGTATTTTCTGGCTTGAATCAAACTTATCGTTGTCCAAAATTTGTCTAATGTTTTTCCAAATAATTTACACAAAATGTGTGTTAGTTTATATTGCAAATATATTTCAGTCGAATGTGGAAACTGTTCTTTCATAAATCATAACTAACCGTAACGATTTTGGTTACTATTATATATGGAATTGATAGCAACAATCGTATTACATTGACCGCAAACCAAATAGTCGTTTGTACAGAGAATCGCAATTGAGTTAATTAATACTATTGCAAACTTGACTAATATGTACACCTACCTAATGAACCTACTAAGGCCTTGATGAATACAACAATATCAATTATCTATTGTACAGAGATCAGAGGAATCTATTAATCACAAGAAAATTACCAAAAAAATGTATTCTCGGCAACTGAGCTGCACTCACCCAAAAAAAATATGTACACAAGAAGAACGACTTATAGACTAACCCCCTTTATTCATAAACGTTTGTTAACTTAACAAGCCGCTAATAATCGTTTGTCCCTTTTGCTCTTATGGCCATATTGTTAAAACCGAAAGGGACGAACAATTATTAGCGGCTTGTTAAGTTAACAAACGTTTATGAATAGGGGGGTAAATTCTTAGTGAGGTTTCAATCCTCGTTTTCAGATGAAAGTTTGGGTTTTCATAAAAAATACAAATTTTTCAGGTTCTTCACCGCTGCCAACCGTTTCCGTGTTCGCGTGGGATCCACCTGGGCAAACAGCGGTGGGGTAGTCCACAACGTCCAGCAGAACATCCTGCATCCCAACTACAACGCCAACACAGTCGACAACGACGTGGCTATCGTCAGGCTAGCCAGTACCATCGGCTTCAATAACCAAGCCCGCGCTGCCTCCATCGCTGGTGCCAACTACAATCTCGCTGACAACCAAGTTGTGTGGGCTACTGGATGGGGCGCTGTTTCGGTGAGAGATGTTTTAAAGAAGCTTTATCCTAGACGACAATATAATTACTACCTTACACCTCAGCAGTCTATCTCAGTCCATTGCTGGACGTAGGTCTCTCCTATCAACTATACGTATACAGGGTGTAATCGATAAGTGTTTACAGGCCATAATTCGGTAAATATGAGAGATATCAGAAAAAAATTAACTGATATCGAAAGTGCATTACCGAACGAGTAAAATGATACTAATAACTTTTTTGAAATAAAATCAGAAATATCTCAAATATTAACTTCAAACCCTCCAATACATTTAGTAGGTACGTAACCGTTCATTCAAAGACTAGTTTACACGAATATTTTTTTATTTAAGAATAAATGTTAGAATAATTATTACATAAACGGTAGTATTATTATTTTAGTACAATGTATTCGTACAAATAACGAATCTCTAACAGTTTTATCTCTTACGACACCCAACATTCTTTAAGGCGTACATTGTAAGTCGTCATAATCAATGTATGGGAGCGTTTTAAGTAAGTATTTTTAATATTACTTCATCTATTAAGAAAAAGTTATTAATGTATGTAATTTTACTCGTTGAATAACGTACTTTTGATATCAGTTAAAAGTTTTCTGATATCCCTTATATTTACGGAATTATGGCCTGTAAACACTTATACTCATAATCACTACGCTGGGCAAGCGGGTTGGCAATTGCAGTAGTGTGTCCATAATGATATTGCTGCTGCCATGATCATCTTCTTAAAATTAATGGTCAGATAAGTTATTCCTTAATCATCAGCTTATATCAGTCCACTGCTGGACGTGGGCCTCTCCTAGCAACTATGCATATGGTCGCATTAGGAGGTATCTACCCATAATCACCACGCTGGGTAAGCGGATTGGTAATCGCAGTAGTGTGTCCGGATGATGCTGATGTCTATCATCAATTTTCAATAAATTTATGGTCAATGACACTTTAAATCCCTTAGTTGACTCATACTACACCTATGGGAAGAGTTGAGGTGGTGATAAATTAATTCTCAGGTACTGCCGACAGCTCACGGCGCTTTCCTTACAATTCTTCATCTAATGTTATTTTATTCATCTCTTTTCAGCAAGGCGGTCCCGCTTCTGAGCAACTCCGCCACGTACAAATCTGGACCGTGAACCAAGCTACCTGCAGGACTCGTTATGCTTCCATTGGTAGAACTGTCACAGACAACATGCTCTGCTCTGGTTGGTTGGACGTTGGTGGTCGCGACCAGTGCCAGGGTGACTCTGGCGGTCCCCTCATCCACAACGGAGTGGTTGTTGGTGTCTGCTCTTGGGGTGAAGGCTGTGCTCTTGCCAGATTCCCTGGTGTTAACGCAAGAGTTTCGAGATATACCGCCTGGATCCAAGCTAATGCTTAAACATTCGATATTCTAAAGACCTCTTTGTAAAATCAGGATGCCGATTTTAACTTCTCGATTGGGCAATAAAGTTTGTTAAAAATAATTTGGTTTTAATTCTTTATCAATCACAAAGTAACGCACTTTATAAGTCTTGGGAAGACCACATTTGCGGCTTGCGGCCTAGTTTACAAGCCCGTGATTTTAGGCAAGAGTCAAGTTGAGGTTAGGCTCATTTCTAGTCCAGCAGACATTGCTGATGAGACATTTTAAGAAAATTAAGAAATGCTTTAGTATTTTTTTCGAAATTCTCTCATTTTGCAAGAGGCTACATGTTACCAGCATATTTGTGGAATGCCAAATATAGAACAGATATTGAATGAATTATAGCAATTTGAAACTTTATTTAGATAGATTGGATTGATCGTAAGGTAACTCGTAATCATTTCAATAAAATATGCTCGAACATTAACAAGCAACAAAGATTAAAATTGGTAATTCATATACTACATTGAAACTGGCTAAATTTGCAGCAAATTCTTGTATGTAAATCAGGTTAGATATTTTTTGCAATGCTTGCATTCTTAAAATTTTTCTCAACACTATGAAATAATTGCAATATACAATATCCAATTTATAGACAAAAATCGTCATCAGCAGATCTAGCCAAGATACCATTCTGCAATCGTATACGATTAGCGATAAGTAATAAAATGTATGAGAATGACAGATTCAAACGACAAGTCACGTGATCATTTCCATACATTATTATGGTAACGTGACTTATCGCTTGTCATAAACGATTGCAGAATTGCGACTTGGCTAGGCCTGCAGAACTAAATCAAATCGATAGTCTTACAAAATCATACGTTCAATGACATTTATGTTATTCACAAATCGTTTTTGTATGGCCTTCAAAATCGAGTATTTACAGGATAAACTGATAATTAGAAGACAAATCGGTTTAATTGTGATAACAATTACTGTATTCTTCATCCGATAAGCTGAATTTTTGTACGATAACATTCAACGTAGTATGAAGATAAACTTGTTCACGAAATAAAGTAGCCATCGTAAAATTAGTCTCCACTGTTACACAATAGTCTAATGTAAATCTAACAGCCATGGAACTGTAAATTGATTCTTCTGTTTTGTGTTTAACAATCCAATATCCAAAAGCATTCGCTTAAAAGTCGTCAAAATCAAAATAACTTCAGATAAAGTTCAATGCAAAAGTTCACGCCCAAAAAAGTGTAATCTGTCGAGACGATTTCAACAATTTTAGACTTGAAATAGTTAATGAAAATTGTATACACGAGATTCACAGTTTATTAAAGTATCGATATTGTAATTTGGTTAAAACCCATTGGGAATCAATATGATCCAAAATGGTAAATAAGAAGACAAGAAAAAGTGATAAAATGCAGAAGTTTAAATAAAAGTCCATAACTATGGAGAAATTCATATACATATAAACCACAGCATCCGAGAAGAAAGGCAAAGAACCCTTCTTTTTAATAACATCCATGCAAAGGTATGGTCTCATTAAAAAAAATGAATTATACGGCAATGTCTACTTTGTTTCCTGAACAAGCTTTATTATGCACCTACTCAAATATCTGCACACTAACTATACCGCTTGTCAGTAGAAAACTTACAAAATGTATACTTATATGGATAACTTTCAATAGCATTTGACGCAATTTATACACGGTGCTCGCGAGCATTGCGAAAGATTTCAACTATGCATTCTAGACATCAAAATAAAAAAAAATATTATGAGACCTAATATCAAATTCCACAAAAAAAAAAACTTTTTTTTAGTTTTTTGGAATACTTAACTTTTAATATTTCCAATACTTTTTCTCATAACAACAATTTGTTAAAATTAATTTTATAAACGATTTTTTTTAGGGACAGGTATTTTCGTCAGGTCTATTCTTATGTTTTGATTGTCAGGCAAAAGGTGTGGTAATATTAGAACACATTGTGGTAGCGTTGTAATCAAAAAGAAGTTTTATGATGTCGTGAGTTACGTCGAAAAACTTATTTCGAAAAAAGGTTAATTAAATAAATAAATAAATATCTTGGGACATCATACACAAATCGACCTAGTCCCACGGTAAGCTCAATTAAGGCTTGTGATTCCAACCCGGAACCTCCACCTTCGTAGGCAGGGTCACTACCAACTAGGCTACAGAGGCTGACAATTATCTCTGGAACCAAGCGGAATCCAGGAAATTTGATATAAAATTAAATACTCTAAATATGCTCAGGAATTCAGCATTAAAATCTTTCGGAATGCTCTGCAATTAGGTGAAAAATACGGGTCAGGTGAAATTTTTCAATGAAAATATTGCAAGACATTGCAATTTCAAGTAATTTTGCAAGTTGTTGTATAAGATAGATGAAATCCTTTTTAAAATCAGCTTGTATTGACATTTTTCCGAGTTTATCATGCTCGTAAATTTCCAATAAGTTGAAAATTACCTTAAGATGTAATATATTTGTTAAACGGTACAAATAATCATAAAAATAGATTCAAAATTAAAAAGAACTATCAAATTAAAACTAAATAAACTATAACAATGAAATAGAACTAAAGTAACCTATCAAATTAAAACTAAATAAAGATCGTTAAATTGGTTTGCAGACACAAAATTTTAGAAAGAATAATTTAACGGTTTCGTACCAAGATGTTCTGTCACTTGTCAATAGGATCATATACCACCTTGATCGAATAGAAAATATTAAGAGTAGGTATTTAAATCTGTTATTCTTCCACTTGTTCTATCATATTATGAAACACCTCAGATTGATGAACATTCAGATTGTCACTTTCTTTGTAAAAAGGGAGTTAAGGGACATTCGTAGGTACCTACTCCATAAGAAAGAAAGACTACAGTCATGAAAATCTTTGCAAAATTTTAACTGCATTTTGGCGTTATATTTCTGCGAAGTAGGTATTTTATTAAAATCTACACGACCCGTGTGGTGACGGCAGTACAAATACATTTGTCACCACCTCCACTCCATGGGTGTCGTAAGTCAAAAGGCGACTAAGGGATTCAATTTGTCGTTGACCATTTATTTATTGAAGATTGATGTTGGGCAGAGCAGCATCACTCCAGTGGAGAGGACACATTACTGCGATCGCCAACCCGCTTGCCCTGCGTGGCGATTATGGATATTTACCGCCTAATGTGCTTAGATAATAGGAGATGCCTTTATCCAGCAGTAGACTGATTATAGGTTGATGATGATGATGTCATGAAACATCACCATTCGTTTCGGATTTCATGATTTTCGCACTTGTGTCGTGATGTACTATTTTAGTACAGATGGTTTCTTTTTTAGGCGCTAGTGCGAGAAGTCGCTCATTTTACGTCTGGTACAAAACTTCGGAGGGCCATCTGTACTCTGTACTACAAAACGTAGTACGAGACACGTAGTAAGTAACTACTTAAAAAATACAACTAACTACTGTAACACATATGTATACAGGGCGTCCCAAAGTTATGGGACATGAAGGGGAAGTACCTCAAATGTCGTAGATAGGATATTTTGCTGAAAGAAGAGTTTATTTTATTTTGAAAATTAAATAATACAGCATTAAAAAAATTTTGCTTTTTCTAGGCATCGAACCTACTTTAATACGAAAAATTTTTTTTCGTAATTTTATGATATCATTCGAAAGAATGGATAAAAAATAACATTTTTTCTTAAGAAACATAGTATCTAAAACTAAAAGAATAACCAAACAAGTTTGGTTCAAAATTCAAAAGAAATTGTACTTGGTTCGATTTCCGGGTGAAGCAAGTAATTTTTTGAAAAACTTTGAATGCACTATTACTAAATTTTAAAAATAAAATTAAGTCTTCTTTCAGCAAAATACACTATCTACGATATTTAAGGTACTTCCCCTTCATGTCCCATAACTTTGGGACGCCCTGTATACATTAAAATGTTAGATATCATATACCAAATAAAAAAAATTAGGGACACAAAATAAGACAACGAAAATAATTTTGACCCTTTTAATAATTTACCTCTATTTTCGCGAGATTTGATGGAAGAGGTAATTTTGTTCACTTTCTTATAATCAAAATAATTATTATAGCAGTATGTTAGTAACATAATTATATTATTTTGCGTTGAAAAATGAGTCATCTAAGGAAAAAGTGGATTTTTTTATTTTATCGAGTTTTTGGATACTAAGTAATAATAAATACTTGTCAAAACTACTTTTTTAATAACAATAGGAGTGTCTTTTCAAAAGGGCTTATTTCCATTTTGATATTGTAACTTAAATTCACAGTTTCGGGATCCAATTTTGAAGTTTATTTTGATATGGTAATTCAGTAACTTGACATATATGTTAGGGCACTACTTACATTATATTTCATCTACCTAAATAATTTTGTTAAAACCAAAAAAAGATCAGAGATAAGCCGTTTTGATACGGACTTTAGGAATTAAGCCGTTTTGTTGCGGCCTTTTAAGATATAACGTAGGTACAAAAAGTACCCAATATTTTTTTCCTATTATTTTATGCGATTTATTCAGTCACCAAGCTTTAAATTATAAAGACCTACAAAGAGTTCTAATTTATCTTTGACAATCAGGGTATAATATACACTTACGAAAACGCCAGTTGCATTTTCATATTAAAATGAAGAAATAGGCCCTTTTGATCCGGATTTTGTTTATTAGTCCTCTTTAAAGGTCAGGAAAATATTCATTTAAACTTGAGACTTAAATAACATATTATGTATTCATCTATTTTCAGAAAAACTACATTCATAGTAAAAAAAAATGAAAAGTGGAAATAAGCCCTTTTGAAAAGACACTCCTCAAATTATCGTAACTATTGCAATTTATATGCGTGAATTCATTATTAACAATTTTTACTTTCAAATGCATATCGGTCTCTTTCACTATTTTAATTGTTTATTTTCTCTACTGATTTTTTTTCTAAATAACAACATTAATTATTAGTTATAGTGAAATAAATAAAAATTAATTAGTTATACACATTAATATTATTATTCATTATGTGTTAAAGATTACCAGTGAGGCTTATAGGTGTGCTCTTTCCAAACACGTTCTCACTGGGAGTTGAGAGTACTTGTAATGTTATGTCCGTTTATGTAACAAATTGGTTCAAAATTGCAAAGAATTCTTTGACTCAATGATAAGATTAGATCAATGATTTCGCAGCTTAATCAAAAATAATTATGATAGATACGTCTGTGTTTTTGGTGGGAAAAACCCAGGTAAAACCAATAGGTTACATAACAATCAACTAACTTAAGACTTGATAATACTCGTGCTTTTTCCGTAGCTGCAATTAAATAAATTTTAAAGGTATGTGGAACACCTCAAATTCTTTTGTAAATTTTACTTTTAAGTTATATATTTTAAGAAGTAACACTACTATGTATACATTTAAATAATATGTATACATTTAAATATTAGATGTCATATATACAAAAAAAAAACCGAAGTTTACCAACGCCGGAGCGAGGTGGGAGCCGCGACAGCTGAGGATGTGGGTTCAATCTCTCTCTTTAAATTACTTCATTTAGGTGTCCATTCGTTTTACCGATAAACTTTTATAATCGAATTTCATTTCATCGACAAAGATTCATCGAAACTTCAGTACTAGGAATTTCGGTTGGCATTTTTTTGTTACACATACTATTCAATTTAAAAACTTTTACTGCTCTGAAAAACTATTCAACGAATATCACTTGGTTTGGTCAGCGATTTGTGTCAAATTATTTTATTTGTGACAATTACTAAACATTGAAAGTCATTTATTCGACATTTATACGTTTTTCGACTGGGTCCGACTACAGCAAAGGGGGTTGAGGACTTCGAAAAAATTCGATGGATGTTGATGATATTAAGACACGTATTTTTTATTAATTTAACGTGCAGAATACGCTAAAATAAGCATGTTTTGTAGGAAAAACTTCTCCCCAAAATCAACCTCTATGGACATAAGTTGCAGTTTTGAAAATAAATATGTTGAAAAATAAATAAATAAATAAAATGGCCGAGTGAGCGAGCGAAGCAAGCGAACAAAATCTTCCGGGGCAGATCCGACTCGGATAGGTTAGGAGCTTTGCTCCCACCTTGTCTTCGAGGTTATTTTTTTTGTTGCAACCCAGAAACTGCGAAGTGACTGCGTTTAGATTCGATAACGAAATGTTACAAGTTGAAATAATATTATGCGGAATAAATATTACTAAATTTATAATAAAAAATCCCGTATCAAAACACCTCGATATAAGCTATACACAAAATAACTCGAGTACCATTTAAAAGTCCTTGATTTTTATTTATTGGAAACGATTCTTCGGCAGAACGACTTGTCGATGAAATGAAAATGCTTGACTCGTCTTTGAAACAATATTTGATTAAATGTTTATCGACCACACGTAATTGGATTTAGTGAAATTTGGTGTCGTAAGAATGAAATTGCACGAGTGAAAATAAGAGTGTACTCGCTCGCAAATTATTACTGCCGCACGCGCATCGCCCATGGCGCGATATACGTAATGGACGACTTAGACTATATAGGCAACGAAGCGATTTACACTCTTTCGCAGTGCAATATTATTTTGAATATGCAGCAATAGAAGTTACCAGTATGAAAATGATTATTATTGTATTATATAGAACAGGAATTGCCCAGCGTGGCGATTATGGGCATTTACCTCCTAATGCGTCTATACGCAAAGTCAATAGGAGAGGCCTACGTCTAGCAGTGGACTATCATAGGCGGATGATGAGGTAAGCGTCCTTCACCGTAGACTGCATCATCACTTACCAGAAGGTATGATCGTGTTCAAACGTCTACCTATTATGAAAAAAAACCACTACTACGCTTAAGAAGAATTAGCGTCTATGAGACCGGAATGGCGTAAAAGAGTCAGAGAAGGTGTAGCCTCAATTGAAGAGGCTCGCCTGGAACACTTGGACCAAAAGCGTCATCTCCGGAAAACCCGACCTAAGCCCTCCTACGCTTACACATTCAATAATCAGGGCCCGCTCCATTGTGCACAGTGTGACCGGATATTTAAAACCAAATTCGGTTTCGCGAGCCATATACCTACGTGCTCATCAGAGGAAGTTGTAGGGGTCGCCGTCGTCGGTCACTCCTCGTGGTCTACATTATACTATAATAGTCTGTAAGACTAACTTTCTGATTTTTGTTTTGATGGAGGCCTTAGATACCAATATGTATTTTTTTTGCAATCTACCTTGGAGCCAATCTACTCCAACGGTTCGGTTTTCAGCAAATAAACAAGATTTCTATGTTCACCAGACTTTTAATTTACTTAAACAAAATTAAACTCAAATTACATGTTCACAGTCAAAATGGCGTCACTAGTAAGTACACAGAAAACAAGCGACATCTATGGTTGATATGGAAACTAATTAAAAACTAAACACGTGACGCAGGCAAATTATGTATTCAGCCAGATCTTAAATAAAATTTAATCTCAACAGCTCCATGACGATTTGTTTCATGACACAGCCGTTAAAGTCTAGTTTTGATTTGAACTTGACGCTGCCGCATATGACATTTTAAAGCCTGGATGTTGGTAGCATAATATACAGTTCACGGATTTACACTTTTACGATTACCACTTATATTTAGGGGGGAACTGAATTTATCCTAACGGGACTTAATTTTAGAGTCTTCGGAGAGTTTTGGCGTCTGCCTGCGACTACGGGTGTAACGTCAGTAACGTCATGCCTGAGACAACACGCCTAAGGATCATGTAGTTAGCTAGTCACAAATGATAATATGTAGATAACAATATTATGATGCTATAAATAGTTCAGTATATAATTATTCTCATCAGTCAACAATTAATAATTGCAGTCGCGACAATGACGACAATGCTTAGGCCACTCTGGCTTTTGGTGACTGTCACGCTATTCAGCAACCATGTATTGGGTATGTTTTACAAACATTTAATCTATTTTACAACGGCTAAAACTGTTCTGTTTTACAATATACTCGCAATAATATATACCTACAGGAGTTATTTAGATGAGTGTTTTACTTCAAAAATAGGTTAAGACATGATACAGTAATTTATTTGATAATAGTTTTAATAATTAGAAATGCCTTTATTCTTGCCCCGAAAATGAGACGAAATCTTTATAGGATCACTCGCATGTCCAGATATGGATAGACGTCCCTCTGTTACAGCCTATTGCTCCAAAACTAATGGACTGGTCCGATCCGATCACTCCAGACCCGTGGTCCAACAGCTATGTCCAACTGGTTGTGCCACGGATAAGTAAAATGATCCGTGGTTCAACTGTCAGATTGCTTTTTTTTACTGTCATGTAATATGCTTTTTTTTACTGATACGTAATTATAATTATGTTCTAGTATTGGACTACCGATAAATTTAGCGTACTGTGGTACAACCAATTGGACCACGGGTAAACTAACTTCCTCGTAGTACAATCGGTTGGACTATGGATCATTTTTTTCCCCGTGGCCCAACCGGTTGGATATAGCGGTTGGACCACGGGTCGGGAGTGGATCCGATTGAGAAGGAATTTGGCACACATATTGTATAAGTTGGGGACCCAGCGATGGACGTGGAACGTAAATAAATGAATTTTAAAAATGAAGGCTGATTTTGGGGGATTTAATAGGAAATAAAAAAAATTGCAGTGACGATACACATGATACAGGTGTATCATGTGTATCGTCACTTTGACAGCACATTCACCCTCGGGACCAATAGAAAAGCACTTTATAATTTACCGATTTCATCAAAGCTGGAGGTGGAATTTGATACCAAATCCTAAGCTTTCGCGGCTGTTGCCCAAATCACTCGATCGAGGGATACTATTTGATTTGTAGAGTCATCTGTCTTAGTTTCCGAAAGTACTATTGCTTGACTGTGCTCTCGTTATAAGCGGTTGTTAGTCGGTTTGCCTACAAATGAAGAATTAATTTTCAGCTCTCCGTCATCCATTGTCCAGTCCAAAAATAGTGGGTGGGGCACTTACCACCATTGACCAGTACCCATTCCAAGCTGCCCTGCTTATGTCGGGGGACTTCAGCTATTACGGACAAATCTGTGGTGCTTCCATCTTAAATGAGAGATCTGTTTTGACTGCCGCTCATTGTTTTTGGTGAGTGGAAAAGATCGATTCTTCGGATGTGTTCTGTGGAAACCTATGCCCAGCTGTGGGCGTCTGATAATAATAGATGATTATATGGAATTGTAAAAGATCAAGAGGAGTTTGTGTATTAAAGAATTAAGGGAATATACCTACTAGAGAATCAAGGAATCACATTTGTAAGAAACTTTACCAATATTCGTATGCTTTATAGATGTTCAATTCAATTTCAATTCAATTTTTCAATTCAATTTATTTATTTTACATATATAAGCATTACAGTATTCTAGGACACCAAGACGCTTACATAAAAGTCAAAATACACAACATAAACAAAAAATATAGTCTATACAATAATATGCACAAAAACAATGTCCCTAAAATCAATTAATAAAAAAATAATAATAATAAACTCAACATATAAAAATTTAAATACAATAATAATTTCATCAATCATTCTAAATATTCAACGTTAAATAATATAAATAAATCAATCATCGAAATAAAATAAATCAAATCATACAAAACAGAGTTACAATATTAAATTCACTAAGCTAATTTCAACACAACGACCATAAGGCGACTTCTGTGAACTCAGTCAAAGTGCAGCAAAATAGATCTATTTTATCCGAAATTTGATTCAATGTATTGACTGCCCTGACTAGCGGCGCGTTCGCGAGTAGGTTGGTACGCGCTGTAGGACGTGCCAATACGCGCGGAGCGCCTCGTCGCGGCCCGCGCGGCACTGCCAGCCTGTTAAGTAAGGTAGCGAACAGATCGACTGTGATAACAGCATATCATGCCTATGTTACATCCTCTCTCAGATACGGTGTAATATATTGGGGAAACTCGTCAGAAAGGGAAGAGGCTTTTAAAGCTCAAAATAAATGTCTGAGATCGATCTGCAATTTGAAGCCCACTGAGACGTGTAAGCCTTATTATGTAAGCCTAAAAAATTTGACATTACCTAGCCTATACAGTGTGCTCGCGAGGAAACCGAAAGGTCCTTTCTATAGTAATAATTAACATGGTCATTCAGACCCAGCTTCTTCAACGGCTTTCTAGTCATAGCATACCACGGTACTACCAGTAAGACTTTTATACAAAAGCCGACATTCTGTTTTAAAATTTCGCGCAACGCTAATCTGACATATTTAATCAAAATTAAAAAATATATAAATAATTTATTACATTCAATTTTTCCAAAAAGGCATCATAAACTGGTAATAAAGATCCCCCAAAGCTGTATATGGCATAAAAGAAAAATAACATTAAAAAAATCTGATCTTAATGTTTGGGCCTGAACGAGTATAAAACAATAGTACTACTGGTAGGACCGTGGTTTGCAATGACTAGGAACCAAATTTCAACTTGGGTCTTAGGAGGTTAAACTACGTCTATTTAATGTATGTACCTGATATTTGGCGAATAAAATGACATGTAGTAATTAGAGTAATAATAAGTAGTAATAACAATAATTGTAATTTAATTAATTTATATAACGAAATTGCACATTTGTCAGTATTTATAATTTATTAGTATGTTGTGTTTATAATTTCTGTACATTTTTGGTAGCCTATCGGCGAAACATAGCAATACCGATATACCTACTTATGTTCAACAAATAAAGATTTTGGTTTGATTTGATTTGATTTGAGGAAATATAAGTTCTAAGATACAATTCCAGTGAAAAGTTTTACCGATTACAATCTGGTTACAATTTTCTACTTCTTTTATCTCCATTGAATCACTCGGAAACCTCAAGATACTCTCGTTGTGGCTTTTGTCGTAAGAGTACTAGAAGATAGTGAACCTACCTACAAAGCTGAAAACTTGGATTCAAATCCATGTGATAAATTCTTTTTACGTATGTATTGAGGGTCGCATGGTGAAACCCTAAAAGACGAGATAGTTTTTCGTTAAAAGACAATCTCACATAAGTGTTATAATTATTATGTACTTAGTTCGTATTTCAAAAACCAGTTTGTTTAATTTATAAGGTTTGACCGCCCAACCCTCGATATTATAAATATTACTTTGCTCCTTAGGTAAACAAAAATATATACAGGGTGAAACATGAGTCGTGAACAGTAGTAATACGTTTTTCTAACTCTATAAACAACTAACAATTGAAAACAAGTTACTAAATAACCTGTTGTCCTGTTTTTTAATTTATTTTTTTGTACTTTTTGTAGCTTTTTCTAGTTTTAAGGTGTTTTTCAGAAATGATAACGGCTATTTAAGTTATTTAAAATGTTAAATGTAATAAATATCATTTAATTTTACATAAAATGATAAAGTTACCCTTATTAACTACTTCAATAGGATGGGATCGGTAATTTAAATTACTTATTCCATTGATTTGTCTTAAAAATACTTTTAGATAATATTTTTAAGTAACTTGTGGGGCATTTTATTGTTAGTTGTTTACAGAGTTAGAAAAAGGTATCACTGTTAACGACTCATGTTTCAGCCTGTAAATCTGTTACAAAGAGGGTATTCCTTACTCCTTATTCTCAGTACTCCATTTGCGCAAAACAGTACCATGAAATTTATTTCTTTCTAGGTTCTTCACAGCTCCAAATCATTTCCGTCTTCGAATTGGCTCCACTTTCGCCAACTCAGGAGGTGTAGTCCACAATGTTGCTCAGAACATCATCCACCCTCAATATAACGCTACCTCATTGGACAGTGACGTGGCCGTCGTCCAATCAGCGACATTTTTTGTTTACAACCAAGTGGTACAGCCAGTACCAATTGCTGGTCCGAACTATAATCTGCTTGATAGTACCCCAGTCTGGGCTGTAGGATGGGGGGCTACTCAAGTAAGTGTTGCTAATGCAGAAATACTACAATATTACTGACAACTATTTATAATGAATTCTAGAAGATTATCCAGGATTTTGTTTTACTTGAACCTGCAGCCTCCTTCAGCTAAGTGTCATGATTGGTCGTTGGGAGGTCTCCTGATTGGACCTTTTGAACGCTTAATTCCCGGCAAACTTTTAATTAAATTTCGGATAAAACTATCCTGAAAAAAGGATTTGTATAAATCCGCAGTTCTGTTCAAGAAAACGGCTAAAACGTTTCTTGCTTACGTTTGAGAGGTCAAAAAAGGTGAGTGACGTGGAAAACAATTTGAGGCGAAGCCGAAAATTGTTATTAAAGACGCCACGAGCATGTTTTGACTCAGTTAAACAATGTTGCATACAATACTTTTTCTACGACCACACACTTATTTTGAAATAAAATTGTAAATTTGAGGAATATTCTTAGTCAAACACAATTTTATTAACCATCAAGGTCGGGCGGGAGACGTCAAAATTAAAAAAGAAAGCTCCTGTATGGTTTACTGTTCATCACAAATTACATTTAAAATTAGGTTGGCAGCCATGTATTTCATTAAGTCTTGTAAACACGAGGTGTCTTAAAATGCAAAAAACGCACTGCGTGTATACCCGGATGCGTTTACAGAGAATAGACAATATAGACTTACTTATCTTGACATTTGTAAGATAGGGGCTTAAACACACCTTTAAGCCCTGACCACGACCATGTAAATTACAAATAAAAGTATGGGAGTAGAAAAAATATATTATACTGCAAAAGGCTCGAATTGTTTTGCGCCGGTCATTTGCTGATGTCATTATTTCTCTCTCGTACCTAACTTTCGGTCACCACGTTCAGACCTTTAACGTATTTAACTTATTTAACTTTTTTGAAGAGGATCATCATTTTAGCATCAAATACAGTAAAAGTCCCATTGATGAAATTATTTTACTAATGACTAAACTTTTATTTACAGTTTCAGGGTCCGGTATCTGAGCAGCTTCGTCATGTCCAAGTCTGGACTGTGAACCAAGCCATCTGCAGAATCCGCTACGACGAGATTGGAGATGTCGTCACCGACAACATGTTGTGTTCTGGCTGGCTCGACGTCGGCGGAAGAGACCAGTGCCAGGGAGACTCAGGGGGTCCGCTGCTCCATAATGGAGTGCTGGTTGGAATATGCTCTTGGGGAGAGGAATGCGGTCTTGCGAGATACCCTGGTGTCAATGCCAGAGTGTCAAGATTTACCGCCTGGATCCAAGCTAACGCCTAAATGGATATTTTAAAACACCAGGGGGCTACTTGTTTATGACCTAAACTGAATCGCGATGTGTCATTTCCATAGAATAACTGCCAAAAATTTGCTGAACCTAAAGTGAATCGCATTGAAGAGGTCATGGTCCCCCTCTATGCTATTTTCAAAATCAATGTTTGATTTTAAATTACCTCAGTTGTGCATTAAAGGTCATTGACAGAAAATTGTTTGTTAGTTTTTTTAATGTTTGTTCATAGGTGTAAACCGATACGATGGGTGTTATAAGGGTTGGGAGTTATTATGTAAGGCTTGTTCACGAAATAAAGTAGCCATTGCTGTATAATTCTTTTTTTTGTATGAGACCATACCTCTGTATGGGTATTATTACAAAGAAGGGCTCTTTGCCTATCTTCTCGGATGCTGTGGTTAAATCAATTTCTCCAAAATTATGTTCTGTTAATTAAACATCTGGATTTAAGTAGTGTTTCTTGTTATTTTACCATGTTGGGTAACTAATTGAGTTTCCTAATGGGTCTTAACTAAATTACAATACCGATACTTTAATAATATATGAATCTTGTGTCTACAATTTTTATTAACTATTTCAAGTCTAACATTGTTGAAATCGTCTCGGAAGTTCGCACCTTTTTGGACCTGAACTTTTGGATTAAGCATTATCTGAAGTTATTTTGATTTTGACGACTGTTCAGCGAATGGTTTTGGATATTGGATTGTTAAACATAAAACAGAAAAATCAATCTGCAGTCCCATGGCTGTTAGAACTACATGGGACTGTTGTGTAACAGTAGAGACTGATTTAACGATGGCTACTTTATTTCGTGAATAAGCTTTAGTTACATTAAATTAAAAATAGACTGCTGTGCACACACTGAAATGCTGCGGGCCGTCATGAATACATGAATGGCTAGACACATTTCAGTATCATACATCGTCAGCCTATCTCAGTACACTGCTGGATGTAGGCCTCTCCTATGCGTATAGACGGATATTAAAAATAAATAGAATGATGGGAGTAACCTTGCAATTTAAAAGTATTCACACAAATTAATTAGCTAAACTTATTAGAAAGACACATTAGCATTCAATTACATACCTATTCAAATAAAATAGTTTACATTATGAACGAGTGAGATTGTTCAAAATATTAACTTATTGTTGTTTCCCTAATAGTTAGGCCCCGAAAATAGTATTTGCAATAAAAAAAGATTTGACGCACGGTTTCAAAAACAGTTCCCTGTAGGTATTTTAAAGATATGTAATTTAAAGCACAATTGTATCATCAGCATCACATTTTATAAAGCAATAGAATTTAGCAACTGTGGTTGCAAATAGTAACATATTGTACACCGTGGGCCCGAACAGAGCAACAGATCTTAACCATTCATTTTTGACGTTAAAAACAAAAAGTATTACACGACATACACGTGTCATTTTTGGACAAAAAATATTTTATTAGTTTTTTTTAGATGTGAATACTTCTGTTCATGGCCAGTACAAGTAATACATATAGTTTTAATCATTTTCAAAGTTTATTTTTAGTTAGAGATTTTTTGCGGCGATTTTTATTATTTTTTATTTAAATATCGTTCAATAGGTATGTAAAACTAGAATACACAGTATTAAAATGTTCATAGAAAAGGCGTTTTTACACTGAGTTATAATTAAAAAATTGTTTTCGAATAAAGTTTAATTATCTCTTAAAGTAATCCAGATAATTTTATACGACATTATTGTCTCTAAATGTGGTCAGGAATACACTGTTAAAATTCGTCGGCCTATGCAGGCCCACGGTGTATATAAAACGCATCATCATTATCTTCATTGCGTTATTCCCGGCTTATGCCATGGCTTAGTTAGCCTGGGGTCCGCTTTGACAGCTAATCCCAAGATTTGGAGAACGGTGCATATAAAACGCATATTTTTTTTATTGGAAATTTATATATTGATGAACTACAGTTCCCTGTATCGAATATGGCCCATTAGTGGAGAAAGCCCATGTTTACATTTTTTTTTACAGTGCTGACACTGCAGGAGATGAATATTGTTATCTTTGATAACATGTGGTTTCTCGCTGTAACGTCTAAGTTCGTTGTTATTTTAATCAGAAAGAAAAGTAACGTTGTGGTTTTAGTATGTCACATGGTCGAATCTAAAATTTATTGTAATTTACCTATGCAAGTTATTCTTGTGTGCAATTAATTAATGCATGTTTTTGTGCAAGACTCACTTAATAGGAAAAGTTGGAAAACATTTTTTTTTTGACGCGGATTAAATAATTATACATGGCTGATCGTATTAATAAGCTAAACCCGTTGAAAAAAAATGTCTTCAACATATTTTTTACACTTTATTTTATAATAAGATCACGAAAATGATAAACCCTATACATGGATAAGATGATTTTTGTAACCATCTGTAGGTATAACGCATATGTTTTTGTAAGGCATTATTTTTGAATAGCATGAAAATAATTATACCTATTGAAGCCTTGTTATCTCGGGGGTACTGTAACTAGTTAACTACTACATACTCTTATTCACGGCTGCTTAAAAAAACTGTGATTGTACGGAATTGAAATGTATGAAAGTAAATAAACGCGTGGGGTTTGGAACACATAACGTCTTTAAAACATATTTCCAGTCCAGTCTGCGATAAAAACTGTGTCGGATACGGCACGTCACTGCAAATCTGCAGCATCGCCTTTGTAGGTGTGACCGCACTTCAAAAAGCCTGGGGTCCGCTTTAAATATATTATGCCATTAAAACAATATTATTTTAATAAACCACAACGTTAGGTACTTATTTACACAACGGAGAAATGTTAAAACATTGATACATTAGATTAAAAATTTGAAGGTAGTTACTTCTTAATTTTACATAATTCATGTTGCTAAAGCAATTCGGATATTTGCTTATCTATCTTAAAGATACATCGTATAATATAACAATAGATAGATAAATGTTTATTTCATGAAAAGCAATTACATTATAAGTTAGCAATACCTACATAATACAGGGTGGCTGGTAAGTATACCGACAAACTTGAAAGGTGTATTCCTGAACACATTTTGAGGCTATAATTTCATATGAACTTTTCTGGATTCGGCTTAGTTTAAGAGATAATGACATGTTATTCAAAAAACTATTTTCATCACAAGTCACTGAAAAATGCCTGCACGATTAAAATTCTTACACTAGTAGTTTTCATCTCGACATACACACTGATTAAAGTTAGAGAAAATGACGAAAAAGTTTCAGAAAAATGTTCAACAAAAAAAAATATCAAAAACCCTGAAAAAAAAATTCTTTACCTACAATTTATTACTGGTAATGTACAAAAAAAAAACGAAATATCAAAAAACGGAATAACCAAAAAAATTTTTTTTTTGTTCGATAATGACATATATCACATATTTTTTTTACTTCTTTTGTTATCAAAAATGCATTGGTAAAGTCTGTCGGTATACTCCTTCCCACCCTGTATGTAAAATACGAATGTTGATTATTTTTTATTGTTTTATAAAAAACTGTTTACAATATCAATATTTCGGGTGAATTGGAATTATGAGAAAGTTTTATTCTATTTATATGATCTACCCAGCTAGTTGATCAGGCTTTACATAATATGTAAAGCCTGATCAACTAGTAACTCTAATATTGATATTGTAAACAGTTTTTTATAAAGCAATAAAAAATAATCAACATTCGTATTTTTCTTTTATTACCCATTTCTCATAATAATATTTTTAGCATAATATATCTAAAACTAATAACACAAATAAATTGCAACGTGTTGTATAAAAAAAATACAAAAAAGTTTGAATCATCATGATAATTGAACCAGGAACCTTTCATTTCATAGTCTATATTAGCAGCCGCTAAGCCAGGTCGCCGCTAGATAAGCTGACGAAATTATTGTTTTGGCTAAAGGTGCGTTTAAACCAAAAGAGCATTCGCTGTTCTAGCGCCTGTTCTACGAAATCAACCAATCACGTTTTGTGTACCGATCGAATTTCGTAGAGTGGGAGGTTAGAACAGCGAATGCTCTTTTAGTAGTAGTAGTAGTAGTAGTAGTAGTAGTAGTAGTAGTAGTCGTAGTAGTAGTAGTAGTAGTAGTAGTAGTAGTAGTAGTAGTAGTAGTAGTAGTAGTAGTAGTAGCAGTAGTAAATCACTTTATTGTACACGGTATATGTTACAACACAGTTATAAAGAAATATAAGTACAAAGGCGAACTTATCCCTATAAGGGATCTCTTCCAGCTAACCTTTGAGAAATTGAGTGGAGATTCGAAAGTTTAGATAGACAAACTCACATGATGCACAATAAATAAATAAAATACATTATCTCTAAATGAATAGAATACACATATAACTTTTATCATAAAATACATAGACTACATATCAGTATACATAAATATTATACAAATGAAATATATAAAAATAATAGAACTGCTAAAATGTCAGTAATTAACCTAATCACCGTTGGTGGACAACCACATCTTTTTAATATTAGCCCTGAATGATGCCACAGACTGGCACTGCCGCAGGGATAGAGGCAAAGCGTTCCACAATTTCACAGCGTGTACAGTGAAAGACTTAGCATACGTTTGCGTCTTGTTAGGGGGTATAGCAAGGATGAGATTATGACTTGAACGCAAGCGATGATCACTACCTGTAGCTAGATAGCTAAATCTCTCTGTTAGATAAGGTGGAGAAGTAGGGTTAAAGAGTATGTTGAAAAGCAACGACAGGACATGCACATCTCTGCGCTGGCGGATCGGAAGCCAGCCGAGTTGGGACCGAAAGCTAGAAATGTGATCGTATTTCCGGAGACCAAATATGTACCTAATACACACATTCTGCAAGCGTTCTAGCTTACATAGCAGCTCTTCATTAGGATCCAGAAACGCAATGTCACCATAGTCCAGGAGAGGGAGCAAAAGAGACTGGGCCAGAGTAAGCTTGGTATGGAGCGGGAGGAAATTTTGTAAGCGCCTGAGAGAGTGGAGAGAACTAAACATTTTTTGACTCACCTCTGCGATATGTGGCGACCAAGATAGGGTCTGGTCAAGGGTGATACCTAAATTCCGAACAGTAGAGGAGAATGGGATAGGAGTGCCGTCGAAAATTACGTTAGGTACCACCATCTCTGAGAGCCTACCTATAAAGTGAGAACTGCCAATAACAATCGCCTGCGACTTTTGTGCATTAATTTTCAATCCAAATTTATACGCCCAGCATCGTATGGTTTCTAAATCATAATTAATTTGACAAATCAACGAGGACAAATCATCAATACTAGCCGCTGCATAAATCTGTAGGTCGTCTGCATAAAGATGATATGAAGACGTAAGTTCCGTAGTAATACCATTTATAAAAATTGAAAAAAGGAGAGGAGAAAGCACGCTACCCTGAGGCACACCGGCGGAGAGTCCACGCCAATCAGACAGTTTGTCGTCAACTCTAACACGCTGGCGCCTGCCAAAAAGATAGCTGCGGAACCACGCTAGTGGAGATTGAGAAATATTAAGGGAGCGGAGAATAGCAAGAAGGATGTCAAAATCCACTGTATTGAATGCACTGCTGAAGTCAAGAAGGACAAGGACCGTGAGCTTTTTGCATTCAATATTAAAGCGAATGTCGTCGGTGACTTTAACCAAAGCCGTAACTGTACTATGCCCGGGACGAAATCCTGACTGAAGAGGGTTAAATAGCGAATGTGTGTTGAGATGGGAAAGGAGGCGGCGATTCACGTACTGCTCAATAATTTTGGACAAAACTGGAAGAATTGATATGGGACGGAACTGAGTGAAGGAAGTAGGATTCGGAGTTTTAGGTAGAGGAATCACGTGAGCTAGTTTCCAAGATACGGGGAACGTACCCGTGGATAAGGAGAAATTAATAATGTTGGTGAGGATTGGGGAAATGAAATCAGCCACGAGCATAAGCATATCGATACTGAGGTTATCGTCACCGACGGCTTTCGTTTTAATAGATTTAAGAAATTTAAGCGTCTCTTGAGCTGAAATATAACCAAAATCAAAAGCAGATATGTCAGGGTGTGTTGTAGCGGCAAGAAGTGATAAAGTTGAATTTTTATGAGATGGGTCAAGAATAACCGGTGAGATACTGAAATGTTCGTTGATATCATTTAAATTAAGATTAATAGAAGAGGAAGGTTGAGATTTGCCCACCCCTAACGACTTCAAGAAATTCCACAATTTAGACGGGGGACATTCCTCAATCGAATTATGAATGTAACGTCTCCTTGCTTCCCTACAGATTTTGTTGCAGCGGTTTCGTAAAGTGACATATTTTTGGAAATTTACGCCCGAGGGATTACGCCGATGTTTAATGCGAGCTCGATCACGCTTGGCCATTTGCAACTTGATATCCGGCGTAAGCCAAGGCGCAGGGAAATGTTTAACGCGCATTGGTTTTAAAGGTGCATGTTTGTTAAAGATCGCAAGTAATATGTTATTGAAAGCCTCAATCTTCATGTCGATATCAGCTAGACTCCAAGCTATGCCAGTCTGCATTGGATATATCGGCATGAAGTGCCTGCATGTCAATATCCCGCAAATTACGCCGCATAACAATTTTATGCTTCTTTTTAGGGGGACGAATTTTAAATGCAGCGTAAATTAGATCATGGTTGGAGAAACCAGGAGCATTGAGTTGTCCGTGAAAAGAGACTAAGTCGGGAGAAGAAGTTAAAATGATGTCTAATAGAGAAGGAGGGCCGTTATGAGGGAAGTGGGTGGCACTGAGAGGCAAAACACTTAGGTTTAACGAAGTTGCAAGGGAATGAAGCTTACAGGAGCGAAGATCATTTTTGAGCAGACACGTATCAAAATCGCCCATAATAATACTGTGATCAAACTGTGGGCATAAATCTACCAGAGTATCCTGCAAGGAATTGAAATAATTAATACTAGAAGACGGGCTATAAAAAACACCCAAAAGAACTTTAGTACAGTGAAGTGTGACTTCTACAAAAATATATTCAGCAGAATTTGAGTAAACTGAAGGAGATTGAGCCACTATCCGACAAACAAGGTTACTTTTAATATAAATTGCCACACCACCACCACGAATGGCTCCCGACCCGCCATCACTAGTGCCAATCCTGTCGTTGCGTATCAGATAATACCCCGGCAAAGGATATAAAGTAGAAGGGAGAGAGGGTTTCAGCCACGACTCAGAAATAAGAAGTGCATGAATATTACTATTGGAGCCAAAGGAGGAGAGTAGGTCAGAGTAATGAGCCGGCACACTCTGTGCATTGATGTGAGCGACATTAAAATTTTTAAACGACGACTCAAAAGTGCACTGCAAGCGGTCACCCAGGTCAGCCATATCTGAAGCATCACTCAAGGAATCGTACAGAGTTGAAGAAGAAAGTGAGAAGAATTCGCTGTCCAAACTAACATTAAGATTATCTGACATAATACAGTTCCAAATAACAAATATATATATAATAAATATCCAATGCGAAATATAAGTAAGATATTATAAATTAAACTAAACTATGCTACTATTAAGAATTGCTTAATAAATAGCAAAGTAGCCAAACCACCTCATTCACTCGCCAGCAGCTAATATTATTTACAAAAAAAAAACAACTTAAAATGTGAAAAAACAAAAAAAAAAAAAAAACAAGTGTTCAAATAAACCTATTAAGTTGATGTTAACATGATGATAAATAAATAAGCCTCACACGAGCAGAAACCAAACGCAAAGCCACGGTGACATTGACATTGACATGACAGATGTCAGTGTCATCGTACCTACTGCATTAGATTAGTGAGTATTGTCGGTAGCAAATTTGTTTACAATTAATATAAATCTAAAAACACATCTACCGCAACAAAACATACAATAATTTTATATCTACCGTTACAAAGATATACCAATGATACTCTAAGGTTATTGAGGCGCTAAATAAGTGACGCAATATAAAAACCAGTTGGAAATGTAACGAAGAAAACAACACAATAATGTTCCTATTGGCGTTTTCCGAGACCGGCACCCGTATTAAGTCTCGCTTGACGCGCAGGCCTTCGCACCACCGCAGCCCCCGAAGAAGAACTCGCTGTCGACGCCAGCCCTGACCCTGCCACAGCCCCTTCCGAGACTTCAGCAGTGTACGCCGGATCCGGCAATGCCTCTAACTCAGCCAGCGAGATCACTCTACGGCGAACTCCGTCATGGCACTGCACGACTATTCGCCCATCGCTTGTCCAGCAACCCCTTACTCCATATTGCTTGCGTGCCTCTAGGAATACAGCATGCCGGGTGCTGGTGAGGAACTCGGACAGAGTTCTGCCCGAGCCCTTTAATAACTTCTTAGCAGCCCAAACTGCATCCCTAGTCCTATGACTGATAAATTTGAGGAATATAGGCCGAGGCCTAGATGGCACTGAATTCCTACCCAAGCGATAGCAGGCAATGAAGCTTTGCTCCGACACCCCCTGCACCATCAAGGTCTGCTGAAGGACGTCCAACGCAACAGCACTGGTCACTTCACCCTGTACCTCAGGAACACCATGCAAAAGAAGGATGCCAGCACGAGATCGGGTTTCCATCTCCTCCAGGGTCTTTAACACAACCTCCATTTGGCTCTGGAGATCTGCCACAGATTTAAGAATAAAATTCTTAAATGCACCATACTCGCTGGGGGGCTCCTGGTTTCCACGGGATGCAATGGAGTCTTCAAAAGAGGCCATTTGAGATGTAAACATTTCCTTCATTTCATTGATGCTCTTCCGTAGCTTCACCAAGTGGTCCATATTTACTTTCTATTGAGTGACCTTTGAACTTTTTGTAGAGTGACACTTAATATTGTGAAAAATGTGATTCTAATTAGCTGTGCAAATGAGGCACTATATATCACATGTAAGTTATTTTTATAGTTAAGTCATGTATTATAATATTTATAAATAATTAAAAATTACGACTCTACAATTTTAATGTCTTGTTTGCTTGCCTACCCACATAAATATCTCTTTTAGTTTGAACGCACCTTAAGACAAACAGCAAACATTGTTTTACATTTATCGTCACCATTTTTTTATATTGACATATTCAATTTATAAATGCCTGTAATAACTATACAAAATAATGCCTGTTGCAGATATACTAAAAAAAAATACAAAAAGTTAGGTGTGTCACGAGATTAGAACCAGGAATCTTTTTCCCGGGGTTGTCACATAATTGTGAAGCTTACTGTACATATACATACACACAAGAATATCAGTTAAATAGGTTTGATTTCGAACGTAAGAAATTTCTATAGTTTATTTTTTACTGCTTTATTTTTTTTTCTTGTTAATACATATTTTTCTTCTATATAAATTTAATTGTACTTGTTTAAGGTCAATGGAAATAAAGGCTTTTTATTTATTTTTTATTATTATTTATAATCGAGTTTTTGTAAACTAAATAATAATATAATATATATCTATCAAAACTATTTTTTGTAATAACAATTAGCTCAAATTATCTCAGCAATAGCAATTTACGTGCGTGAATTTTTACTTTCAAATATTATCAACAATTTTTAATATCAAATATTTAAATAGTTTCTTAACTATTTTTAGGGTTCCGTGGCCAAAATGGCAAAAACGGAATCCATATAATTTCGCCATGTTCGTCTGTTCGTCTGTCCGCTGCATAGCTACTGAGCTAGTACTATAAATCTGCAATTTGGTACAGGTATACATAATATTAATCATGCCAACAAAGTGGTACAATAAAAACTAGTTTTTTTTTCTGGTGCCTCCCCAACTGGTGAAGTGGGGATGATTTTTTTTTATTTGATGTAAACCTATAGTGAAAACTTAAAAAGAATAAGGGTTTTTAAATATTTTTTTTTCTAAAGTCAATATTTTCGGAGATAATCGCTCCAGAAGAAAAAAAATTGTCCCCTTCCTCTAACTTTCGATCCATAGGTCCAAAAAATATGAAAAAAATCATGAATCACTCTTCAGCTTATATATTATATTCGGCTTATAGAGTACTTTAAAATAAAACTATTTCGAACATAATCGGTCCAGCCGTTTTTTAAGAACTACGGACCCTTACACTGAGCATGGCCCGACATGCTCTTGGCCGTTTTTTTTTCTAAGGAAACAAAATAAATTTGTTATAGCGAAAAAACAGTGATTCACGTTAATATTATTATGAATTACGTGTTAAAGATTACCAAGGAAGGCTACAGGTGTCCACTTTCCACGTTCTCACTGGGAGACTACTTGTAATGTTATGACCGTTTTTGTAACAAATTGGTTCAAAGTCGCAAAGAATTCTTTGGCTCAATGTTAAGATTAGATCAGTGATTCAGCTTAATCAAAAATAATTATGATAAATACGACTGGGTTTTTTGATGGGAAAGACCCAGGTAAAACCAGTAAGTTAGATAACAATCAACTAACTTAAGACTTGATAATACTAATGTAACTACTTTTTCCGTAGCTGCAATTAAATAAATTTTAAAGGCTTGTGGAACACATCAAATTGTTTTATAAATTTTACTGTATTTGTTTTGTTTTTTTTTTGTTTTTTTTAAGAAACACTACTTTGTATATGAATTTAAATATTATTATACCTACTAACGCCATAGCTGAGGACGTGGGATTTGAACCACTAAAAAAAGTAAAGTGCTGGAGTTGCCGAGTGGCATCAGTCCCAAAAATTAAAACCGTGGGTTCAAATCCCAACTCTGGACTTGGTAAACTTCAGTATGTTTTCTTTGGTATATGATATTTAACCCTTAAATGCATAGTGTACGATGTATCGTACATAACCAAAATGTAGTTGGTGTTTGAAAACTAGATATGTATATTATGTTCTTAAGGATGATTTTGCAAGGAAATTTAATGAACTTTCAAATTTATTCCTGATTCGCTGGCGTATTTGTATTAAAAAAAACTTACATGTCTTTATAAGCAAGATTGCAGAAATTTGTTTTCGTTGCTTGTGTTTAGCCGTTTTTAACTAAGTAAGAAATTATTTATTATTAGAATTTTGTGATGCATACCTTAAAGATTCTACAATTACTGAACTTAATATACTTCAATCTAAAAGTAAACAATATTTGCATATTTTATCATGCACGATTTTGCAAAAAAATGCATAATGTATGATGTATCGAAATATTGATTAGTAGTAAAAATTTCACCCAAAATATGTCCACAGATTTTTTTTCTCGTGCTTTAGACGCCATCAGGCCACATTTTATTTTTGGAACGAAAAGAAAAATTCATGCATTTAATATTTAAACGATTTTACTTATTTATTTATTAATCCGCTAATGTTTTTTCCAAGAACTTTGAACTGACTTCATTATTATTTTTTTAATTGAACTGGTACTATCCCGATATCGTCCTCTTGGCATCTAAATAGTCGGGGTTTGATAATGGAATCTTGGAGAAATCAGTTCTTGTCAAGTTTCTTAATGTTTTCATTTGGTGAATATTTCGGAACTTGAGTTATTTAAGGCCAATAAAGCTTATTGTTCTAGGTAAAAAAAACCTTGAGGCCGCTTGTAGACTTCCGTTATTTTCACCGGACGACAGTCCGGTCTATAAAGGGATACCCTTGTAGACAAGTAATTTTGTGTCCGGTGCGTGTACACACGCTCATAGTGAACCATACACCACCACAAGTCCGGCAAAAAAAACGGACTGTCGAGGGTTTTCGATATTTTTTCTGCCACCAGACGGCACTACACAGACGTGAGGTCGAAACAGCTGTCAGATTCATGGGTACTGGACATAAAATATCGAAATTCTGTTGTATTGGGCAGTTACTGATTTTAAAAGTCACGAACTGTCGCCAAAATGAATATTGAGTTCTAAAACAGGGGCGCTAAACGCTACCTACGTACGGTCGAGGAATTTAATTTCCTCCCCATTTCGTACCTTGTCATAGTAGCTATAATATGACAGTCCTAGCAGCTTTCATATTGATTGTCACTGTGACAAGGTACGAAATGGGTAGGAAATTAAATTCCTCGACTGTACCTACTACTCGTAATTAATACTTTGTTCATGTCATGGAATTTGATTTGGAACTGATTTTCTTATTTATTTTAGAAAACAATATTCCTAAAGTAATGGTAAAAAACATAAATTAAATTCGCGTTTTTTATAAACAATTATATGGTCGGGAAACTAATGAATTTCTCGTAGTTCACAAATCGCACAATCATTAATTATTTAAGATGCACTAAACAAGTGAACTGCTCGAAAATAGTAATTTGAGCCAAAAGATAGCAGGGCCAGTTTGAAACGGGGAAAGAGGCGACCACTTGTGATGTAAAAATGAAGAAATACTTGAAAATCATTAGCCTTTTCTTAACCTTTCGTATGTTTAGGAACTAGGTCTACTAATGCGATTCACTTTACCTAATCTGAATCGCGATGTGTTAGTTCCAAAGAATAACTATCAAAAACTGACTATTTAAACTACCTGCGGTCATTAATTACAATTTTATTGGAGGGGTGCTGACTTGCAGCGACTGTGGCCGCACATTTGCTGCAAACATTGGCTACATCACTCACCTGACAGCACATGAAGGACGCGCTTAACAACCAGTGTAACCAGTCGCCGTGGGCGAAATCGGCTAGGACTAGATGATGATTTAACCTAATTTGAATCGCATTCAGGAGGTCACGGTAGCCTCCAGATCTGCTCCATTACTATTTAACTTCATGAAAAAACCGTCAAAGTCTAGTTTCGATTGCTCTGCTTGACGCTGCCGCATACAAAAGTTTTAATGGATGAAGGTAACATACTACTATAATTTACGGATTTAAACTTTCACGATTATCACTCATATTTTGGGGCGGAAACTGGATTTATTCACATTTTAATGACTAACGAAACCTAATCTCAGAGTCTTCGGAGAGTTAAGGCGTCTGCCTGCGACTACGGGTGTAACGTCGGGGCTGAGACTTCATAGTTCATAGTATTTAACGCAAGTTTAATACGCGATTGAGTCCCATTTGACGTTAAAATTTACTGCAATTGAACTATAATTGAAGGCAAAATTGAAAAAAGAAGAGAAAGAGGAAGGCCAAAACGTTCATTTTTAGATCAAACCAAAGAGAAAGTTAATGTAGTTACGTATCAGGAGCTCAAAACAGTAGCAGAGACAAGAACAGAGTGCCCGAGAACTCCACCGACAAGAGCAAAGCTCTTAAATTTGTGATGATGAAACAAACCACAAAAAAAATATGGAAAAAGGGGCTTTTTAATCAAACTTGCTACGCTGCTATTACTTTTATATCCGCGGAGTTATATGACTATAACATTAAATGTATTTTGGATGCGATGGTATAATCACAGAGATTAGATCCCACTTATCCTGTAAATATTGTAATACTGTCTTTGAAATCAGCCCTGTTGCAGTATTTTCTATGAAAAATTACACCTGGATGCTTAGCCAAGTTGCCAATCGCTAACACTTATTAGCGTATTGTAGTTTTTACTCTCTGTCACTCTTTTATATAAGTGCGACAAAGACAGTTAGCGGCCTTTTGTTTACGACTGACGATTAAGCGTTAGCTATTGGCAACTTGTCTAAGCATCCTGATCCATAATATAATATTGTAGTTCATCCGGATAGAGACAGATTCGTATTTCAGACAGACCGACGGACAGGATGGTCTGTTGTGTAAAATCACGCCTAGGGATTAGATAGTTAGCAAGACACGAATGATAATTATATTGATAAAAATATTATGATGCTATAAATAGTTCAGTTTATAATTATTCTCATCAGTCAACAATTAATAATTGCAGTCGCGACAATGCTTAGGCCACTCTGGATTTTGGTGACTGTCACGCTTTTCAGCAGCCATGTATTGGGTATGTTTTACAAACTTACAATTGTTATTGGCTAAAACTGTTCTGTTTTACAATATACTCTTAATAATATATACAGGAGTTATTTAGATGAGCTGCGACCATATATAACATGGACGTCAAACGCCAGCTCAAAAATGCCCCCAAAAGCAATTGTTCAATTGTGCCAAGATGGGCAGGACATAGCGCTTTTCTTAACACCACGCATATTTCGGCGCAACAACTTTGACAAATGCTTATAGAATATAGCCAATCAAAACTTTGATAGACCAATCACAACAATTTTTAAATGGCGGTTTAAGTTTCTATAGGTTGATATTTGAAATTCATTACCGGGATGCATTGAAGGAGACACTTGTCAACTAAAATACAGGACTGTTTTTGAAAGGCAATTTAATATGGCGTGTGGCTTCCATGTTTTAGATGTTCGTAGTAGATGAGCGTTTTTTGTACTTCAAAAATAGGTTTAGACGTTATACAGTAATTTAATTGATAATAGTTTTAATAATTAGAAATGCCTTTATTCTTGCTCCGAAAACGAGACGAAACCTTTATAGGATCACTTGCATGTCCAGACATGGACAGACGTCCCTCTGTTACAGCCCATTGCTCCAAAACTACTGGACTGGTCCGATCCGACTGAGTTGCAAGGCACATATATTATTATACACGGTGGAATTTAATCGGTGAACAGGAACCCATTTTTCTAATTCAGTAATCGATGGCGGTCACGTTTATGTAGTACTTAAGTGGAACCAAGTTTTTTTTTAGCATATTTTTTTTTTATGTTGAAATTAAAATTTATTGTCACCCTACTAATGGTTTAGTCTGAAAAGTTTAATACCTCTTTTCAAACTATCAGCCATAGAAACTTAAAACATAAATGAGCAATAACCACTCACATGCTTTAATTTTTGCGATAGACTCTATTCCTATGTAAAATAAGACCGATACATGGCTGATAGTTTGAAAATAGGTATTAAACTTTTCAGACTAAACCATTAGTAGGGTGACAATAAATTTTAATTAAAGTTTAATTTCAACATAAAAAATTGTTATGCTAAAAAAAAAACTTGGTTCCACTTAAGTACTACATAAACGTGACCGCCATCGATTACTGAATTAGAAAAATGGGTTCCTGTTCACCGATTAAATTCCACCGTGTATAAGTTGGGTACGCAGCGATGGACTTGGAACGTAAATAAATGAATTTTGTAAATGAAGGCTAATTTTAGGGGGTTCAATAGGAAATAAAAATTTTTGCAACCTGTATCATGTGTATCGTCACTTTGACAGCACATTCAACTATTAGAACCCTCGGAACCTATAGAAAAGCGCTTTATTATTTACTGATTTCACCAATGCTGGAGGTAGAATTTGATACCAAATCCTCAACTTTCGCGGCTGATGCCCAAATCACTCGATCGAGGGGTACTATTTGATTTGTAGAGTCATTTGCCTTAGTTTCCGATAGTTCTATTGCTTGACTGTGCTCTCACTGTAAGCGGTTGTTAGTCGGTTTGCCTACAAATGAAGAATTAATTTTCAGCTCTCCGTCATCCATTGTCTAGCCCAAGAATAGTGGGTGGGGCACTTACCACCATTGACCAGTACCCATTCCAAGCTGCCCTGCTTATGACGTGGAACTTCAGCTTTTACGGACAAATCTGTGGTGCTTCCATCTTAAATACCAGATCTGTTTTGACTGCCGCTCATTGTTTTTGGTGAGTGTAAAGGATCGATTCTTAGGACGTGTTCTGGGGAAACCTATGCTCAGCAGCGGGCGTCTGATAATGATAGATGATGACATGGAATTGGAAAAGGTTGCCAGGAGTTTATGTATCAAAGAATTAAGAGACTATACCTACTAGAGAAACAAAGAAATGTAAGTTTTTAGATACATTTTCGGTGACAAATTTAATCAACTACAATTTGGTTACAATTTTCTACTTCTTTCATCTCCATTGAATTACTCGGACACCTCAAGATACTCTCATTGTGTTTTTGTCGTAAGAGTAGGTACTAGAAGATAGTGAACCTACCTAAGCTAAAAACTTGGATTCAAATTCATATGATAAACTCTTTTTACGCATGTATTGAGGGTTGCCTGGTCAAACCCGATAAAATGTTGGTTATGTTAATTCTAACTACTATGTTAATTTTTCTAACTGGATCCTAGATATCTGAATAAAGAATTTAATTATTATTATAAGTCTAGATATTTATTAATTATAAAACAACCTCACATAAGTATTGTATATAATGTAATGTAACTAACTAACTTTTATATGAGCACTGCCTGAAATAAATTATTTGATTATTATTATAGTTCGTATTTCAAAAATCAATTTTTAATTTATCTGGTTTAACCACCCAACCCTCGATATTATGATAATTTTGCGCGTTATAATATATCTGTTACAAAGTGGAAGCCACATATAAATCGTCACGGTTTATCCTCCTTACTCCTTATTCTGATTACGCCATTTGTGTCAAATTGTCCTATAAGATTCATTTCTTTCATACAGGTTCTTCACAGCTCCTAACCGTTTCCGTCTTCGAATTGGCTCCACTTTCGCCAACTCAGGAGGTGTAGTCCACAATGTTGCTCAGAACATCATCCACCCTCAATATGACGCTAGCACGTTGGACATTGACGTGGCCATCGTCCAATCAGCGACAATCTTTGTTTACAACCAAGCGGTACAGCCAGTATCAATTGCTGGTGCAAACTATAATCTGCCTGATAATACTCCAGTCTGGGCAGTAGGATGGGGGGCTACTCAAGTAAGTATTGCTAATGCAGAAATACTACAATATTACTAACAACTCTTTAAAATGAATTCTAGAAGATTATCCAGGATTTTTTTTACTTGAACCTGCAGCCTCCTTCAGCGATGTGTCATGATTGGTCGTTGGGAGGTCTCCAGATTTGGCCTCCGGAACGCTTAATTCCCGGCAAGCTTTTAATTACATTTCGGAACTATCCTGAAAAAAGGATTTGTATAAATCCGCAGTTCTATTCAAGAAAACGGCTAAAACGTTTCTTGCTTACGTTTGAGAGGTCAAAAAAGGTGAGTGGCGTGGGTAACAATTTGAGGCGAAGCCGAAAATTGTTATTAAAGACGCCACGAGCAATGTTTGACTCAGTTAAACAATGTTGCATACAATACTTTTTCAACGACCACACACTTATTTTCAAATAAAATTGTAAATTTGAGGAATATTCTTAGTCAAACACAATTTTATTAATCATCAAGGTCGGGCGGGAGACGGCAAAATTAAAAAAGAAAGCTCCTGTATGGTTTACTGTTCATCTGAAATGACATTTAAAATTAGGTTGGCAGCCATGTATTTCATGAAGTCTTGTATACACGACGTGTCATAAAATGCAAAAAACGCACTGCTTGTAAACCCGGATGCGTTTATAGAGAATAGACAATATAGACTTGTCTTGACATTTGTAAGGTAGGGGCTTAAAGGTGTGTTCACGACCATGTAAATTACAAATAAAAGTATGGGAGTAGAAAAAATATGTTATACAGCAAAAGGCTCGCATTTTTTTGCGCCGGTCATTCGCTTATGTCATTATTTTTCTCTCGTACCTAACTTTCGGTCACCACGTTCAGACCTTTCACGTACTTCCTTATTTAACTTTTTTGAAGAAGATCAACATTTTAGCAAATTTCAAATACAGTAAAAGTCCCATTGATGAAATTATTTTACTAATAACTAAACTTTTATTTACAGTATCAGGGTCCAGTATCTGAGCAACTTCGTCATGTCCAAGTCTGGACTGTGAACCAAGCCATCTGCAGAATCCGCTACGACGAGATTGGAGATGTCGTCACCGACAACATGTTGTGTTCTGGCTGGCTCGACGTCGGCGGAAGAGACCAGTGCCAGGGAGACTCAGGGGGTCCGCTGCTCCATAATGGGGTGGTGGTCGGAATATGCTCTTGGGGGGAGGAATGCGGTCTTGCGAGATACCCTGGAGTCAATGCCAGAGTGTCAAGATTTACCGCCTGGATCCAAGCTAACGCCTAAATGGATATTTTAAAACACCAGGGGGCTACCACTGGATTGGTAGTTTAGGACCTAAACTGAATCGCGATGTGTCATTTCCATAGAATAACTGTCAAAAATTAGCTGAACCTAAAGTGAATCGCATTGAAGAAGTCATGGTCCCCTATGCTGTTTTCAAAATCAATGTTTGATTTTAAATTACCTCAATTGTGCATTAAAGGTCATTGACAAAAAATTGTTTGTTAGTTTTTTTAATGTTTGTTCATAGGTGTAAACCGATACGATGGGTGTTATAAGGGTTGAGAGTTATTAGTTACATTTAATTAAAAATAGACAGCTGTGTATGTACACATTAAACTGCTGCGGGCCGTCATGAATGGCTAGAAACATTTCAGTATCATACATCATCAGCCTATCTCAGTCCACTGCTGGACGTAGGCTTCTCCTATCCAACTATGCGTATAGACGCATTAGGAGGTAAATACCCATAATGGCCACGCTGGGCAAGCGGATTGGCGATCGCAGTTATGTGTCCATTATGATGACGCTGCTGCACATCATCAATGAAATCAAAAAATAGTCAATGACACTTCAATCCCTTAGTCGACTCTTACGTCGAAGAGTTGGGGTGGTGACAAGTGTATTCTTGCTGCCGTCACCACACGGCAGAAACATTTCAGTTTCCTTATCTTATATTATTGGTAATATTTACAGAACAGGTATAATAATTTTCCTGAGTTAGTCATAGAATTGAAAAAAAAAGGTCGTTAGATAGATTTGTGCACTTTGTGCAGGCATAATATTGGAATGTTTAAAAAAAACCGCCAAAATAGTAGTTTTTGTGACTGTACATAATGAAGGGCATTAAAACTTTAAAACTCGAGTGTGGGTTCATAATAGTATCACACGAGTGTTTTAATGCCGAATTATGTACAGTCGCATACACTACTTTATCTCAGTAACCGCAAATTATGACCGGCATTGCAGGATTTTTCTTGGCCACTAAAAGTAATTATTAATAAAATAAAGCAGAAAAGAAATGCGAAAATGCAGAAATTTATTTGGAACAATAATAATTATTTACAGTTTGTATAGTGCAATTATTATAATTCCACAATTTCAATATTTTTTCCAACAAAACAAAGTAATGGCGGTATTGGCGGTATTGAAAAATTCTCTGGCAGCTGTCATAGTTTTTTTTAAATTCAGAGACAATCTAGAGTCAACCCCAACTATCATATCATTCGAAATCTTACTTACGTGCGACAATTGTCAATTTTGTTCGAAATTGACACTTAATAACGAACTAAACGTCATCTCGAGTGATATTAGAATAGAGGCCTAAGCAAATTCCTTTATTTTTCAAAGATGTTCGAAATTTGAATGAAATAATATTATCGAAAACGATAATATTATTTATTATTATAACACTTTCACAGATAGGAAATTTATTCTAACAAATCAGTATATTTTTATGGTGGTGGTATAATGTGCGGTTTTTGAATGCATCATGGACTGTTTATGATATTTGGGTAGATAAATATATAAACAAGTGGGCTTTTTAATCATGACTTGCTATTTATAAAGCCACGGGGTTATCTGACGATAAAAAATATCTTTTTCGGATGTTTTATCGTCACATCAGGGTAATTCCAATACAATTGGATATTAAATTGGATTCCACTTATCTTGTAAATATTTCTAAATTAACCTTGAAATTAGCTCGTTTACAGTATTTTCTATGAAAAATGACACCTGATCAGTTTTATTTGACCACGAGTATACTTCATAGAGACAGATTCGGACAGACTGACTCACTGGTCGGTCCGATACGTAAAATTACGCCTAGGGATTAGGTAGCTAGCAAGTCACAAATGATAATATGTAGATAACAATATTATGCTCCTTTAAATACTTCAGTATATTGTTAATCTCATCAGTCAACTATTTGATGTTGCTGTTGCGACCATGCTTAGGCCACTCTGGATTTTGGTGACACTCTCAGTGTTCAGCAGCTATGTATTGGGTATGTTTCACTAACATTAATACTATTTCACAAGTACCTATAACTAGCTAAATGGGCGGATTTTTATTTCGTTGTCGTTTTTAAAAAAAATCCAAATTTGGACTTTTTTACATTTTTTCTGCTCAGTATCACGAGTTGTTTCGATCCTGGTAGAAATAAAAAACTGTCCCAAGGAAAAAAATCCATTGTGTTACTATTTTTCATACACTTTCTTCGACCGTAACTCAGTGGAAGACAAAAAAATTATGAAATTATTGGCACACTTTTTTCTGCTAATGAGGATCGAAAGAACTCGCGATTCTGAGTAGAAAAAATATGAAAATATCCAAATTTGGAAAATTTGAAAAAACTACAACAAAAAAAAGTACATTCACAAAGTAATAATACATATGTAAATGATAAATTCTTTACTTCAGAGATAAGTTATACAGTAATTTAATTGAAAAATAGTTACAAGAATGAAAAATGGGATACCTTTATTCTTATTAAGCTTCAATGACCGCAAAAATGTCACAATTATTACCCATTCTTCAGTCACTTCGTCGTTTTGACGATCTTGTTTACTTGACATTGCTTGGTATTCCAAATTTAAGCTTGATTCTTAATTTGGAGCCTTGATCATAATGAAACAGTATTAAGAAAGCGGTGTATTGAACAGAATGAAACCGTAGGCCACTCTGAAACCATCTCAAAATGACAAATAGCAGATTTCTTAGTCTGATTTGTAGAATCACATTACTTTAGTTTCCGAGAATTCTAATTCTTGACTGTATTCTGTAAGCGGTTGTTAGTCGGTTTGCATATCAATGGAGAATTAATTTTCAGCTCTCCGTCATCCATTGTCTAGTCCAAGAATAGTGGGCGGGGAACTTACCACCATTGAACAGTATCCTTTCCAAGCTGCCCTGCTTATGACGTGGGACTTCAACTATTATGGTCAACTCTGTGGTGCGTCCATCATAAATGCGAGATCTGTTTTGACTGCCGCTCATTGTTTTTGGTGAGTGTAAAAGATAAGGGTCTTAAGGGTCCAACAGTGGGCGCCTGATAGTGATAATTATCAGGATATGTTGACCTATTTTTATTAAAGTATTTAGTGACTATACACACTGGTAAATCAAAGAAATGTAAGTTCTGCGATACATTTTTAATGTCGAATTTAACCAATTATAATTTGGTTGACTTGTTCGGGAACTTTCCTAATTTGAATAAAATAGATTAGAAAGTCGTTTTTTCAGGAACTTAGTGTACCTAACATTACAAAACTGTTGGAAAATAACATTGATTAAAAGCATTCCTAAAAAGGCTTCCACTCTGATTGGTTTCAAGGCATCCCTTGGATATCTTGACGCTGATCTTGACGCTGGTTGATAATTTGCTACTTCTTTCATCTCCATTGAATCATTCGGAGACCTCAAGATCGTGGCTTTTGCCGTATAAGTACTAGAATATAGTAAACTTACTTACAAGGCTGGAATCAACTCTTTTTATGTATGTATTTATGTCCCTTAGGTAAACAAATGTCTATATCTAATACATAGAGCAAGATAGAAATTTTCAACTGCTTACTCAAAAACAAGCCTTAACTTAGTATACTCGTTGTTGAAGGTCCAAATAAATAAAATAAAAATAAATAAATATTCGTAGGTTTCCTTTTGTGAAAAACTGTCCTATGAGATTTATTTCTTTCTTGCAGGTTCTTCACTGTTCCTAACCGCTTCCGTGTTCGAATTGGCTCCACTTTCGCCAACTCAGGAGGTGTAGTCCACAATGTTGCTCAGAACATCATCCACCCTCAATATGACGCTAGCACGTTGGATATTGACGTGGCCATCGTCCAATCAGCGACAATCTTTGTTTACAACCAAGCGGTACAGCCAGTTTCAATTGCTGGTTCGAGCTATAATCTGCCTGATAATACTCCAGTTTGGGCAGTAGGATGGGGAGCTACTCAAGTAAATATTGCTAACGTAGAAAGACTACAATATTATTGACAATCTTCTTCTACCTTTGCCAGGGTCCGCTTTCCTGCTACAGTTTCTCCACTTTGCGCGATTCTGGGCCTCTTCTACGATCAGGTGGAGTGGAGCCACTTTGTTGTGCCAACATAAAAAAAAAGCCCATTCACACTCTTTTCAGCCTTTACGACATCTAGCCATAGCTTCTTTGGTCTGCTGCAGGGTCGGGGACCGACAAGGGCTAGGTTAACGCATATGTTTCCTACGTAGTATAAATAATCTTAGGTACCTCACTGATTGTTTCATTGTAAAGGGAAGTCGTGACATTGTTCTGCAGCTAAAACAAAAGTTGCGTAAAGTTTTAAATCATAAGACACTGTACAGTCTTTAGGTTTCGATGTTATCTCTAGTTTTTGAATATTTTATTAAAATTTCCTCCATTGTCAGTCATCCGCAGACCACGAACCCTGTAAAGTGTTCGAAACGTCGGAATGAAGTTAAAATTAGTTAATATACGCGAGTTTATCCGTTTTCATAGTTTTATTTCAGGTATTATCCTCACGGTAACCGAGGAAAATATTAATATTTTATTACTTTAAAATGGACTTTTCCATCAAACTTCAACGGCTCATAAAACGAACACCTGCCTTACTTTTGATATCGCGTTCAAACTTTTAACGTAGTCTCTTAACTAGCATTATACAGGATCTTACATAATTTTTACAAATTCCCTATGCAGTGAAATACCCCATTCGTAAAATAATTTGATTAATTACAAAACTTTATTTACAGTGGCTTGGCGCAAGTTCTGAGCAGCTTCGTCATGTCCAAGTTTGGACTGTGAACCAAGCCACCTGCAGAATCCGCTACAACGAGATTGGAGATGTCGTCACCAACAACATGTTGTGTTCTGGCTGGCTCGACGTCGGCGGAAGAGACCAGTGCCAGGGAGACTCAGGGGGTCCGCTGCTCCATAATGGAGTGCTGGTTGGATTATGTTCTTGGGGAGAAGAATGCGCCCATCCGAGATACCCTGGTGTTAATGCCAGGGTTTCTAGATTTACCGCCTGGATCCAAGCTAATGCCTAAATGGATATTTTAAAACACTTGCACACTTTTCAAAATCAAAGCTGCCGTGCAATTCCTAAACCACAGTAACTGCCAATTTTCCGATTTTTGGTTTATTGGTGATCTATAATCAGCAAATCAAAACGCATAATCCCAATCGATCGGTTTTTAATTTGGAAAACTGGAACATGGAAACTCGAAACCCCAAAAGCAGTAAGTGACTAGTTTTTCCTGCACAATGCAATATAAAGCGCAGTAAAATGGTCTACGGCTACGGTTTTTGGGCTGATACTGGCTAAAACGCAGTACAGGTGTAGATTTTTTTGATTTTTAGCATGTAAACTCATGGTATCTCGTTTATAAAGATACTAATTAAAACACAGTATACATTTTTTATGCTAAAAGTGTTGTACTGCGTTTCCAGTTTCATAGATTAATAAGCATAATTACTAGTTAAGACGCAGTAGAAATAAAATAACGATATTTAAAGTGGTACACTACTGTTCAAATAAGTATCGTATTGCCATCTAAACTGCAGTAACAAGTTCATTAATGTACACATTGTGCTGTATGTTGTATTACTTTCAATAGCAATAATACTAGCTAAAGGACAGTAGCACCCCAAGGGGCAGTATTTTTATGTTATTTGACTATTTTAACTGCATTTAGACGTTTATTTTAATTGGCAAATTCGAGTTAGTTCCATCTCGGACGTTCCTTGAATGGTGTGTTTAAATCAAAAGAGCATTCGCTGTTCTAGCGCCCGTTCTACGAAATCAACCAATCACGTTTTGTGTACCGATCGAATTTCGTAGAGTGGGAGGTTAGAACAGCGAATGCTCTTTTAGTTTGAATGCACCTGAAGAGAGCTTATAGTGATATCGTTAGAACATCCTGTTTAGGTAGTAAAATAATTCTTGACCTATTTACAATTTAAAACAACCAAGGTGTCGTCTGTTGATAAACGAACAAAAACTTATGTAGTTAAACACATAAAGGTATTGTTTCCTAATTATTAGGTTCTTAAAAGCCTCTGTAGCCTAGTTGGTAGAGACCCTGCCTACGAAGCTGGAGGTTCCGGGTTCGAATCCCGGCGAGGGCATTCTTTGTGTATTTATTTATCACAAATGTTTGTTCCTTGGTCATGGCTGTGTATGTATCTAAGTATCTATACGTATCTATCTATTATATATATCGTCGCCTGGTACCCACAACACAAGCCTTAATTGAGCTTACCGTGGGACTAGGTTGATTTGTGTAAGATGTCCCAAGATATTTATTATTATTATTTATTATTAAAAGACAAAAAAATAAAATTCTCTTTAGTTTTTACACATTTAATTTTGCTATGCGAGTTATGGTTCATAGGCGGCGGTATCGTCTTATTAAGCAATGCCTTGCCAACAAATATATCATCGTTATGTCATAATAATTATTGTTACATTTCTTCTTGATTGCGGTACCTCGCCGTAACGTATGAAGTAGATTATACATATGAATTATACGAATACCGCTAATACCGGTCAATAATCGAGTATTTAGAAATTTGTATTTACCTGTTTTGGGATTCGATAAGATTGCTATATACTCTTTGGTTTAAGTTTCTTATACGGTAATTCCAGATGCATTTAACAAATTTCTTTATGTTAGTTTAAATTCAAAGCTAAACATAAAATATAAAAGTAAATTCTTAATCATTTCTTTAATGCATTTTACATAATATATACGGTGTTATTAAATTAGTCACGGATATTTAAGGGAACTGAACAAAAAAGAACATTATAATTTATTTTCTAAATAATCATCCCCTATGTAATATCCTGTCAAGATATTCGTTTAACACTGTCTGTCATGGCCTTATTAAAGGCCTCCACAAACCGGCCGGCGGTTCTAGAATTATGAGTAAAGAGGTTTCATTTATTTATCTTATTAACAGGGTGCTTTAAAGAAGCAAATTTTTTTCCTAGTTTTCTCCAAAAAAACATAACAAAACCTATAACGTGTCATACATAAATATACTCCAGAAGCGGAGTACTATTGTAGTAACAGGTCATAATTAATGACAATTTATTCTTTTATAGGGTTTTGTATTATAATATACAGTATTCTAAAGACTTTTTGAATTATGACTGACACAAATACGTAAGAAATTATATTTATTAAAATTAATCGTAGAAGTGCTACGCCATAATCAGTCGTGAGCTTACTCAATGAAATCAATGTAACGCTAAATATAATGTGCCATTTCCTATGATTACAATCGATACTGGTACCTTAAGTTGATTGTTATTTCACAGCTTAAGAAAATGTGGTAATAAATCTTAATTTTCGTCTAATTTTTGTATTATTGACGACAAATCCCTAAATAAACTGCGTTTTTCAAGTAACTTTTAAAATCGTTTTTTACATCCTTCTGTGTCTTACATTGGCATGAAATTTGATAAGCGTGTTTGAATTTCTTAATAATAAAATCATGTAATGCTGTTACAAAGTTTTGTTGTATTTTAATTACTTTATTAAAAAAAACCATATTTTACTGCTGTGAATGAAGTTCGTAGCACGAAAATTCAATCAAAATACTAGTTAAATTACAGTACACTAGTCCCTTTTACTGCAGTTTAACCTGTAAAATCACGCCTATCTCCATGAAGCAGGCAAAATTTGTGCAGTAAGTTGTCATTTTACTGTGTCTTAATTAGTAATTGTTATATTTTTCCCTGTTTTTAAAAGCGCAGTACAAACACAGAATTTCGAAAAAAACACATATTTAATTTTAGAAAATGCAGAAGCACGTATTTTTTAATTTATCATATTGTATAATTTTAATACTTCTTTTTGGACAAAAAAAAATCTCAATAACTATCAAATCTTGGAAAATATATTACTTTAAAACTGTTTTTTGCTATTATCTCAAAATCGACTTTTGTCAGTTACTGTGGTTTAGGAATTGCACGGCAGAAAGTTTGATTTTAAATTCCGCTCAATTGTGCATTAAAGGTTTATTATGATTATGACAGCAAATTGTTTGTTCGTTTTTCAATTTTTTTCTATAGTATAGAAACTAACATGATGGATGTTGATTAAGAACAGATTGCTATGATGATAAGAATGAGTGTATAGTGATACACATATTAAACTATTGCGTACAATAAATGTAAGATAAGGACACTGAAGTGTTACCTACTGACCGTCATCAATAAATTAATGGTCAGTAACACTTCAGTGCCCTTATCTTACATTTATTGGTAGGACCCTTGTAGATACACTTTGACCCATTGGGATCTTTTGTGTAAAGTACCTTAAGTCGACTGTTACGACACCCACCGGAAGAGTTAGGGCATGAGAGTCAGTTAGTAATATGACAAAATACAATTATAACCAGGACTAGGAGTGATAAAATACGTATTATTTTAGGCACCGTGAATTAAAAATGAAGTGTAGTGATTAGTCAAGAACTATACATTCATAATTCAAACGATAATCGTGTTTTATCAGTGTACTTTGATCACGATTGTTTTACAACATAATAAATAGCTTCGATAATATCTTTTTGTGATATAAAATTCATGCTGATATATTTCATATGATATAACTTGTGTATTTAAGAATCTGTTCGTCTCAATTTACTAACCACTTGAAATAACCTTAATCATTATATTTATGCCACCAATTTAAATTTACCAGAGAATAAAGGTTGACGTTATTAATTTGTTATAATTTTGAAAATACTTAAACTAAATAATAGAATGTTGCTTAAATATTGCTTAAGACAAAACATTTATAAAACTGACGGCAGTAAGAATGCATTTGTCACCACTTCAACTCTTCTCACGGGTGTTGTAAGAACCGACTAAGGGATTGAAGTGTCACTGACCATTCTTTGCTTCCCATCTTCAATCTCCCAAGATTGAAGATGGGAAGCAGCGTCATCATATTGAACACATTACTCCAATGGCCCATCCACTTGCCCAGCGTGGCGATTATAGGCAATTTACTAATGCAAGAGGCCTACGCGCAGCAGTGGACTGTGATAGGTTTATGATGTATTAGCACTAAAAGATTTCATTATTCTAGATAAGAAAATTGTATAACAAACCTATTAAAAAAAAGGTGATGGATTCTACTGCGAGAATTGCTGAGATAACTATAGCGCGATCTAGTAACGCCTAAGGAAAAAAAAACATAAATTGTGCTAAACGACCTATGTGCCATCTATAAGACAATTACGAACTTACTCTTACTGTATACGGTATAGTAAACAAGGGAGGATAAAAATGTCTTCAGTGGTTGGGTGAATATCTGTGAGTTTCAATCGCCTAATTTTGGTGGCATTCATTTGCTGAAGTTTCTAAGCGTCTCAATGTTATACTTCGTCATTTGTATGAGGTACCGTGCCTCCTTCAAATAACAAAGTGGCACATTGTAACGAATAGTAACTTCGGCAAAAATGATGCCACCAAAATTGGCGGTTGAAACGCTCGGATATTCACCCGATTGCACATCTGCAAGTTATTATAACTATTGAATATATTGATGAACAGACACATTATGAATGTAATTACTTGAACTTTTCCAAAATTATCACCAGCGTAGGAGTTTTTACTCCAAAACCGTGTGGTAATCAACCATCCCCAGTTTCCCCTCGTTAAAATGTAGTGTATCGAACTCAGACCGTTTAGGTTTAATTTTATTTTTGATGTCTGAGGGTTTATACATGTTATTTTGTACAATTAATTGTACAGTGGCCGACACGTGGTAATTTTCTAAAAACAAAACATGCGTCTATAACAGACTTGATATTTTTTTACCGGATAAAAATCCATCTTTCACGACTAACACGGTCTCATTGGTCGACAATAAGTACCCTTTTCGCTTGAACAGCAAAATGATTTGTCAAGTAATAGCACTTATAATGTACCTTCCCTGGTGACACAATTGTGGCACTTATCGAAGCTTTTAACTAGCTCTCGAGTCCTTGCCAGGGAAGGTCAGAGAAAAATGATCGCCCCACCTGAAGGGCTGTAGATAATTATGTGGTACTAGATGTGTCGTACCTTATATTTGGTCACCTATGAAATTTTGTAATTTTGGATGGAAGATCTTAGGACTTCATTTTCTTCGCACGTGTATCGTAATGTATTATATTCCGCTTTCTGAAACCTCACTGGCAGCAGAAATACACTTATACAGGGTGGTAATGAATACTGACAACCTTACTCATGCATTTTTGACGTCAAACGAAGTACAAAATATTATGACAAAAAAAATATATATTAACTTATTTTTCGATTTCTTTAAATCTTTCCATACATGACCAGTAAAAAATAGAAGAGAAAGATTTCTGAAAGAGGTTTATAATATACAATTTGTTTACGGTAAAGATTTTTCTCAAACTTTTTTCTTATTTCCCCTGACGCCAATTAATGGGTATGCATTTTAATAGTGCTTACATTTTTTTGTGAGTTATGATCACACCTCGCAACGGATGTAGCAAAACCGTAGCATTTGACAGTTTGATGTCAGGCTTGGCGATGACGTTGAAGAATTTACTTACTCAACTGCACGTATGATTAATATTAACATAAGTAGTATTATTCAATAAATTTCAAAATCCTAAACTTACGGTTCGTGAAAATGTTACAGAATAAAAGCTTTTCAGATCTAGGCTTCATTTAACAGGAATACTACCACAAATTAAAGATGGTTTTAAAAACCAATCCAGACCATGCTGCGGTTACAGCAGTAAAGAATCTTTTCAAAGGACAGAAATTGAATGAACAACAAACAATAATAGATAGGTAATATACAAAATTATACATATTTAATTTTTTTACCATTGACGTCGGTACGAGTAGATGTTTTTGAGTTTAAAATGAATGTACACGAGTAGGCTACTCAATTTGAGTGCAACAAATAAAACAAAAAATATACAGTGTGTGGCCTACAACCGGGGTTAAAAATTAAATGGTGCATTAATACGCTACGCAACAATAATTTCCACATAAGTATCGTCATTATATAAAAAAAACTTATATACTTTGCATTTTTTTTTCTTGGAATATTTGTTATAATGGGTTCTTTTACTTGACTTGAAAGTTATTAATAACTTATCATTTTTGTAACATTGAAAAATGAACAAAAACTAAAAAAAAACGTACCAAATTAGTGTAAAAATAAAACCAAAATAACTATTATGACTCAGTACCTGGTATACTATCTTGATGTCTTGCGACTGACAAGCTACGACATCGTGATGCCGAGATCCAGTACTTCGGGTCCATAACTTTGAATAACAATATCTCCAAACTTATCAATTTTAAACATCGGGAACTTTACAGGATTATTGCGGATAGCCTAAGGAGTCACCCATTTAATTTTTCTCCCGTGTTCAAGGCCACACACTATATATTTTGAAGTTCGAGAGAACATTGAACACTGTTGCCGCGGTGTTATTTGTAGTAGTGACAACCCTGACTTACGTTTGCTACAGATTTGCAGGTTCGATTACGGGGTATGGTTATGATGAAAGTAGTTTTTTGACAAATACCTATGTCATTGAAACTAAGCCAAATCCAGAAAAGTTCATATGACATAGTAATCTCAAAATGCGAAAAGCAGTGTTATTCATTAAGGAAACCGCCTTGCTGTCAGCGCTGCGGCAGCGTCAAGCCTAAAAATGGTATTCACTAAAGTACTTTAAACGGCACTAGCGCTCGGCGACGAATGCGACGTGAGCTGGAACTACACTGCGTCGAGAGTTTGACGTTTAATGTACGAACTTCGTATTCTCTAACGAAAAACAGCGACGAACTCGCCCATAACCTCGCTCACAGCCTCGATTCCTAATGTCAAATAAAACAGCTAGGATTTTAGACAAGGCTGTCTCGACGTCGAGCTCGTTGGCGAACGCAGCGTCGAATGTGTGAATAAGAGAATAGCATAGCTGGAATACATCGTTGTATTTTGGCCATCCTGTACTTGATTTGACTATAATTAAAGAGGAAAGCCAAAAAAAAAACAATTCAGATAAGCAATACCTTTAGGCTCATGTTTCAGTGTATACAAAAATACCGTCATTCCTTAAGGCGCACCCAACGCGTATTATTTCTTGTGACCTCATTCCGTATCAAACTCATAAACCTATATCGCCTCACAAAGAATATTGCATCTATATCCCTCAATAAAAATATCAATTACTTTTACGAGCGTTCAAGACAATATTTCTTAGTATAGAAAGCATAATAGTAAACTGTAATAGAGATATACACAGTGTCTATTAATAATAATAATCCAAAAGATTTAACCACTTATATCGTATAGTGATCGTTATCAACGTAGGTAAGGTATTGGTGGCATAGGATAGTTGACAGGAAAAACAAATACACCGGTATTTTATCAATTATTTATATTACACAAACTAAAGTAATTTTAATCATAATAATTAACCATCGCGTGGCAATTATGGGCATTTATCTCCTTATGCGTCTATACCTATAGTTAATAGGAGAGGCCCTACGTCCAGCAGTGGACTGAGATAGGCTGATGATGTGATATGAATCCCTGAATGACTTCATCTACTTTACGAATATATCTCAAGCGTGTCTTACGTGGCATCGCTAGTATCCATCTATAGATCAAGCAAACGTATCTACTTAGCGTGTCAAATGAACTCAGTGAAATCCACTGAGTTGTCCGTCAATCGCAGCTTACAGCTTTCGGGCGTCAAATTTTGTAAGTTGAAGTGAACAAAAACATTAATAATGCCTCCTTAAGTAATATTAATTGCAACATCACAAAAAAATATGAATACTCAAGGGCCTGAGACACATTTAAAATCATAGGCAAGTAACAACTTCAGTATAAAATCTGACACGCTTGGCCGCCATACAAATGAATGAACTTGTTTCTTCTATCCAAATCTAATTCTGTGCTAGTATCCATTACCGGTAAATTCTTACTCATAAAAAATCATGTATCGAAATCTTTACGGCACATCTAGATTTTTATATCCTCCACTAAAGAGGTCCTTGTACAAGATTCGAGTATGTTACGAGGTATCGAGTTGAAAAGCAATTTTTCCGTCTCGCGCCGGGTTAATGGGCGTCAAGTTTCGTTAAATATGGGAGTTTATTATGGCTCGTTGTGTAACTGAATATAGGTGAAAAGTGAGGTTTTTGTGTGTGTTGGTGGAGGTATTTATTCGTTACTTTATGGAAGTAATTGGCTTGGCTACTTTGATATTATTTCTTGTCAGTAACTATACATACATCACATACGTCATCACCTATGATAGTTCACAGCTGGATGTAGGTCTCTCCTATGCGTATTGACGCATTAGGAGATAAATGCTCATAATCTTTGCAAGCGGATTGGCGGTCGCAGTAATATGTCCACTATGATGACGCTGCTGCCCATCATCAATCTTTTATGAAATAACGGTCAGTGACTTATAACCTTAGTCGACTCTTACGACACCCGCAGGAGTGGTTGGGGTGGTGACAAATGTATTTTTACTGCCGTCACCACACGGTCAGTAACTTTAAAATAATTTTTAATACTGATACACACTCTTTTTACACGTTTTTCAGAGTTGTGATCACAACCTCTTAATATTCTTGTATAAAACCACAAAATCTTTGAAACTATTACGATTTAGGTACTTGTAAACCAACAACTTTAGGTTCTTGGGGCCCCAGCGCACGCAAATTGTTTGCTGAGATCGCGAAACGTCTGGTTGATGTAACTAAAGACCGAAGAGCTGGCGACTTCCTCGCACAACGCATCAGTATTGCGATACAGCGAAGAAATCCAGCATCCACAAGGGCCAATCTTAGATATAGGTTAGGTTAAGTAGATTACTAGATTAGTTAGATTTAACCTATGTACATAAATTGTAGTTTTGAAAATAACCAACAATATTACATTTAACATCAGAAAGCACGAAATTAGAATCATATTACATTCATCTGATGTCTCATTTCCGTGCCCACCCCGTTACACCATCTCTCACAGGAAATAGTGTGCAGGGTTCCGTGAAACATTCGTATTGCTTTACGTTTCGGTAGAGACGCAGAAATCAAAGGAAACTTAAGTGACGTAAATAAATAACGATACATAAAAATAATGGGAAATTCTTACACAAATGGACTAAACAAATATCGTGACTTGGTCATGGGTGTCTATGTATTTAAACACCTATATGTAATGTAGACATATCTACTCGTATTATATGTTGTCAGCCTCCGTAGCCTAGTTAGTAGTGACCCTGCCTACGAAGCTGGAGGTTCCGGGTTCGAATTCCGGCGAGAGCATTATTGGTGTATTTATTTATCACAAATATTTTGTTTGGTCATGGATGTCTATCTATGTATTTAAGTATCTATAATGTATCTATCTATTATATATATCGTCGCTTGGTACCCACATCAGTCACATCACAAGCATTAATTGAGTTTTTTTTTTCATCGCGCGCGGAACGGAATGGCGGTTTGGATCACCCCTCCCCGTCGCCTTCGTCTTAAGGTGCGTTTAAACCAAAAGAGCATTCGCTGTTCTAGCGCCCGTTCTACGAAATCAACCAATCACGTTTTGTGTACCGATCGAATTTCGTAGAGTGGGAGGTTAGAACAGCGAATGCTCTTTTAATTTGAACGCACCTTTACCGCACCGTTGACGCCTTGTAATTTGTGCGCCCATTATGTAACATTTACATAAATTCATAAAAAAAAAAACAAATAAAACCTTTTATCGATACCAATGATATGGTAAAATTTATTGTACCGGTGAAAACGTATCCCTGTATAATAGTGGTCTTCAACTAAATCACACACACAAAACTGAACTCGGGTGAACGAGTGGCACATCTCACGTTCACACGTTCTAAGCACATTCACAGGATCACATTTTCTAAATAACCTAATAGTACGGTCAAATCGTACATAATTTTACCCTAAACTCGCAAATCAAGTAGTATCGCTGCATTTTTGGTAGGTATGTTGCTTAGACACCATAGGACAGTATAAAACCATATTTTGCAAGCAAAAAAAAGTTGTGCTAGCTGGGTAGTACGTGAACGTGACGGTCATTTTTTAGTTTCTGATTTTTATTTTAAAAACCTTACGTTTCTTGATATCGTATTTAAATAAACGTTTAAAGACTAATAAATTTCCAACAAGTTGAGCTAACATGCATTACCGTAGGTTTTATAGTTTCAGAGATTCGAGGCTTTAAAAAGTACCCCTTTTTGTAAACTAGATAAAATTTTGTGTTTTGCTAACGTTTTCGACTTAATATCGCCTCACCTAATTATGCTACGAAAAACATGCAATAATGACCTTATAGCGCACTTAATATTCTTTATTTTAAGGGTATAATTAGGTCGGAGAACTTTGTAGTTGAAAGTATAAACCCGAAATTCCAAAGGCAGGAGGCCCGCTATCTAAGTTTTTCATACAAATCGCAAGTCGAGTTGCCAATTAAATATTCACCCAGTAAGGAAAACAAAAGTAAAAAACTATTATTAGAGTTATAAATAGAAACTATAAATCAACTTATTACGTCGTAAACTAACCCCCTTTAAGAGCTTTCCGCCGACTTAAACCCTGTATTTCCATAACCATAAACTGTAAAATGTCCTCATCCAATTTTGGCCCGAAAAACTTCATATAATTCAGGAGACCGCCATTTTACCAAATAGTCATTGTCTGAATATTTTAAGCCGCCTTTATAGACCAGCCGCCGTACCATGACTTTGCAAGTATCGGTAGGTAACGTTAGGTTTTACTCGATACGTAAAGTGCATTCATCTTTACTTGTCTTATCACGTAAACAAACACTTTTTGCATTATCACACTTTTCTCTGCAATTACACAATAATCATCACTTCAAATGTTGTTGCATTATTTAAAAAAACTCGCAAAGTATTATAATCACTCAAAAAAGCACTGAAAAATATCATTTCTGTAAAGATTTTCGTTAATAAACGCTGTTACGGTCGGATAATATTAAAAAAACATCTGACATTGCGATGTCTAGATTGTCTGTACATAGACAATCTAGACATCGCAATGTCAGATGTTTTTGTAATGTTGGCATGTCAATATACCGATATTAATGCTTAAAGCACAACTTGGAAAAAATGCTATTAAAATATAGAAATTTAAATATTTAAATAACCATATCGTTTTTGATTTAATATTGTCTAATTAATTCTCTTCCTGACAGACGATGCAAAATCGATGATCCTCTATTTACGTAAGTAGTCAAATTATCGATGACATTTTATTATATCGATATTAATCACTAGTAATTGTCTTTGATCATCGTTGACGTTTTGTTTGTTTACATGATAAGACAAGTATGGTCAATTGGAGTATCGTAAATAAGTTATCATTCAACTCTTCTAAATGCTATGTCTTGTCCTATACTCGCTCACAGAAACCGTTACACGCCCAGTACATACTGGGGTCCGAAATTATAACCCGCGTAAATGTAATAAAAGACCTCGGTGTCCTCTTTGATGCCAAACTAACCTTTCGTGATCACATTGAGGCCCTAGCTACCAACTGTTTTAAGAGGCTGGGATTCATCGTGAGGAATGCCCGTGACTTTACCAATCCAAAGGCAATTAAATTACTGTACACGGCCCTTGTTCGGAGTAAGCTAGAAACTGCCAGTATAATTTGGAGTCCCACTGAGAGCACGTATGCTTTGTTGCTAGAAAAAGTACAAAAAGCATTCCTAAGGTTCCTGTACAAAAGAGTTTACAAATACTACCCGTTTTTATACCCTACTAAATTCTTGTTAGGATGCCTAGGATTCAACTCTTTGCAAGTGAGGCGAGACTACAATCTTTTGGTAGTAGCTTGTAGAATTTTGCGCGGAGATTCCGACTGCCCTGAGCTAGTGGCACAGGTAGTGCGGCTGTCTATACCTTTACTGCCTAAGCAAGATCTTAGGCCTAGAAATCATATCCTTCTTGCGATTCCAACATCGCGTACTGTGGCTCGCCAAAGATCTCCTTTTATTCGAGCTCTAAGATTTTTGAACGCGCTTCTGTCATGGGCACCTGAATGTGATCTGTTCGCAAGCCGATGGGCAAATGTGTGTAGCGTATGTCTGAAGTACTGCGAGGTAATGGATGATAGTGGTATATTGTAATGAAGTATGTAATATCGTGTATTTTAAAATGTACAGTGCTTTAGTTTACACTGTCATACTGTATATTTTTTGTTTGAATAAATAATAATAATAATAATAAAAAAAAAAAAAAACCGCTGTGACAGTGACAGACGTGTCTGCATATAATTTTGATAAATATTTATTTTATACGCGGTTTATACACCAAAATTGCGATGGAACCATCTCAGTGACCTTAATAATGACTAAGATGTTAAAATTACAACAACGCAACAACACAAGCAGTCACAAATTCGCAATGACCATTTTGACATTTGTCATGTCATGTGCAACAAAGTTAGACGCGTAAAAGCAAATTAATGCAGACAAGAAGTCGTACAAAAGCGGAGACTACCACCAGCGCACGACCCCCACCTCCGCCCGCCTCGTCCAGCTCACCGTCCACATCGTCGTCGGGCGATGACTTTGCTACGGCGCCCGACACAGACGGATCCAGTGACGAGAGCGGGCCGCCGCCGCCGCCGCCGCCACGACCACCTGCGCGACGAGGACGGCCACCGCTGCCGGCACGCTTGGGGCCCGCGGGACATGCTGCCCCGCCCACGGCTCCTGCTGCCGGTGGTGTAGTGCGACGCATGCGATGGACTCAGACGATGAATGAGAATTGCATGCGCGCCTACTACGAGGCTACAGAGGGGGGAACCCGACTAACCGCGTACCGTTCTAGGATTCTGCCTCTGTTTCAGGCTCTTGAACCCGCCATCGCCGTATCGGAGCAACGACTAGCGGATCAGGTGCGGGTCATTCTACGTTCTAAACGTTTGGATGACTCGACACTTGATCGGCTTCGCCTGCAGGCTCTCTCGACTCGTGCAGCTTCCACCTCGGCGCGGGACCAGCCCGCCACGTCGCCGGATCCGGTGCCGACACCCGACCTGGCACCGGGGGCGCCGCGGGTTGATCCCAGTGCCGATGAGGAGTATTTCGCAAGTCAGAGTGTAAGTACTGCAACTGATGAGCATCTGAGGAGGACTTTGGAAGAGGCGATTATGGAATATCGCTCCACACCCAATTCTAGGCCACGGTTACCACGCTTGCCCATGAATAGACGCAATCTAGCGTTAATGGGAGCCCTAAACGCTTTACTGGAGCCGTACATACGGTCCAGTAAAGATTTGGACGATACGCACTCGATCATGTACTGTGGGGCCATCGCGGCGTGCCGTGTTGCTCGAGTCAAGTTTCCGGACGCTGACCGTGCACCTAGGACCGCCGGGGGTGTCCCCGCATGGCAAGTGCGGATCGAGCGTCGTATCGACTCGTTTAGGACCCTCATTGCAAAGCTGATCTGCTTCAGGGGGGGCAATAACCGCCCCCGAGTAATGCGCTTTGTGAACCAGGCGTTCGCGGGAACGGGCATCATGCCCTGCGACTACATGGCCAACCTCACAGAGCGCATTGACTTTCTGAAGCAGAAAGTTTATGCATGGGCAAGCCGTATCCGCCGCTACAGAGAGCGTGTGGATCGATTTCAACAGAACCGCCTCTTCCAAAGTGACCAAAGGAAGTTATACCGAAAGTGGGAGGGAACCGATCATCATTTGTCCGACGCGCATCTACCGGATACTACTGCCATTACTGATTTCTGGCGTAGCATCTGGTCGGTGCCCGTCGGACACATCGAGGGCGATTGGATGAACGTTGTTGAGCGTGAGTGCGAGAGCATCGAACCTATGGAGGCAGTTGTCATCAGCCCCGATGACGTAACTTGTGCCATCCGCCCTGCACAGAACTGGAAAAGTCCTGGACCGGACGGATTGCACAACTTCTGGCTAAAATGGTTTCGGTGCTCCCACTCGCGATTAGCAGCGCAATTCCAACAAGCCATTGAGCTTGGTTCCCTGCCTCCTTCCTTAACAACAGGTGTAACCTTCCTGCTCTACAAGTCTGGTAGTACCACGGAACCGAAAAACTACCGACCCATCACGTGCTTGCCTACACTCTACAAGCTCCTTACATCCATTTTGAGAGCAAAAATTAACACGCACATTGTTGCAAACAATGTTCTGGCCTGTGCTCAAAATGGATGTAGGGTTGGGTCCCGTGGTACTAAAGAGCTCCTCCTCATCGACATGACCATTTGCCAGCAAGTCCGGCGTAACAAAGGGGCCCTCTCCGCCGCTTGGATTGACTACAAGAAGGCCTATGATTCGGTGCCCCATTCATGGTTGAAGAGGGTCTTGGAGCTGTATAAAGTTGATGCAGCTTTAAGATCCTTTCTCGGCGCGTGTATGGGGCAGTGGACCATAGTCCTTCGTCAACCAGGAGGCGGAGATGACCGCTCTGGCCCGCAGGACTTCATAAGGATCGAGCGAGGAATATTCTAGGGTGACAGTCTGAGTCCCTTATGGTTCTGCCTAGCTCTGAATCCCCTCAGCACCCTGCTGAAGGATTCAGGACTAGGTTGCCGGCTTCGGAGAGAGGGTGAAGTCATTTCTCACCTTCTGTACATGGATGATCTCAAATTATTTGCGCCAAATAGCCAAGACTTGTTGGAGCTACTGCGAACCACAGAAGTTTTCAGTAGTGCCATCAATATGGAGTTTGGTGTCGATAAGTGTGCGGTTATGCATGTGCAGCGGGGGAAAGTAGTAAATTCAACAAATTTACAGCTTTCTGAGACAATGTCGTTCAGATCTATCTCGGAAGCAGAAACCTATAAATACCTTGGTATGTCACAGTCTTTGGGTATTGAAGATATGGGAATTAGACAGGCGGTGAAGGAGCGCTTTTTCAGCCGGCTCACAAAAGTACTTAACAGTCTTTTGTCAGGAGGCAACAAAGTGCGCGCCTTCAACGCTTGGGTAATGCCCATACTCACATACTCCTTTGGCGTACTAAGGTGGACTCAGACCGAGCTGGACGCCCTGGATCGAAGGGTCCGTACACTGCTCACCACACATCGAATGCTACACCCGCGCTCATCAGTTATGAGATTGTACATCCCGCGGAAGTGTGGGGGCCGCGGCTTCCTAAATGCCAAAAACCTTCACAACCACGAGGTGTACAATCTCAGAAACTATTTTCTTAACAATGAGTGCGGGATGCATCGTGATGTGGTGGCAGTAGACCGGAACCTCACGCCGCTCTCCTTGGCAAAAGAGAACTGGCGCAAACCTGTGGTACTAAGCACCGAGGACCGCAAGGCGGTATGGAAGAGCAAGGAGCTACACGGGCGGTTTTACAAGGCCCTCACGGGACCTGACGTAGATCTGCTCGCGTCGGTGAACTGGCTACGATTCGGGGACCTCTTCGGGGAAACCGAGGGTTTTGCCTGTGCAATTGCTGACGAGGTTATCATGACGAATAACTACCGGAAATATATCCTGAAGGACGGTACGGTCGACATCTGTCGGGCATGCCGCCGTCCCGGTGAGTCACTCAGGCATATTATTTCCGGTTGTTCTCAGATTGCTAACACCGAGTACTTGCACAGACATAACCTCGTAGCCAGTATTATACACCAGCAGCTTGCTCTTCGATACGGCCTTGTGGACGTCGAAGTGCCATACTATAAGTACACAACTGCACCAGTTCTCGAAAATGGTCGTGCCACGCTCTATTGGGATCGACCTATCATCACGGACAGGACTATTGTAGCCAATAAGCCTGATATCGTGCTGGTAGATCGATCGCAGCGCCGGGCTGTGCTCGTCGACGTCACCATCCCCCATGATGAGAATCTCGTGAAGGCCGAGAAGGACAAGTCCAGTAAGTACCTAGACTTGGCCCACGAGATAACCGCCATGTGGGATGTTGACTCGACGATCATAGTCCCGATAGTCGTTACAGCGAACGGTTTAATAGCGAAGAGTCTCGACCAACATCTTAAGAGTCTCTCGCTAGATGGCTGGATCAAGGGTCAGATGCAGAAGGCGGTAATCCTGGACACGGCGCGGATAGTCCGTCGGTTCCTCTCTCTGCGGCCTTAACCACCGGCAGCTTGGGCCCGCCCCGTTGCCGGCGGCACCCTAGGTTAGGTTTTTTATAATGTGTTTATGTGTTTTGTATTGTTTTTGTATGTTTTATTGTATTTTACTTTTATAGACATTTGTATAAAAAACCTAACTTAAGAGAATAGAAAAATAAAGGAAATAATAATAATAAGTAAGGATGAATGCACTTTAAAGCAGGTCATCGCGGTCGCTCCAATAAGTCAGTGCGAGCGCGATGCAGCATTACGTAGGGAGCAGTGCTCGGACAAGTTATCGTAAAAAATAGATATTGACATGGGACAAGACTATTATAGAGTCGAGACTTGAGATTATTATTATCCAAAGCAGGGTGCTTAGACAAGTTGCTAATCGCTAACGTTTAATCGTCAATCGTAAACGCGGAAGCTAACTGCCTTTGTCGCACTAATATGAAAGAGTGACAGAGAAGGAAAACTACGATAGGCTACTAAGCGTTAGCGACTGGCAACTTGGCTAAGCATCCTGGTATTATCGTAGTTTATAATTTATCATTTTGACCTTTTTAGTCGCATATCAGTCATGGATTTGTTAAAGTGACATGCTTGAAATGCTTTTGTGGTGACAGTTAAAATAATACAATTATTTGCTTAATTATGGATATTTCTGAATATGTAAAATGTGGTGCAACTAAATACAATTAATACAACTAAATTAATTAGTCTAAGGTTAGTTGGAAGAGATCTCTTATAGGGATAAGTTCGCCTTTGTAATAATTTTTTTTTTATTATGTCGACATTTTCATTCATTTCATTTCATTTGTCAGCCTCCGTAGCCTAGTTGGTAGTGACCCTGCCTACGAAGCTGGAGGTTCCGGGTTCGAATCCCGGCGAGGGCATTCTTTGTGTATTTATTTATCACAAATGTTTGTTCCTTGGTCATGGCTGTCTATGTATTTAAGTATCTATATGTATCTATCTATTATATATATCGTCGCCTGGTACCCACATCACAAGCCTTTATTGAGCTTACCGTGGGACTAGGTCGATTTGTGTAAGATGTCCCAAGATATTTATTTATTTATTTATTTATTATTTTCAATAAGACGCTTGTTTGTACCTAAGATAAAATGCTTTACTACTACTACTACTACTACTACTACAATTAATAATTAAAGACTTCCCCGAGCTCTATTACATAAAAATGTTAATGGAAATACCTTCACACATGTATGGTGAATTTTGAGTTGCAGTAATAAATGTAATTGAAAATAAAGTATTGTTCATAATGCTACTCATTGATTTTGTTCTATTGCTACCTTGCAATTATTTTACGATGACTTGTCCGAGCACTGCAGTGTTATTCACTAAGGAAACCGCCTTACTGTCAGCGCTGTGTCAGCGCTGCGGCTGCGTAGAGCCTAAAAATGGTATTCACTAATGTACTTTTAACTACACTAGTGCTCAGCGACGAATGCGACGAACACTGCGTTGAGAGTTTGACGTTTAATGTACGAACTTCGTATTCTTTAACGAAAAACAGCGACGAACTCGCCCACAACCTCGCTCACAGCCTCGATTCCTAATGTCAAATAAAATAGCTAGGATTTTAGACAAGGCTGTGTCTCGACGTCGAGCTCGTTAACGAACGCAGCGTCGAATGTGTGAATAAGAGAATAGCATAGCTGGTAAGGAATAAAACCTAACGTATCCTTTACATTCAAACTCATGGTATGGCTACAAGAGTTATAGTAGGTACTTGGTGTGACCCTACTAGGTAAACCTTTAAACGGGTTTGATAAAACCGCGTGATAAATAAACTCGTTCAATGTAGGTCGCATAGGTAAAGGGTTTTGGTAAATAAATATCATGGGATAATCTTACATAAATCGACCTAGTCCCACGGTAAGCTCATTTAAAAGATGTGCTGTGCTAAGCGACGATATATAAAAACGAAGAAACAACCATGACCAAGAAACAAATATTTGTAATAATCATACTTGCAACACTGGGATTCAAACCCTGAACCTCCGACTTCGTACACAGGGTTCCAACTAAGCTATTTTTATTTGATTATAAACATACCTGTTTACTTTTGCTTCAAGACAATACAGCAGGCATCTGTAACAAAAAGATATTGTTTGAATTTGTTTATAGAATTCAAGTCACAAATAAAAATACTTCAATAGTAATAAAAATCGGTACCTATTAAACTAAACTATTCGTTTTTACCTATCGGCTACCAAGGTAGAAATTATAACTGTCGTAGATCGTTATCTAGACAGACACCGCATCATGAAATAAGCAAAATTCGGAGACTTCTTTTTTGATAAACCACTTGATATCTATTAGAGCAAGCAACAAAGGTTGGTTATAAACAAATGACGTATTGAATGGCTCTGGAATCCAGAGCCACCCGTATTGGTGTACAGTACGTAATATTTTTTTCATCACACTTGCTGTCTAAGCGCGCCATTGCTTGCATGCATAGCGGGAGTAATCGAAAAGTGAAATTCCCTAGGGAGTAATAGAAATGTCAGTACGTCATTTTATAATATTTTGTCTTAAAACTTATTTTTTTGTTGGCAAGTGTGACGCAGAACATTGTATGCATCACGGTCGGTAAGCAGAATACTAACTCGAGTCATTAAAAGTCCTCCACCTTCGCTTCTAACACTCTCGTTAGTAATTCCGTACTTACCTCCCTTGATGCACAATGTACTATACTTATCCATCTCCAAGTGAGACACGTTTTATCGAAATTATTATTCAAATTATCTTTTTTTTACGTTTTCGAATATTTTCTAAAATAAACCAATATCATAAGTGCTATCGGGATATAAATACTTCATATCATGAGATTATATTGATATGAGTTGTTTGTACTTTTTGTGTGATTTATTAGCTACATGATATGAAGAGCATATGTGTAAAGAAACCAAGATCATTATTGAAGTATTTTTGGAATTTTTACAATGTAATACTTTCCTCGTTTTTATTCACGTCAAATTTTGCGTCCATGTGATTATCTTAATCATGTCATGGAACTGAATACAACTTTTTTCATTTTATATTGTTGTAATAGGAATTTAATAAGGACTTCCTAAATACTCAGTGCATTAGAAAAGGTTTTTTTTAACAATATTTTCAAAATAATTTCTCTAAAAAATTAATTACTGAATAAATAGAATTTTATTTATTGCCTTCATTCGTTTTCAATCTGCAAGTGATCTGTGGTCGCAAACAAAGGCTTTATCTAACCTCTATGATTACATTTTAACAAATAAGGCCCAACCGCGACCCTATCTGTTTCAACTTGCCCCACGGGTACATCGGGGCTTTATCTCAAATTTCCCATTGGATTGGGGTTTATTTAACCGTTCGTATTTATTACATAACATTTTTAGGGTCGTACACAAAGTTTGAGGAATTTAGAACTGAGGCGTAGAACATTTTTTTTAGTACAGATGGTGCCTTTTTTAGGCTCTAGTGCGAGAAGTGGGTCATTTTACGTCAGGTCCAAAACTTCGGAGGGCCATCTGTACTAAAAAATGTCGTACGAGACACTTGCAAAAACGAAATTCGTAACTCGTGTCGATTTAAAACGCTCCCTATCGGTCGTGTTTTAAAACATCGCCACTCGTTTCGAATTTCATGTTTTTTGCACTTGTGTCGTAATGCACTATTTTAGATTTTGTAATTCCATAAAGAATAGAGTATATTTAATAGCTTAAATAATTAATTAATTCACATCACCCCCTTATTCATAAACGTCTTCTAACTTAGCAAGCCGCTAAGTATTGTCAGTCCCTTTCAATCTTGTCAATCTGTGTATAGGTACTGCCAAAGAGTGGAATGCCTTGCCCGAAACTGTGTTTCCGCATGTGTACAATCTGAATATCTTCAAGGCAAGAGTGAATAGGTATCTCATAGGTAAACGTGCTCCACCGTAGACTGCATCATCACTTACCAGCAGGTATGATCGTGGTCAAACGTCTACCTATTATTAATAAAAAAAGGGACAAATAATACTTACTGGCTTAAATCTAATCTAAGACCGAGTGACCGAGCGGTGCAGGCATCAGCCGCGAAAGCTGAGCACATGGATTTCCATTCCCACCTCGGACGTTGGTGATCTTGGTCGTTTTTTCTTTGGTATATGCAGTGCCGGATTTAGAAATTTGCCGCCTGTAGGCCAATTATATTTTGCCGCCCCTATCCACTGTGCTAATTTGAATAATTTGTTAGGAAAAAAGCTTCGTACATTAGTCATTTAGGAACACTCGGACACTTTGGCAGGTATTTCATTCCACAGCCGTGTGTGCGACCTACCGGAGCGTTCGTGGCAGGAAAGGAAATCCCAGCGAACTACGAAATCCGCAAATTTCAAATTTTGGGCAATAAAGGCGTCATTAGAGTAACGGAGATAAATACCCGAAAACGAACTTCGGTGTTCGCAGTAGCAGGCCTTCTCTTACTTTGTACAGTACGCGAACTTTTAGCTGGTGTGACAGTGGAGGGATGGACGCCTAGCCCACATACAATGACCGATACAGTGGTAGATTAGAGTTTATGCGAAGAGACTGGGGTTGTACATTGTATGGAAATTAATAATAATATACGACTCTACCCTTACCACACAAACTCTAGATCTAGATAGCGGTCCTTAAATTGGGAAAATAAAGAAGTGCTAACATTCAAAAAAGAAAAATCAGTCTGAGCATAATTAAACCATTTAATAAATTTCAACTCGGTATTTATAGTTCATTAAAATTATTTGTTTAGTACTTTACAACGCTCATTCGCAAACAACAAATCAATAAATCTATATATATAAACGGCAATGTCCTGAGTGACTTAATTCAACGCACAGCCCAAACCGCTGGTCCTAGAGAGTTCAAACTTGGCATGTACATTCTTTATAATGTTTAGAGGCGCACTAAGAACGGATTTTTGAAAATTCATCCCGTAAAGGGGTTAAATGGGGGGTTAAAGTTTGTATGGGGAAATAAGATTAGTTGGCCTATTTTATTCGAAACTTCACAGGAATGTTTATAATAATAAATAAGTAAACACATGTTTCAGGTTTTTTGAAAATTCATCCCTTAAAGGGGTTAAATGGAGGGTTAAAGTTTGTATGGGGAAATAAGATTAGTTGGGCCATTTTATTCGAAACTTCACATGAATGTATTTAACAATAAATAAGTGAACACGTATTTCAGGTTTTTTGAAAATTCATTCCCTATGGGGGTTAAATGGAGGGTTAAAGTTTGTATGGGGAAATAAGATTAGTTGGGCTATTTTATTCGAAACTTCACAGGAATGCTTTTAATAATAAATAAGTAAACACATTTTTCAGGTTTTTTGAAAATTCATCCCTTAAAGGGGTTAAATGGAGGGTTAAAGTTTGTATGGGGAAATAAGATTGGTTGGGCTATTTTATTCGAAACTTCACATGAATGTTTTTAACAATAAATAAGTAAACAAGTGTTTCAGGTTTTTTGAAAATTCATTCCCTATGGGGGTTAAATGGAAGGTTAAAGTTTGTATGAAGGAACCAGATTCTTGTTCCAAGTTCTTGTTCCATGACTTGTTCTTGCCAATGAAGATGTAGGTACTTATCTACATACCATGTTATATACGAGTAACATAGGTACGATGAATACGTAGATATTTTTAATATTAAATTTTGGTAAGTAATGCAGTTTGCTACATAAAAGGTCATTGTGAGGTTTTATTTTTTAAGTCTAGACAAAACCATATTTATTTGTTTGTTCGTTAAAAATATCTACAATTTTGCATGGCGACATATGATTCAAAGCGAACTAATTTCAAATGTTTGTTTGACAGCTCGCGGACAGTAAGTATCTATATGTATAAGCAGCTCGGGTACGCGGGCCGCCTCACTGTAAATTCAGCTTTCTAATTCGTGTAGTTTATTTGCAATTAAGTATTTAATTATGTCATACTAATATGCTGTTAAATGAAACAGACTTCAAACAGAATGTAATAAGGTAAGATTATACTTATGTTTAGGAAAGGTTAGAACTGCGACCCCACACAGAAACGAACGGCTATCAAAGTAGGTTTTGGGTTAGATTAGAAATGCGACTCCATACAGAAACGAACGACTATCAAAGGAGGTTCAGGTTAGGTTTGAATAGTAACCCCACACAGCAACGAACGGCTATTAAAGTAGGTTTAGGTTAGGTTAGAACTGCGACCATTGCGATTCCACGCAGAAATGAACGGTTATACAAATAGGTTTAGGTTAGGTTAGAACTGTGACCCCACAGATAAGCAAACAGCTATCAAAGTAGGTTCAGGTTAGGTTAGAACTGTGACCCCACACATAAGCAAACGGCTATCAAAGTAGGTTTAGATTAAGTAAGAACTGCGACCAGTGCGACCCCACACAGAAACGAACGGCTATTAAAATAGGTTTATGTTGGGTAAAACTGTGACTCCACACATAAGCGAACAGCTATCAAAGAAGATTTAGGTTAGGTTAGAACTGCGACCCCACACAACAGCAAACGGCTATCAAAGTAGGTTTAGTTTAGGTTAGAACTGCGACCCCACACATAAGCGAACAGCTATCAAAGTAGGTTTAGGTTAGGTTAGAACTGCGACCCCACATATAAGCAAACGGCTATCAAAGCAGGTTTAGTTTAGGTTAGAACTGCGACCCCCACACAAAAGAAAACGGCTATCAAAGTAGGTTAGGTTAGAACTGCGACCCCACGCAAAAGCAAACGGCTATCAAAGTAGGTTTAGTTTAGGTTAGAACTGCGACCCCACTCATAAGCAAACGGCTATCAAAGCAGGTTTAGTTTAGGTTAGAACTGCGACCCCACACAAAAGAAAACGGCTATCAAAGTAGGTTAGGTTAGAACTGCGACCCCACACATAAGTAAACGGCTATCAAAGTAGGTTTAGTTTAGGTTAGAACTGCGACCCCACACAAAAGCAAACGGCTATCAAAGTAGGTTTAGGTTTGGTTAGAATTGCGACCAGTGCGACCCCACATAGAAACAAACGGCTATTAAAATATGTTTAAGTTAGGTTACAACTGTGACCCCACACATAAGCGAGCAGCTATCAAAGTAGGTTCAGGGTTAGTTTAGAACTGCGGAATAAATATTACAAAATTTAAACCAAACTAAAATAAGAACCAAACCTCAAGCACCATTCAAAATTCCCTGATTTAAATTGACTAAAAACTATTCTTCGACAGAATGACTTGTCAATGAAATGAAAATAACCGTTGTCTTTGAAACAACATTCGATTAAATGATTGTCAACAAGTCAAGGCGAAACCCAAAAAAAAATATCACAAATATTAAACTTATTTCGGCAATTTTTGAATCTCCTGAGAAAAAAAAAAAACAAAATAGGATTCATTATTTGCAGGAAACCGTGTAACATGCATAATATATAACTACATACAATCGAAATGGTAACCTCCTTCTTTCTTGAAGTCGGTTGAAAACATTTTTTTTCATAGAAGTCCAAAATCTACGCGTGCGAAGCCGCGGGCAAAAGCTAGTGTTACAATAAAACCAGAAAACATTATTATTTGGCTTTAAAGTTATCTGATAATTAACAATTATAGAAATCAACTTTTACTCCCATCCTGTAGCCAGGTTTGGTAGCTCATAGCTGGTTTCCATGTGAGAAAAATATTCCTGATTTGAAGTAGACAACTCAAAGAAGAAAGCGCTGAAACATACCTTCGTTTTAAATTCCATTATTAATGAGACGTTTTTTCTGATTGTTTCTTTAATTGTTAATATTCAGGTAACTTTCTGTAATTATGTTTGTTGTTTAATTGTAAAAATTACTGAAATGTCGTCTGTTAGCGCACTATAGAGAATTTACAAAAAAAAAAGGCAATTCCAATTGATTACAAGTTTTCATTATTCCCAGATTTATTTTTAATGATTGAACGTTAGGTACAATTACTGTTTTTCAGATTTTGGTACCATCTGGTAGCCATATTTGGTAGATAGCTACGAAATAAGAAACGTGTTTTCGTATCTTGTGGCCAGCTACCAAATGGGAACGATTCTCTTATCCTCCAGTGTGCGAAGCTGATTTTATCATTTCGTAAGTTCTTTCTATTAAAGATTAAGAGGCTGTAATTTCAAAAACTTTCATTAAAGTTATTATTCTTTTTGGTCGCAAGAAAATTGCTGTTCATGGGTGTATTTGAGAAGCTGTAGGTGTGCTGTAGCTGTAGCTGTACGCGGATTCCTTTTCCAAAAAAAGAACGCTATACATTGCAGTTTGGAAAATACCTGACACAAAGATTAAACGCCAGCTACTTCCTACGACTTCAACATTCCCTTAGTTTTACTAATGAACGAAGCGTTTTTTTAGGAGTCTTAAACTAAACGTAAGTTTACACTATTAAGACCCGTTTGTCATTAAAATGAGCGATAATCATGAAAATTTAAATCAATATATTGATTTATTTGTTGTTTGCGAGTGAGCGAAGTAAAAATAATTTTAATGAACTGTTGAAACCCAGTTGAAATTTATTAAATGGTATAATGCTCATACAGATTTTTAATTTTTATAGAACTTCTTTATTTTGCAAATTCAAGATTAGAGTCGCATATTGTTATTAATTTTCATACAAAGCACAAGCCCAGTCTCTTCGTACATAGGTCACACTGAAAGTTTTGAGTGTCACCCACTTAAAGATCACTCAGTGTATAGACACAATTATTTTCTGAAAATATAACTCTTGATTATTTTTTGGAGTATAACTTATACGGTTAACACCTGTACTTTAGGATTTCGACCCATTTGAAAATTGTGTGTCGGGTAATTTCACATTTTTCCCGGATTTTTTAATTCTGTTACGTTTTTGTACTACTTTCAGTATGGCATTAGTCAAAGATTACGAAGAAATGGGCTTAGATTCTTATTTGGTATCAAAG
>JALPQI010030551.1:0-43125 GCA_025490895.1 Thaumatotibia leucotreta | reverse complement strand
ACACAAAGTTTGAGGAATTTAGAACTGAGGCGTAGAACATTTTTTTTAGTACAGATGGTGCCTTTTTTTAGGCTCTAGTGCGAGAAGTGGGTCATTTTACGTCAGGTCCCAAAACTTCGGAGGGCCATCTGTACTAAAAAATGTCGTACGAGACACTTGCAAAAACGAAATTCGTAACTCGTGTCGATTTTAAAACGCTCCCTATCGGTCGTGTTTTAAAACATCGCCACTCGTTTCGAATTTCATGTTTTTTGCACTTGTGTCGTAATGCACTATTTTAGATTTTGTAATTCCATAAAGAATAGAGTATATTTAATAGCTTAAATAATTAATTAATTCACATCACCCCCTTATTCATAAACGTCTTCTAACTTAGCAAGCCGCTAAGTATTGTCAGTCCCTTTCAATCTTGTCAATCTGTGTATAGGTACTGCCAAAGAGTGGAATGCCTTGCCCGAAACTGTGTTTCCCGCATGTGTACAATCTGAATATCTTCAAGGCAAGAGTGAATAGGTATCTCATAGGTAAACGTGCTCCACCGTAGACTGCATCATCACTTACCAGCAGGTATGATCGTGGTCAAACGTCTTACCTATTATTAATAAAAAAAGGGACAAATAATACTTACTGGCTTAAATCTAATCTAAGACCGAGTGACCGAGCGGTGCAGGCATCAGCCGCGAAAGCTGAGCACATGGATTTCCATTCCCACCTCGGACGTTGGTGATCTTGGTCGTTTTTTTCTTTGGTATATGCAGTGCCGGATTTAGAAATTTGCCGCCTGTAGGCCAATTATATTTTGCCGCCCCTATCCACTGTGCTAATTTGAATAATTTGTTAGGAAAAAAGCTTCGTACATTAGTCATTTAGGAACACTCGGACACTTTGGCAGGTATTTCATTCCACAGCCGTGTGTGCGACCTACCGGAGCGTTCGTGGCAGGAAAGGAAATCCCAGCGAACTACGAAATCCGCAAATTTCAAATTTTTGGGCAATAAAGGCGTCATTAGAGTAACGGAGATAAATACCCGAAAACGAACTTCGGTGTTTCGCAGTAGCAGGCCTTCTCTTACTTTGTACAGTACGCGAACTTTTAGCTGGTGTGACAGTGGAGGGATGGACGCCTAGCCCACATACAATGACCGATACAGTGGTAGATTAGAGTTTATGCGAAGAGACTGGGGTTGTACATTGTATGGAAATTAATAATAATATACGACTCTACCCTTACCACACAAACTCTAGATCTAGATAGCGGTCCTTAAATTGGGAAAATAAAGAAGTGCTAACATTCAAAAAAGAAAAATCAGTCTGAGCATAATTAAACCATTTAATAAATTTCAACTCGGTATTTATAGTTCATTAAAATTATTTGTTTAGTACTTTACAACGCTCATTCGCAAACAACAAATCAATAAATCTATATATATAAACGGCAATGTCCTGAGTGACTTAATTCAACGCACAGCCCAAACCGCTGGTCCTAGAGAGTTCAAACTTGGCATGTACATTCTTTATAATGTTTAGAGGCGCACTAAGAACGGATTTTTGAAAATTCATCCCGTAAAGGGGTTAAATGGGGGGTTAAAGTTTGTATGGGGAAATAAGATTAGTTGGCCTATTTTATTCGAAACTTCACAGGAATGTTTATAATAATAAATAAGTAAACACATGTTTCAGGTTTTTTGAAAATTCATCCCTTAAAGGGGTTAAATGGAGGGTTAAAGTTTGTATGGGGAAATAAGATTAGTTGGGCCATTTTATTCGAAACTTCACATGAATGTATTTAACAATAAATAAGTGAACACGTATTTCAGGTTTTTTGAAAATTCATTCCCTATGGGGGTTAAATGGAGGGTTAAAGTTTGTATGGGGAAATAAGATTAGTTGGGCTATTTTATTCGAAACTTCACAGGAATGCTTTTAATAATAAATAAGTAAACACATTTTTCAGGTTTTTTGAAAATTCATCCCTTAAAGGGGTTAAATGGAGGGTTAAAGTTTGTATGGGGAAATAAGATTGGTTGGGCTATTTTATTCGAAACTTCACATGAATGTTTTTAACAATAAATAAGTAAACAAGTGTTTCAGGTTTTTTGAAAATTCATTCCCTATGGGGGTTAAATGGAAGGTTAAAGTTTGTATGAAGGAACCAGATTCTTGTTCCAAGTTCTTGTTCCATGACTTGTTCTTGCCAATGAAGATGTAGGTACTTATCTACATACCATGTTATATACGAGTAACATAGGTACGATGAATACGTAGATATTTTTAATATTAAATTTTGGTAAGTAATGCAGTTTGCTACATAAAAGGTCATTGTGAGGTTTTATTTTTTAAGTCTAGACAAAACCATATTTATTTGTTTGTTCGTTAAAAATATCTACAATTTTGCATGGCGACATATGATTCAAAGCGAACTAATTTCAAATGTTTGTTTGACAGCTCGCGGACAGTAAGTATCTATATGTATAAGCAGCTCGGGTACGCGGGCCGCCTCACTGTAAATTCAGCTTTCTAATTCGTGTAGTTTATTTGCAATTAAGTATTTAATTATGTCATACTAATATGCTGTTAAATGAAACAGACTTCAAACAGAATGTAATAAGGTAAGATTATACTTATGTTTAGGAAAGGTTAGAACTGCGACCCCACACAGAAACGAACGGCTATCAAAGTAGGTTTTGGGTTAGATTAGAAATGCGACTCCATACAGAAACGAACGACTATCAAAGGAGGTTCAGGTTAGGTTTGAATAGTAACCCCACACAGCAACGAACGGCTATTAAAGTAGGTTTAGGTTAGGTTAGAACTGCGACCATTGCGATTCCACGCAGAAATGAACGGTTATACAAATAGGTTTAGGTTAGGTTAGAACTGTGACCCCACAGATAAGCAAACAGCTATCAAAGTAGGTTCAGGTTAGGTTAGAACTGTGACCCCACACATAAGCAAACGGCTATCAAAGTAGGTTTAGATTAAGTAAGAACTGCGACCAGTGCGACCCCACACAGAAACGAACGGCTATTAAAATAGGTTTATGTTGGGTAAAACTGTGACTCCACACATAAGCGAACAGCTATCAAAGAAGATTTAGGTTAGGTTAGAACTGCGACCCCACACAACAGCAAACGGCTATCAAAGTAGGTTTAGTTTAGGTTAGAACTGCGACCCCACACATAAGCGAACAGCTATCAAAGTAGGTTTAGGTTAGGTTAGAACTGCGACCCCACATATAAGCAAACGGCTATCAAAGCAGGTTTAGTTTAGGTTAGAACTGCGACCCCACACAAAAGAAAACGGCTATCAAAGTAGGTTAGGTTAGAACTGCGACCCCACGCAAAAGCAAACGGCTATCAAAGTAGGTTTAGTTTAGGTTAGAACTGCGACCCCACTCATAAGCAAACGGCTATCAAAGCAGGTTTAGTTTAGGTTAGAACTGCGACCCCACACAAAAGAAAACGGCTATCAAAGTAGGTTAGGTTAGAACTGCGACCCCACACATAAGTAAACGGCTATCAAAGTAGGTTTAGTTTAGGTTAGAACTGCGACCCCACACAAAAGCAAACGGCTATCAAAGTAGGTTTAGGTTTGGTTAGAATTGCGACCAGTGCGACCCCACATAGAAACAAACGGCTATTAAAATATGTTTAAGTTAGGTTACAACTGTGACCCCACACATAAGCGAGCAGCTATCAAAGTAGGTTCAGGGTTAGTTTAGAACTGCGGAATAAATATTACAAAATTTAAACCAAACTAAAATAAGAACCAAACCTCAAGCACCATTCAAAATTCCCTGATTTAAATTGACTAAAAACTATTCTTCGACAGAATGACTTGTCAATGAAATGAAAATAACCGTTGTCTTTGAAACAACATTCGATTAAATGATTGTCAACAAGTCAAGGCGAAACCCAAAAAAAATATCACAAATATTAAACTTATTTCGGCAATTTTTGAATCTCCTGAGAAAAAAAAAAACAAAATAGGATTCATTATTTGCAGGAAACCGTGTAACATGCATAATATATAACTACATACAATCGAAATGGTAACCTCCTTCTTTCTTGAAGTCGGTTGAAAACATTTTTTTTCATAGAAGTCCAAAATCTACGCGTGCGAAGCCGCGGGCAAAAGCTAGTGTTACAATAAAACCAGAAAACATTATTATTTGGCTTTAAAGTTATCTGATAATTAACAATTATAGAAATCAACTTTTACTCCCATCCTGTAGCCAGGTTTGGTAGCTCATAGCTGGTTTCCATGTGAGAAAAATATTCCTGATTTGAAGTAGACAACTCAAAGAAGAAAGCGCTGAAACATACCTTCGTTTTAAATTCCATTATTAATGAGACGTTTTTTCTGATTGTTTCTTTAATTGTTAATATTCAGGTAACTTTCTGTAATTATGTTTGTTGTTTAATTGTAAAAATTACTGAAATGTCGTCTGTTAGCGCACTATAGAGAATTTACAAAAAAAAAAGGCAATTCCAATTGATTACAAGTTTTCATTATTCCCAGATTTATTTTTAATGATTGAACGTTAGGTACAATTACTGTTTTTCAGATTTTGGTACCATCTGGTAGCCATATTTGGTAGATAGCTACGAAATAAGAAACGTGTTTTCGTATCTTGTGGCCAGCTACCAAATGGGAACGATTCTCTTATCCTCCAGTGTGCGAAGCTGATTTTATCATTTCGTAAGTTCTTTCTATTAAAGATTAAGAGGCTGTAATTTCAAAAACTTTCATTAAAGTTATTATTCTTTTTGGTCGCAAGAAAATTGCTGTTCATGGGTGTATTTGAGAAGCTGTAGGTGTGCTGTAGCTGTAGCTGTACGCGGATTCCTTTTCCAAAAAAAGAACGCTATACATTGCAGTTTGGAAAATACCTGACACAAAGATTAAACGCCAGCTACTTCCTACGACTTCAACATTCCCTTAGTTTTACTAATGAACGAAGCGTTTTTTAGGAGTCTTAAACTAAACGTAAGTTTACACTATTAAGACCCGTTTGTCATTAAAATGAGCGATAATCATGAAAATTTAAATCAATATATTGATTTATTTGTTGTTTGCGAGTGAGCGAAGTAAAAATAATTTTAATGAACTGTTGAAACCCAGTTGAAATTTATTAAATGGTATAATGCTCATACAGATTTTTAATTTTTATAGAACTTCTTTATTTTGCAAATTCAAGATTAGAGTCGCATATTGTTATTAATTTTCATACAAAGCACAAGCCCAGTCTCTTCGTACATAGGTCACACTGAAAGTTTTGAGTGTCACCCACTTAAAGATCACTCAGTGTATAGACACAATTATTTTCTGAAAATATAACTCTTGATTATTTTTTGGAGTATAACTTATACGGTTAACACCTGTACTTTAGGATTTCGACCCATTTGAAAATTGTGTGTCGGGTAATTTCACATTTTTCCCGGATTTTTTAATTCTGTTACGTTTTTGTACTACTTTCAGTATGGCATTAGTCAAAGATTACGAAGAAATGGGCTTAGATTCTTATTTGGTATCAAAGCCCAGTTCTTGTAGGATTGCTTGTAGTAGTTTTCACAAATTTTATTGCCTTCGATTTTTTCTTGTGGATGATTAAAGAAATCAATGTCTAATAACAGCCATCCCCTAATTTCAAATTGCAGTAATGTGGTAAATCATAGAAAATTCACAAAAAGTTTTGTCATAAAATTTGCACATCTTTAGGTATCCATATGACTCACTAAAAAAAATTCCAATATAAACAGTTTTTCTTAAAAAAATATATTCTTTATGGACCACCCAAACCTTCCATACTAAATTCCGAAAACTGATAATTTGCATACAAAATATGACCTAGGAAAAATGGGTTGTGAGCTTTGGATTTTGGTTCATTAGCAAAAAGAGTTAAGAACGGCGATAATTGAAACAAAAACTCGTAATTTATACAGTTTCCTAGATTCTCCAAACTTTCAGTGCGGCCCTCGTATAAACTCTAATCTAGCACTGTATCTGTCGCAGTACGAGTATGTTGGTTAAAATTGACTTTTCCATGCTATTGAACTGTACTAATCACTCACTTTGTATGAGGCGATACATTATTTCATAGATATTTCGATGTTGGTACTATGTTCCATCCTGTATAAATCTGCCGCCACGGCCGAATTTAAAAAAAGTACGCTTCTACTCTGCCGCTTATAAAATCTGCCAAATTATTTTATTGACACAAGAAAAAATTTTTTTTTTGCTGCCAAATCTGCCGCCCCTAAAATCTGCCGCTCTAGGCCATGGCCTACTTGGCCTACTGGTAAATCCGGCACTGGGTATATGATATCCAATATCCAATATTTATAAATACTACACGGATACGGAATGTGGGAAAAAGGTACGAAAACATATTTTATTAATAATTTATACATTTTCCCCTATTTGATATGAAAGAAAGCGTATTTCACGGTTCTGATGACACAAATTTAATAATCCCTCTTACAATAGAAGGCGATATCCTACTTTTCTAGGGATCCGTGAGTTTTGAATATTGATATAATAATTATAATGCAACAGATATGTAATGAGCAGCATTCATATTCATAAAAAGATCAAACGAGTATTTTATGGGCATTTTCAAGGGACTCCCAATTAAAATGACGTTAAAAATCTTAACTGTGCAATCATCATATATTATATACATACAGCATCAGCCTATGATTGTCTACTGCTGGTCGAACGTCTATCCTATTGACTATGCGTATAGACGCATTAGAGGCAAATGCCCATTATCGCAACGCTGGGCAATCGGATTGGTGATCGCAGTAATGTGTCCACTATGATGACGCTGGGCAGCAGCGTCATCATAGTCATCAATCTTTTATCAAAGAATGGCCAGTGAGACTTCAATCCCTTAGACGACTTCTAAATAATACGACACCTACAGGAGGAGTTGGGGTGGTGACAAATGTCACCACACGGGCGAACTCTGCAATAATAAGACGATAAATAATAAGAAGTCCCTTATGACAGCTCTAAAGTTCTACGAGAATTCCACGGCCTGTATTAGATTAAATCAACTTTTTTTTTGTCTGTTATTACCATGAAACGGTAATCTGTGTCCCGCAAGTTTCATGCAAAATGATCAAACTACGAGTATGCATGCATTTTTGCTAGGTTAATAAGTGCTTTCCTTAATGGGCCACTTACAAACATGGACATACATAATTATCTCGCATAAATTTGCAATAAACAAGCGTGGTTCAGGCGACCGTAACCATGGCAATAATAAAAAAAGTTGATACACACATTCATTATCATTTCGTTATATTCATAAGAAAATACACAAGGAATTTATTAATCCGACTCACGCTTTACTGGTTTCTATACACGGGTCCCAAATATTGAGGAAAATATGAAGATGAATGATAATAATAATATGTCATATTATATACTTATCTAATACGCATGTGTATGTTATAAGGACGTGGAATAAGATTAACTGGTTTTTATATACGCAACACGTGTCAAATTAAATAGTAGATTACATGCCAAGGCCGTTTAAGTGGGAAATGTCTCGGATAACGTGTAAATTGTAGGCAGAGGCGAAGCCGAGGCCGACAAACATGTGATCCGAGGCTTTCCCATTTAACGGCCGAGGTGTGTATACAGTGTGTAAATCTAATACGGGCGATTAATGAAACCAGGCTTGGGATTCATTAGTGTAATCATGGATTACAAGGTTTTTTTAAAGTTACTCTTAATTATGACCCCACAGATTTTTTTTAAGTTTATCGGAGCAGCAATGTAGGTACGAACATTTGTTATTGTTGATATGTCAGTTATGTCATCTGCTTTTGAAATTAGCTGTCAACGCGCCATTGCGCGCCGTTGTGTCATTGCGCGCCGAATTATTTTGTATGGAAAATTTTGTTGCCCTAATTTTAAGTAAAAGTTATTTGAATGTACTTATTATGTCGTAAACTAACACCCGTTAAGAGCTTCGCCCGTATTAGACTTACACCCTGTATTATTTTTCTGCTCAACGGAGCCGGCAGGCGGCAACTTAGTTTAGCGCAGCGGCCGACAAAGTGCCGTTTAAAAAAAAGTATTATTTTTTGTAGCTAACGATTCAAAAGGGAACAAAACGACTATCGCAATTTTACATATCTTTCGAGGTAAATGTACCTACATACATTAAATCTAACTAATCTACTTATCTACTTAACCTAACCTATATCTAAGAGTGGCCCTTGTGGCATTTTACCGAGGATGCTGGCGGCATTTCCTCGTTGTATCGCAATACTGATGCGTTGTGTGAGGAAGTCGCCAGCTCTTCGATCTTTAGGTAAATGTTAATTTTGTTTTTATTAAAGATCTACATCGGTAGGGACAATCAACAAACCGTAGATTAGTAACACTTTCAAAATAACAAGTAGTGAGCGATTTCTTAGGGTTTGATTTATAGTGACACTTTGACATTGTAATCGAGTGACCTACAGTTGCCGATTACTAAGAATGACCATTTGACGTTTAGAAATGAGCCTTATGAGAATGAATATTATGGTGAATTTTGTGAAAAGTCTATTTTCCATACAATTAATTTTGTGTATATTTTTTTGATGTTCAAATTATCATCATATCAGCCAAAAGACGTCAACTGCTGAACATAGGCCTCCCCCCAAAGATTGCCACAATGACCGGTCCTATGCCACCCGCATCCAACGGACTTCTGCGACCTTCACCAGGTCATCAGTCCACCTTGTGGAGGGCCTACCCACGCTGCGCCTTCCGGTACGTGGCCGCCACTCGAGAACCTTTCCGCCCCAATGGCCATCGGTTCTAAGCGCAATGTGCCCCGCTCACTGCCACTCAAATAAAAAAAAAACAAATTTTGCTGGTAATATAAAACACTTCTAAAGCGTGTTTTGTATATCTCTATTTTAGAAATATTTTAGAAATATTTATACCCATTTCAAACATATTCATGACCAGGCAGCATAATGGCAAGAGTTGTTTTCAAAGCTTATTTTTGAATATTATTTAAGGGGAAAAACTATTATTAGTGTGAAAAAACCTTTGTTACCTATGTAACAAAGGTTTTTTCACAAGGGTTATGTTTTCAAAATGACGGGCGTTTGTCTGATCCTTGATCGTAAATGACCATAAAGCCGAGCGCTAAATAATAAAGTTATCCATAAAGTCCCAGAGTCCGTTATAACGGCTAAAATGATGACATTAGCAAAGACTGAGCGCTAAAAACTAAAGTTATTCATAAACGCCGATTGTCCGTTTTAAAGGCCTAAATGTTTCGCGCTTAAATATAGTACTTGCAGTAGTTACACGTACACGAAAATTGTTTCAGTACATAGTTTAGGCACGTAAAACCACAAGAAATAGTTTTTATTTACATTTATAAGATGGATGGGGGTGTAAAGATATAATTTATGTGTACAATTTTATTGTACAGTCAACCAGGCACCCTATAGTCAGCGAGATCTAATGAACTTTTGACAGTTATAAATTGATCCTTATTAATAAGAGGGTAAAATTTTCAATTTTCCGATGGACGTAACTAGCGTAAGCATAATATTGGGTCATTATCTATAAAATTGGTGATTTTGGTCATAGACTTCAGTTGATCCCTACTGTTATTATCTAAAGAGAAACTTAGATATATTCTTTGTTTTCAACAGTGCACTATGTAACAAAGGTTTTTTCACACTAATAATAGTTTTTCCCCTTAAATAATATTCAAAAATAAGCTTTGAAAACAACTCTTGCCATTATGCTGCCTGGTCATGAATATGTTTGAAATGGGTATAAATATTTCTAAAATATTTATAAAATATTTCTAAAATAGAGATATACAAAACACGCTTTAGAAGTGTTTTATATTACCAGCAAAATTTGTTTTTTTTTTATTTGAGTGGCAGTGAGCGGGGCACATTGCACTTAGAACCGATGGCCATTGGGGCGGAAAGGTTCTCGAGTGGTGGCCACGTACCGGAAGGCGCAGCGTGGGTAGGCCCTCCACAAGGTGGACTGATGACCTGGTGAAGGTCGCAGAAGTCCGTTGGATGCGGGTGGCATAGGACCGGTCATTGTGGCAATCTTTGGGGGGAGGCCTATGTTCAGCAGTTGACGTCTTTTGGCTGATATGATGATAATTTGAACATCAAAAAAATATACACAAAATTAATTGTATGGAAAATAGACTTTTCACAAAATTCACCATAATATTCATTCTCATAAGGCTCATTTCTAAACGTCAAATGGTCATTCTTAGTAATCGGCAACTGTAGGTCACTCGATTACAATGTCAAAGTGTCACTATAAATCAAACCCTAAGAAATCGCTCACTACTTGTTATTTTGAAAGTGTTACTAATCTACGGTTTGTTGATTGTCCCTACCGATGTAGATCTTTAATAAAAACAAAATTAACATTTACCTAAAGATCGAAGAGCTGGCGACTTCCTCACACAACGCATCAGTATTGCGATACAACGAGGAAATGCCGCCAGCATTGTAACATCCTACATGGGCTAAAAGCTTCATTACTGAAAACGTGAAAACTATGAAGCTCCAATAAAGCTCTGTAATAGGGAAATCTAAAGTTTAGGGAAAAGTATAAAATAAACAAGGTATAGAGAGGAAAAAGAAAATATTTATTAAATTAAAATTTCTTATTAGTTTTACAATTAAATCTAAGGACTCTACAAGCTCTGTATCTCATTTGGTCTGGTTAGGACTTCATGAGATACACCGTCATGATTGCTAGGGCCAAATACCTAAGTCAGGAAAACATGACGGTACAAAAACCTGACGCCAAAGGTTAACCTGCACACACACACAAAAATAGAAATTAATATAATAAAATATTGATAATAGCATGATCATCTAGTGGTAAATTGGACAACATTATGATAAGTAATAACCCAAATCCTCTGAGGTATGAGAAATGTTACAAAGTCTATGTCCGAAATATGTTCCAACAAACACAATAATATCAAAGCCATTTGACTATTCTACACAAAGAGTTAAATGTAAAGTAAATAGAAAGCTTGATTAGAATTCATGAACTAAAGACCTTAGACATTAGGACAAATATTTAAATGTTATAGAACACACTAAAATTGTCATATCTATCCTTAAATCTGCAGTGATTACTAGCTAGATGAAAATAATATTTTAAATGTCAAACATTGTCTCTACAAAGCTTAGATAACGACTATAATATGATCCAGATAAATAAAAGAGATTACAATTTAGACTCGTATATGATACCCCATATATGTCAAGTGTAAATTTAGAATCTAACAGTAGAAAATTAAGTTAAGATTATGAAGAGTAATTTAAAAGAGATAAATTAATAAAGTTGTAAAAATTGGATTTAATTTTTATGAATAACCTTATGATAAACGCTTAAGACTAACTTATCAACTATAAACCACGCTTAGTCTTACATAATAGCTGCCTATGATCAGCTATAAGCCGCTCGTACGAGTATAATATATTAACCAAACGCACACGTAATTATGTTTTCCAATGTCTGAACGAGAGTCTCAGCGTGGACCGATTCTATACAATCCAGATTGGGTATTTAGAGTTGCAAACCGATGCAAAACCCTCGAGTATAACGATGGACTTGTATAGAATATCCGAACGCTAGGAATAGATCCGAAGATACAAATTCAGAGACTTGAGAATAAGAATATGACAATATGCCTCTCAAGACGTTAATGTGTAATATATAATTATGTAAGCCGTATGATTAGATAAGTCCCATAGCGTTATGAGAGAACCACTTTTATGTAATAGTATTCTATAAGAATACTCAGAAATATTATGTTTGATATAACATTATTATGTCTTCAGCAAGCCGAGGCAAAGCTGAAGTGAACGCAGAAATAACGATGAATCAGTACCTTAATTCTAAACCACTTAAAACTAACTTATAACTAAATGACGCTTATGTTTTATACTGTGTTGATGAACACACGCATGACAAGAGTAAAGTCTGAACGGGAGTCTCAGCGTGGACCGATTCTATACTATCCATATTGGGTATTTAGTGTTGCAAACCGATGCAAAACCCTCAGGTAAGTCAACAGACTAGCATTGAGAATATCCAAACGCTAGGAATAGATCCGAAGATACAAATTCCGAGACTAAAATAAGAATGTGATAATTTTGTAATAATAATACTCTTTTCTAGAAGAGTCATATAATAATCTGGAGTCAATGTGGGCAAGACAATGACGATGATAATGGAATCAGTTAGTTGAGATAGCAAGAATATGTATATAATATATTGATTGGTGTATCTTTTGAACACTTAATACAAGCACTGGATTATTGTTCAATATGAATTATACTTGTTTGCATGGCTACAAAGGTACCCTTTGTATATATTACCTCTTTGACATATAGAGAAGGCAATTCAGAACCCGTAGTATTACATATGAAAGAACCAAGTTTGACCATAGTACTGGGAATTGCACATCAATGCACAGTATTATTCAAGCTCCATGGTAGCAAGCCCAGCCCGAAAGCATGAGACAACTAAGTCAATAGTCTGTAAGATCGTTGAGCTTCGCACTTGCGGCCTCGCCCATATAGTATAAAAATTAGATTGTATGTAAATATATAATTGAGGTCTTTAACCACAAATGTTAGCAAACAAAGGTACAGATGTCTTATCGTATGCTATTTGGACGTCTTGCCAGAATAGTTCTAGCCAAGCGGCCCATTTCGCGAGTGTAAGTAAATTACAAGCCCAAGCGATTCACCCTTTTCAAGGATCACGCGAGAGCATCGATCAAAGATTAAGTTCTACCATGAAACTCGTGGTCCCCTAACAAATTAGGTGATTTATAAGAACCTCGTTCCCGGACGTAATCAGAGTTTAACTAGATTTAATATTACTATCTCCCATAATAGTTACTAGAACCACATCTCTCAACTAAACGAATCACATTATCAAAGATATGTAAAGCCCAATTCCATTAATTACAACTTTATTGTAAAGCGCGGTCAATTCTAATGCAAAATAATCAATTTGTGCATTTTAATCAATTCTGTGAATTTATACATTCCGCTATATGATGTAGGTAGCTTAAATTAAGCTTTAATTGACAGTAGGGTAATATATACTTCAATGTTTAGAATATGTTCCTTAACCACAATCGATTTGTTGCCAATATTAAAATCTGGATCATTTTATAAGAGTCTCAAATCCATAACGCACACGTGATATATAGTTTATAATCATTGTAATGAATCACGCATTCATAGTTTCTAATATACTATTGATGGATCAACGATTTTTACTTAATAACTTCAATTACTGCGTGATTCATTAGCAAAGAGCCGCGTCTAGATAAATCAAGTAAGTGGATGCACTGCTCATAGCCCAATATTTATCACGTTAAGTATAAAGATATTAAATAGTAGTGCGTTGTCAATCTAGAACTTGTAAACAGCAATATATTTATGTATTATATTAGATTCTCAATCATGATCGACAACTAAAATATCAACTGCAGTTATCGTGATCACAGATGTTTTGATAGTTATGTCGTACGGGAGATGTTAAATCTGTAATACCCTTAATTCTAAATAAAACAGTTGTCCGCTCGAATGGACGATAATAATGTATGGAATAATAGTGTAGACCCAACACGTAGCACGCGAGCAGTGACGCCGAGATGCAGACGCTGTATATGGCACCGTTATGAATGGAGTAGCAGGGCCGACCCAACAGGAAGCACGCGAGCAGTGACGCCGAGATGAGACGCTGTATATGGCACCCTTATGAATGGAGTAGCAGGGCCGACCCAACACGAAGCACGCGTGTAGCGGTGTCGTGATGTCGTCTGTACATGGCGCCCTCTCTCTCGTACGCACGAAACACCGGAAAGTAGAAAAGATCATGTTTATAAGAGGTATTCATAAGAAGTTAATAATTTTGATTACGGACTATAATTGAACGGAATAATAGAAGAACACTAATAGAGTAATTTAAATACCAAACTAATCAAGCAATTATTGGCCATGAAATATTCTGTTTAATCGATGATTATATAGTGAAATCATCAAATAGCGGGATTCAATTAAAACAGATCCTAGCCCGCTCTCCACAACATTAATATAATATATTTAAGTTTAGAAATATTTTTCAATATGACACTTTATTTGGAGGGTAGATTTTCCTATCTATTAAATAAACCAGAAGCAACACACCAGTTCAACGGAGTCCTGTCAAGACAAAATGGCTGACGCCTTTGAGCATCACTTGCGACCGACGAAGTATTAGATGCTGATGTAACTGCAGGTACTAAGCAGTTCCCGTAGTGTCGACTCCGTATTTCCACACCCTTCATCCCTGGATGATATGATTATGCCTCCCGCCGATGGACATGGACCGGAAATAAGAAATATCTATTTAGTTACCTACCAACATTTATACACTGTACAATATGATGAGAGCTATAATCTAATACGGAAAGCAGCCATCCTAAATATAATAGTGTGCTAAAAGAATACCATACATTCAAAGGATGATATTAATGTTTACTTTGTTATAACCAATTAGAATGGAACTGAATTCAAACTAAAACGCTATATCTAATAACAATTGTTGACGAATTCAAATATTTGTAAAACGCCGTAATAAAACAGTTTATTACATTATTAACTTGGTACCATATGTTAACACCACCGCTACAACAATTAGCTTAACTCGCAATTAATCATACTTTGTAAGAGGTCGAAAGACCCCCTACCGCATTGAACGCATTAAATATAATAGTGTGCTAAAATACCATACGCTCACAGCGGAGTAGAAAGGCAACGAAATTTAAGGGAAACACTGTTTAATAATCAATTATCAACGGATCAAAGTATTTACATAACACCATTATAAAACAGTTTATTTAATTATTCACCTTGTAAGTATCATATTTTAACACTGATGCAATAGGCTTAACTCGTAACTAACCACACCTTGTAAGAGGTCGGAAGACCCCTACCGCATTGAACGTGTTAACACGTGGCGCATCTGTACAACCTACATGAATCAATGCTGCGCGTTCCATTGGTTTACTACTGTCGACTAAAGAATACGGCAACCTAATAATTAATACAGAAAATATTTAGATAAACATGTTACTTTATTAAAATGTCACTCGATTATGTTCGTATTGCCGTTATGCTGAACATTATAAAGTAAGTTAAGTACATTAAATCAACCGGACACACACACGACCACAAGCAATGATTTATTATTATATTCCTGTCATAGATTGCAATTTAAGATCCAATCTGCATGAAAACCATCCAGACACGGGCCCTGTATCCAGATACCCCCACACAAGCCGGACCCCAACTACAAGCTATTTTAAAACGAATTCAATCCGTATTAAATAAATATTAAATAACTTACGCTCGCCCTTGTGCCAGGTTGCCGTAACTTATAGTAATCACTAATCGACCAGCACGATTCGTTACCACTTAGTAATTCGATAAAGCATTGTCGAAAGTATGTCGGAATAATAACTATTCAATATTTAAACTATGAATAAACACAATTAAAACACAATTGAACACACATAATAGAAACTAAATATTCAGGCACGCTCATCTCCCAAGAACAACGTATCCATTTTCTTTTCAACCGAATCTGAATCTACCCACTTTCTAACATATCGCTGGAATCCCGTATGATTCGATGCACCTATTATTCTACAAATCACACAGCAATTCCTATAATTATAAAGTATGCCAGAGGCGACGTACCATATCCATGTGGTGCATCCTTTGTGCGCCCAAATGCCGGGTGGTACCGCATTTCTATCTTCGAATCACGCCCAGGAATGGTGTTACTCGCCCTATGCCTCCGCTGCCGTAAAGCCTGCCTGCTATATCTGTGAACAATTCTAAACACGATATGCCTTACGAACTAAACTCACTGACTTCCTTACGACTCGACGCTCTGCCGACGAAAAAGCCTCGAATACCTCTTACACTCCCTTAAGTCAGATTCTCTCAACTCTCATTCTCAATCCCTCAATTGTTCGTTCATTCGACGTCTTTGAATCACCTCATACTGAACATCTTTTACCATTGGCTAACAACAACTAGCTCGAATCTGATTGGTTGAAATTCTACCCGCTCTGTTTAATTCCATAGTATCCTGAATGAAAACACTGACGTACAATTGTAGGTCACGTGGTACGCGGCGACGTCATGATATTTTAAATCGAACGCCTACAAAAGAATTAAAGCAAAGAATTATCTTCAATTGATGTCGATACGTTACAGCATCCTCGGTAAAATGCCACAAGGGCCACTCTTAGATATAGGTTAGGTTAAGTAGATAAGTAGATTAGTTAGATTTAATGTATGTAGGTACATTTACCTCGAAAGATATGTAAAATTGCGATAGTCGTTTTGTTCCCTTTTGAATCGTTAGCTACAAAAAATAATACTTTTTTTTAAACGGCACTTTGTCGGCCGCTGCGCTAAACTAAGTTGCCGCCTGCCGGCTCCGTTGAGCAGAAAAATAATACAGGGTGTAAGTCTAATACGGGCGAAGCTCTTAACGGGTGTTAGTTTACGACATAATAAGTACATTCAAATAACTTTTACTTAAAATTAGGGCAACAAAATTTTCCATACAAAATAATTCGGCGCGCAATGACACAACGGCGCGCAATGGCGCGTTGACAGCTAATTTCAAAAGCAGATGACATAACTGACATATCAACAATAACAAATGTTCGTACCTACATTGCTGCTCCGATAAACTTAAAAAAAATCTGTGGGGTCATAATTAAGAGTAACTTTAAAAAAACCTTGTAATCCATGATTACACTAATGAATCCCAAGCCTGGTTTCATTAATCGCCCGTATTAGATTTACACACTGTATACACACCTCGGCCGTTAAATGGGAAAGCCTCGGATCACATGTTTGTCGGCCTCGGCTTCGCCTCTGCCTACAATTTACACGTTATCCGAGACATTTCCCACTTAAACGGCCTTGGCATGTAATCTACTATTTAATTTGACACGTGTTGCGTATATAAAAACCAGATAATCTTATTCCACGTCCTTATAACATACACATGCGTATTAGATAAGTATATAATATGACATATTATTATTATCATTCATCTTCATATTTTCCTCAATATTTGGGACCCGTGTATAGAAACCAGTAAAGCGTGAGTCGGATTAATAAATTCCTTGTGTATTTTCTTATGAATATAACGAAATGATAATGAATGTGTGTATCAACTTTTTTTATTATTGCCATGGTTACGGTCGCCTGAACCACGCTTGTTTATTGCAAATTTATGCGAGATAATTAGTGAGGTATTTGTGGGTAAATAATCAAACACGGCAGCTCGGTTGATGGTCCGTTTATTACTGGTTCTGCAGGGGTGTGCGGGGAGCGACAGCGCGCCCACACAGATATGCATAGATATACATCATTCCTCCCACACTATTCTTGAAATCTAACAACAAAGAAATAAATACTTTACAAACCATATGTAATACCATCGGTGAAAAACAACTTAGTTAAACCTTATAATTAATGTCCTTTCTTGGACGCAATTCACGCCTTGTTGACGGCCCCGCGACACCGGCCGCGTCGGCCGCCGCTGGCGAGCACGGGGCGGCACCCGCGGGGGGCGCGGGCGCGGCACCGTCCTCGCCGTCACAGTCTGCCCACATTTCCTCCTCCACACGTGTCTCGTGACCCATCTCAGTGTTGGAAATGTTGGGATCATCCACTTCCACCACCTCATCATCATTATATACCCTAACCGGTTCTGGAACACTAGTCTCAACCGTGGGTTCGGACTCGGGCGAAGTTGGAAATGAAGGCGACTCGACAAGTGTATCTGACATAGATACACACTCATTCATAGTCGGTATACAATCATTAGAGCCTTTGTATTTTAACAATTGATCCATATGGCGAACACAATAAGAATCATATTCGAATATTAATATTTTAAACATTTTATTGCCTACTCGCTCCTTTAGTACCCCCAATTTCCAGCTTTCGACTCGTGCACTGTACCACCTGACCCAAACTCGATCTCCGAGGTCGAAACATCGGCGATGTTCTGGCGGCGGGGCTGGCACGTGCGCATTATCAGATGGTGAAATTAAATCAAGTCGCGACCGTAAATGCCTACCGAACATTAACTTGGCGGGAGTGGTTCCAGTTGTACAGTGCACCGTATTCCTATAACTAAACAAATATCCATACAATGCATCATTTAATTTTTCTTGAGACATATTTTCTTTTAATATGCATTTAATCATGTGCTTACAATTTTTTACCATATTTTCGGCTTGGCCGTTACTATTCGGGTGGTACACAGGAGAATTCATATACTTAATCCCATTGTTGGAACAAAATTGCCTAAACTCAGCGCAATTAATTTTGACATCATTGTCAGAAACTAATACGTTCGGTAACCCGAAATATGAAAATAACTGTGTCAACTTTGAAATAAGCGCTCGTGTAGCCGTGCCATTATTCATGTACAAGCAGTCTAACCACTTGCTATACGCATCGACCACTACCAAGTATACCCGTTGTCCCACTGTCATGTAATCAAAGTGTACGCGGTTCCAAGGGCCGGGCGGGCGCGGCCAGCTGGCCGGCGCCTCGCGCGGCGGCTTGGCGCGGAGCGAGATGCAGGTGGCGCACGCGCCGCTACAGCGCTCGATATCGGCATCGATTCCCGGCCACCACATTCGACTCCTAGCGTTACATTTCATTTTAACTATACCTAGGTGCGTACTATGGAGTTCATTCAACATGCGCTCCCTAAGTGTCGTCGGAATGACGACCCTGTGACCCCGTAACAAGGTTCCGCCTTCTAATTGTAGATCCGTCTTACATTGGAAATAAGGTCGAATTTGGTCACAATTAATTTTTCGCGGCCAACCTTGTTGCATGTACTGTATGACTATCTTCAATACGGTATCTTTTGCGGTGGCCTGAATTATTTCATCGCACGTTACCGCAGGTGATATCGCGTTCAAGAAATGTAACGAGTTAAACGTATCGAACCGCTTATCACTATCACAAGTAGTTTCGGCTAACGGCGCACGAGAAAAATAATCGGCGACCAAGTTATTGTCACTAGATATATATTGTACTACATAATTGTACGCGGACAAAATAATTGCATACCTTTGTAGTCTTAAGGCGGTCGTGGTGGAAATACCGTTCTTATTGTTAAAAATCGACACCAGCGGTCGGTGGTCAGTCTTGAGAATGAACGGTTCGCTACGACCGTACAAGTACTGATGGAACCTTTTTACCGCGAAAATGAGGGCCGTCGCCTCCTTCTCTATTTGACTGTAGTTGCGTTCACTGGTCGTTAGCGACCTGGAAGCGAAAGCCAGGGGCCTCTCGCGTCCCGCGGCGTCGCGCGTGGAGAGCACCGCGCCGAGCCCCGCGGGCCCGGCGTCGGCCGCCAGTACGAGCTGCGCGCCCGGCTCGAAGTGCGCCAGCGCACGCTCCGACGCCAGCTCGCGCCGCACGGCGCGCACCGCCCGGCGCTGGCGCTCGCCCCACTCCCACGTTGCGCCCGAACGCAATAATTCATGCAGCGGACTCAGCAAACTAGACGCGTTCGGTATAAAATTCCTATAGTAATTAACGATACCTAAAAACCGTTTAACCTCGGTGACATTTGTGGGTTCCGGTGCATTCATTATTGCTTTTACCTTTTGCGTGCAGGTCTGGAGCCCCTCTCTGCTTATGGAGTAACCTAAATATGTGACACTATTTTTAAAAAACTCACACTTTTCCCTCTGTAAGCGAAGGCCGGCCTTATCCAGTCTATTTAATACCTCCCGTAACCGCGCTAGGTGTATTGTTTTGTTGGGCCCTGTAACACAGATATCGTCCAGCCAGCAGCTCACTCCATCTATTCCCGACAGTAACGTCTCCATGGCTTTTTGAAATATTGCCGGCGCATTGGCTAAACCATATACGAGACGCGTATATTTAAATAATCCCTTTGGGGTATTAATGGTAGTGAGCTCCTGGGACTCATCACTTAATATGAATTGATTGTAGGCGTTTTTCAAATCTATTTTACTATAATGCTCGCCGCCTCCGAGCTTCGCGAATACCTCCTCTATACGCGGTAGCGGGTACTTATCTATAACTAAATCTTTATTTAACGTAACTGAAAAATCCCCCGCAATCCTTACCTTGCCATTCTCTTTAAGGACTGGGACAATCGGGGTAGCGTACTGGGAGTGGTTGACGGGTACCAAAATACCTAACCCTACCAATCGGTCTAGTTCAGCTTCTACTTTCTCTCTTAGGGCAAATGGTATTGGCCGAGGCTTAAAAAAATTAGGTATAGCCTTTTCATTTAATGTTAAAATTACTTTAAACTTATTAAATGCCCCAAGCTCGTCCTGCCATAAGTCAGGGTATTGTTCCAACAATAGGTTAACATCCTTATCTTCACTTATTCTGTTTATTGTAGTAGTAAATTTTATACCGAAGGCGGACATAAAATCACGGCCCAACAAGCCGGGACCCCCATTTTCGACAACATAAATAGTAATATTTTTAGTTATATTTTTAAAAGTAGCATCTATGTTAAAACAGCCTAGGGGTGCGATTCTATGTCCGTTATAAAAATACATATTGATAATGCTAGGCCGTAACGGGTACTCGGGAAAAATATTATAATACATGGAATCCGCAATAACACAACTACCAGAACCGGAATCTAATTCCATAGTAACACGTTTACCCCCTAGATTTAATTGTATTTGAATTGGTTTTGTTGAAACGTACCTTAAACTATAGTTTTGACATTCCTCGCAGCACGGAATTTCCATCGAATTGTCACTATTTTTTTCAACGATATTGTTCACTCGCGAAAACTTACTCTTGCACACTTTTTTTAAATGGCCTATTACACCGCACTTTTGACAACGGTAACTTTTGTACTTGCACTGGTCAGCATCATGATTTTTTAAGCCGCACACGGTGCACCTGCGAACCTCTCGCCCGCGGTCGGCAGCAGAGCTAGGCTTCGCCGTCGCCCCGCTCACCCGGTACACCGGCTCCTCCTTGACAAGCGTCGCAGACGCCGGCTCCGCGGTCGCCGCCGCAGCCCGGGCATGGCGCGCACTCGCTGCCTGCTGTGCCACCTCTAATGCTTTTGCAAATGAAAGCGTGGTCGCGTCCTGCTCGAATAAGCGGTCACGTTCGCGTCCTACGGTCATGCCTAGCACAAAACGATTGACTAAAAGCATATCCAGTGCACTACCGAATTCGCAGTGTACGGCTAACCCGCGAACGCGCGCCGCCCATCCCTCGACACTTTCTCCTGTCATTCTTTTCGCGTCGAAAAACTTCTCCCTGTCGGCGAAGGTACATCTTTTCGGCGAGAAATGCTTGTTTAGGACCTCCACTAAAGCGTCAAACGTCACCTCCTCCACTTGCTTCGGATGCACCAGATCCGTAGCCAGCCGATAAGTCTCATCTGCTAGATGAGTGAGTAATAACGGTGCCTTTTTTACATCTTCAACCGAGTTTAATATGATGTACTGCTGTAATCTTCCAAGAAATATCTTCCACTCTTGAGAATTGTGGTCGAAAATCGTAAGACTTCCGATGCAAGACATTTTCACAATTTTTTTTTTTGCGCGTGGGTAGATTCGTCGCCAGTGAGGTATTTGTGGGTAAATAATCAAACACGGCAGCTCGGTTGATGGTCCGTTTATTACTGGTTCTGCAGGGGTGTGCGGGGAGCGACAGCGCGCCCACACAGATATGCATAGATATACATCAATGTCCATGTTTGTAAGTGGCCCATTAAGGAAAGCACTTATTAACCTAGCAAAAAGTTCATTAGATCTCGCTGACTATAGGGTGCCTGGTTGACTGTACAATAAAATTGTACACATAAATTATATCTTTACACCCCCATCCATCTTATAAATGTAAATAAAAACTATTTCTTGTGGTTTTACGTGCCTAAACTATGTACTGAAACAATTTTCGTGTACGTGTAACTACTGCAAGTACTATATTTAAGCGCGAAACATTTAGGCCTTTAAAACGGACAATCGGCGTTTATGAATAACTTTAGTTTTTAGCGCTCAGTCTTTGCTAATGTCATCATTTTAGCCGTTATAACGGACTCTGGGACTTTATGGATAACTTTATTATTTAGCGCTCGGCTTTATGGTCATTTACGATCAAGGATCAGACAAGCGCCCGTCATTTTGAAAACATAACCCTGTTCCGTAGGTACAGTAGAGACTTCCTTATCTTATGATGATTAATTAAAAAAATATTTTATAAGATTTTTTTTTAATAACACTATCACAAATTATCTATTTAGGATAGAATAACTATACCGAAGAAGATATTATACACTCAATAGATTAAAATTCGTAAGATAAGGAAGTCTCTACTGTACGGAACAGGGTTATGTTTTCAAAATGACGGGCGTTTGTCCGATCCTTGATCATGATTTTGGCCTTTATAACGGACTCAGGGACTTAGAAGGATACCAGAAGGGACAAATAATACTAAGCGGCCTGCTAAGTTAGGATACATTTTTCCATGCATTATTGGCCGTTTTTTTAACTCTAAAATCTATCTAACGATCATTATATATATTTTTTAATTATATTATTAATTCAGGAAAATTATTAAGCATAATCTGACGTTAATATGTGTAACTATTGCAAGTACTACAGCCTAAGGATTGTTTTTAAATGAAGCATATCTCCGTGGGATAGCCTTGAAATCGTAAGCAACAGCTATTGTAGGTATAATATTTCGTTGCTCGCAAACACGCCTTAAAAGCACCTAATCCTTTTAAAACTTACGCATCAAAACACCTGATCGTAAAATAAAGTATTCCCCACAAACCATCATTTCGCTTTACTTTACCAACATCGTTATTTCTTTCAATCCTAACACGAAAAATAAACTTTACTTTCAAACACATAAAGCTAGCTTCACAATGACGTGGCATGAATACAGTCTTCGCAAGTGTATGGTTTCGACATAAAGATATATACACAGTGGGAACATTACAGAGATGACTTTTTCTGTTCGAGTGAAAGGCTCGTTCCCATTAGGCTTGCGCGATTCGGCGCTTGAATAAAATAGCGAGAGAATGGGACGTTGATAAGAGAGTTGCATCATTAATAATGTGAGTGCTTTTCTTTGTATGCTGCAAGTATTTCGTTACCAATTGATTTTGAGAATGTGTTTAGCATTAGATACCTTTTAGCTCTTATGCAGTCAGTCTTAGGAGGTATCCGCATCATCATTTCGTTCACGGTTCAGGGTAGACCTCTCCTTTCGTATTAGTATGAACACTATGAACGCATAAGAAGGTAGGTACCTAATCCTAGTGCTCATAATAGCCACGATGGGCAAGCGAATTGGCGGTAGTAGTAGTGTGTCGACTATGATGATGCTGCTGCCCTTCCTTAATTTTCAATAAATGAATGGTCAGTGACACTTCCATGCTATTAGCACTTGTAAAGTAGAGGTGATGTAGGTAACGAATTCCTACTTTTTTGCTCTAAAACAACATTTTTTCAATACAAGGTAATAGCAGTTTACGACATAAAACGTAGCAATGTAGAAGTTGCAGAACATGGTCAAAATGGCGGATGTATACAATTTTCGATAATATTCATGAGGATTTAAGAATAAGTTCTCATTGGGAATGTTTCCATGTGCACTTATACAAAAGTGTTATAAAGAATATTGTTTTTCACAATTAAGTAAACAAGGCATAAAATATACCTTAAAAGGCTTTGTACATGCAATGGTTTTGGCGTGATTAGATTGCATGCAAAAATTAAAATGCAGAGAACGTTCTCTATAGAAGTTTCGCATCTTATGAAACTTCTCCTCGGTACATTGCTAGTAAAACGTGCAATTTTAGGTAAAAAAATCGTTTACTACATAAGTTAACTAAGGATGAATGGGCCGATCTATAGTGTAGGAGATTTTAAAAAATTAACTTTAGGCAGTTACAGATTGTTCCATATTTATACAAGGGTAAGACTAACCTTTTTTTCTATAGTCTTAACGTCTTAAATATAAGGCTCATTTCTAAACTGTCAAAAGTTAATTCTTAGAAATCGGCAACTATAAGTTCAAAGCAAGTTTTTTAGTGAAGGTAAGGCACTGGTCTCACCGCGAGCTACTAAGCTATGAACTATGGGCTATTAACACGAACAAGAGATACACACACTCCCATGTAGAAAAAAGAGACACGGCGATACTCGCCCGGCGGTGATAGCTGATAGCTGGGCGAGTATCGCCGTGTCTCTTTTATTTGCGCTTTTAGTTGCCGATTCCTAAGAATTAACAGTGCCTAAACGAACAAGACGTCAAATCGGCGTGCCGCCAACTAGGAACAACCCATCCACATTCGCGTGATTGAAACGTGTTGCGGAGCCTTTAATGGCTTAAATCGCATTTCATTTCCGCCCCGGTGCCTGCACAAATCTCCTGTTTTCATACAAGCATCGTTCGCTGTTCATAAAGTTCAATTTAAAGTGAATATGTATGGTAAAAGCGCCTTATGGGGATAAAAATAAATGCCATGTTGATTGAATAGCAAATGTTCTTAAATGATGGCTTAGCGCACGCTGTCTGTTTTTTTTTGTGGGGGAACACATCGTGAATAGACCCATTTGGAGGTAAGTTGTGTAAGAAGTAGTAAGTACCTTTTTTAAAGGTGCAAATGTTGTGCAAACGCACAGAATGTTATTTCATGAAATATTTTTTTATTCACTGGACAAATTTTAGAGGGTTAATTCTGAGGTCATGTTGATGAGATTTTACTATGGGACCGGCATCCGATTCGAGAAAAAAAACTGATTTTCCATATATTTCCGCCTACGAATATCTCATGGTTGTATAGAGTATCAATTTTTTTTTTTTTGTATTAGATTTTAGTGTATTTTAATATTTTATTCTCAATGACATAAGGTATCAATAAGGTGTCAATAAAATGACCTTATTGTTTATCAAATTCAAAATATTAGATTTATAACAACAGTAATGTAATGTGATTTCTTTAGAATTGTAACTAACGTGAGACTCAGAAATATTAAAATATTATCGAACCGGTTTTGGGCACTACGTCGCTGGACAGTGTAGACGCCCCCTTACTGGCATGTGCAACCCCCTTTCTGACAAAAGTAACACTGAGGGTAGATCTTTCATTGCAACGCCCCCACTACCACCGCCCGCGGCCAGTACCCGTTCTAGTAGGGCGCAGGCCCGCAGTACGCGTCGGGCTTTGGCCCGGGTGCTCCCTTAATGGGTCGAAACATGTCGAGCAATCGTCGACTTAAATACGTGAGTAACCCGGTTCGATAAATACTCGTATTTTAATAATGTAAAGTCTGTTAGTTTTGGGAAAACATGAAGAGCATGGATTATTTTTTGTCGCTAGTAGCCATGTACGGCTAAGTAATTGAATCAATAAGTATACCCTGTTATCTACATAAATATATCTCGCTTTATCTCATTCATCTTTCTTCAAATTATCAGATTTAATTACTTATATTTACTTTAAATTATGCTTCGACTGTACCGACTATTATTTCATACGTGCATACATAAACGGTAAGTCTGAAATTACTGGATCTACATATCAAAAAGCTTAAACGAGATAAGTTGTCCATATAAAATATCTTCGTTCGAACAACTGTTTTATTACCGAAGGGAAAGTCAATACTAGACTATCAATGGTCGTAAAACGTTCCATTTTCCAATTTCGAATTCGAACGCAACGGTTTATGCACGCGATAACGCGTTTGTTTTTTCGGCATCGCAGTTTTTCAGCCAGCTACGAGTATAACTGTGTTATTTTTTTAATTTTGGCTGCCAGGTTTTAAAAGATTGCGAGTTGCACTTTATTTTTTAAGTCTATTTTATGCTTTAAATGTTTTATTAACCGTTAACCATACTCTACGGGATAAAAGGGATATCTTACCTGCGTATTATTGTTCACTATGTTGTGGCAAAATTCTTGGGTTGCATCGATCTACAATACCATGTTCATACATACATATTATTGTAGACCAATGGTGGGTCGCTTCTGGGCTTGGTTTGGGTTTCTGGGCAAAATTTGCAACTTCATGTCCGTCTGTCCGTATGTTTGTCTGTCTGCAGCATAGCTCAGTAACCGTTAGTACTTACTAGAAATTTGCAATTCGTATAGGTACACGTATTAATCACACCGGTAAAGTGGTAGAATAAAATAAAATATAAATCGGGCACCCCCTACACTACACTATACTACGGATATAACCGCTTCAGCATTAATAAAAAATATCTGTGGGTCAAAATATGAACAAAAATTATGAATATTATTAGACCCGACATAGTATTAAAATACTTTAAATGAAGACTATTTCGAACATAAACTATGGGACCCTTTTTTTTAAACCACTTCGGTGGCAAACAAGCATACGGCCCGCCTGATGGAAAGCAGTCACCGTAGCCTATGGGCGCCTGCAACTCCAGGGGTGTCACATGCGCGTTGCCAAGCTTTTGAAGAACCCCGTACAGTAGTCCATCGGGAAATGCTCTTGACCGGTTTTTATATTTCATCCTCAGTCTATGATAGTCCACTGCTGCACGTAAGCCTCTCCTATTAACTATGCGTATAGACGCATTAGGAGGTAAATGCCCATAATCACCACGCTGGGCAAGCGGATTTACGATCGCGGTAATGTGTCCACTATGATGACACTGGTGCCCATCATCATTCTCTAATTCATCAAATAATGATCAGTGAGTGACACTTCAATCCCTTGGTCGACTTTTACGACACCCGCATGAGGAGTTCGGGTGGTGACAAATGTATTCTTACTGCCGTCACCACACGGCCACTACGGCCACGGGTTTTTATATTTACATAAGTCAAAAAATGCTCAACATGTTAAAATTATGTGTACCTACGTTGTATAGTTATTACGTAGGTATGTACAATTGTACATTTATGAAGTGACCGTAAACGTTGTAATGGAGTGTCCTTGTACTTTGTAGACACATCAAAGGAATACTGTATTTGTATTAAATACCTTTCAGCGGGACAATATAAGCCGTTTCAATGAAAACAGTACTAAATGTAAATGGATCCTTCGACCCTAGCGACCTTCGTACAGGATTGTCGGATTGTCTGTCACTTAGCTAATTGCCATGAAGGTTAAACTATTAATTAATTTGGTTGAATTAATGGTGCTTTTGTATAGTCTGTGAAAGGGAATTTATTATGTCCACTTTAGTATGTTTGCTGTGCCTATTGCCTTGCTCCTATAGTTCATCATCATCACAAAGGTAATTTTTGACCTCTGTGATTAGCTATGGACAGAATAAATCAAAATCACTGGACAATGTTACGTAAATTGAGCGAATCCCACGGTAAAATCGATGATAGCTTTGTAAGCGTTATATTATAATGATAATTGGCAGCCTCTGTAGCCCTAGTTGGTAGTGACCCTGCCTACGAAGCTGGAGGTTCCGGGTTCGAATCCCGGCGAGGGCATTATTTGTGTATTTATTTATCACAAATATTTGTTCCTTGGTCATGACTGTCTATGTATTTAAGTATCTATATGTATATATCTATTATATATTATATATATCGTCGCCGGGTACCCACATCACAAGCCTTAATTGAGCTGACCGTGGGACTAGGTCAATTTGTGTAAAGATGTCCAAAAATATTTATTTATTTATATGTCATGATTAAGGCACACTATTTATGTATATAGATACATCAATTAAACCCGGAATGGAATTCATTAGTTCAATCATGGATTACGAGGTTTTTTTTAAGTTAATTACGACCACAAAGAATTTTTTTAAGATTTTCGAAGCAGCAATGTAAGTATGAACATTTGTTATTATTGATATGGCAGTTATGTCATCTGCTTTAGAAATTTGCTGTTGTGTGTGTTGCTTTACATTACGCGCCGAATTATTTTGTTGCTTTAATTTTAAGTAAAAGTTATTTAAATGTACTTATTATGTCATAAACTAACACCCGTTAAGAGCTTCGCCCGTATTAGACTTACACCCTGTATAATAATAGTACGAGTATGTACGTATTACTTATGATATTTATTAACAAAATCAACAATTATAAACCTAGCGTTCATCCAATTTCATCCTATTTTTATAATCTAGGATCAACTATACTTCGTTTTATTTAAGATTAGAATTATCTGTCAAACGGGTGAACAAAGAAGCAGTGGTCGTAAACCTCCCTTCTTCGATTTCGGCCGATACCACTGAATTTCTCGGAACTTATGTATATACATATCATTTGATATTTACCGATATGGCGGCAATTTAGAAAAAAGATATATACAGGGTGTTCGTTTCGATTTGCTATAAATTAGACAGGTTACTTGGGCCATTAATAGAAGTTGTCTGGTATATCGGCTTTTGGAAAATTCGTTAAAAAATATTTTTTTATGTTTTCATGCATAATAAATGAAATGGTAAGTGTGAGAGAACCTTAAGAATAAAATAAAAGTTAATCTCAGGTGACTGACGGCACATGTCAAAATAAGTAACATTGGAATGTAATAAAGGTTGCAATACACATGTTCAGTGATTAAACTTATTTTTTTAATAACTCAATAACGGTAAGAGTTAAAACACTAGTTTCTTAGAGAAATTAATTATATTTGACCTAAATAAGCTTCCCTTAAACTTATAGCATATGAAGAAAAACACGCTGTATTGAAAGTTTTCGTTTAGTGTTTGACGGTTTTTAACAAAGTATTTGCTAGTGCAAATACTTTGCACTCCCAATACTTTTAAAAGTCATGCATTTAAGGATTAAAACTATCGGTATAAAAGCGGACACAGTGTCATAAAGACTGAGCAGATAACAATACTAAGACAACCCTTCGCATCGGCAACGTCGTTTAGTATTTGTCGCCATTATAGGCGGTCTGGGACGCTCTAATGTAGTTTGAATTTTGGTAACAAATTAGAAAATAAAACTCAGATGACATACATAATTTTATTCACTGTCAGTGGAAGAGTCCGAGGACTCGGAACCACCAACGTTTATAATATTTTTTTCCAGTGTTATCTATTACATTATCTAATTTCATTTAAAAAAATATATTCTTTTAAAATGTTATATACCGTAGCCAACGATATGCCAGCAGTCTCAGCAGTCTTTTTCACACGTTCCGATTTAGTGGGATATTCTTTTCTATGGCACATTTCTTAATTTGTAAATATTCACCACCATCCGCTTTTCACTGGTAGTCACAGGATTTTGCTTTCATCCATTTTAAATGTGCACCAACAAACAAAATATCTAAATAGATCAACAATTAATAACGAAATTGAACAAAAACGATAACAACAATCTTTAAGTAAGCTAACAGCAATATAAAACACAACCGACAACAATATGAAGTCGAATGACAGACAGTGACATTTTAAAATTGTGTGAGAACTCTGCCTCTTTAGGTTTTTTAATGTACAACCTTTCCATGAAAAATTGCAAACGCAATTTATTAAAATTATTATCCTTTCATCTTAAAATATAAATTAACTAACATTATGTTTCTTATCTGTTCACAACACTGAGTAATGTGTATTAATATAGCATGATAATAAATTCGTGATATTTAATAACTCGTATTTACTGTTCGATTCGCAGAATTTGCCTGTAAAAAAACCTTATGTCTCGTTCTGCAAAGGTCTTTCTAATGCTAAAAAAAACGAAGTATAGCAACGCACAAGTCGGAGAACATGTACAAATTATCTAAAAATTACTGGTAATTTTTATGAATAAATTCTCATACAAGTTGTATAAATACATTATCATTTAGATTACGGATTACGCAATGTTTTCAACAGTCGCTACATTCCAAAAATGCTCTGAAAAGACGAAATTGGGGTTGAAAGTTTGTACGGAAGAGAACTTTAGATAATGAATTATACGAAGAAAAAGTTGCGGCAGAGGGTAAATAAATACATAATGGCTGATTGAAAAAGGTTCTTATTAATATTACAGAAGCAAAGATTAGGATTTATCTTCCTTTGTTGGACACTAACAAACTTCGGTAAAGCTTTTAGATTAACAATTCTGGGTTACCCTCGAATTTCAGTTTTTAAAGGTACAAATAACTATACCTAGGTCTTTGTAGATTATAACAACTCAACGTTTAATCGACACTATGCCAAATTTTGAAATTTAAACTATATATTATATGTTCAATTTAAATAAATGAAATAAAACTATGACTAAACTATTTCATAGTTTTATTTCATGTGTAATCTTCGCGGTAACCGAAAAAAAAATTAAAAAAATATATATTAAAGTATTGTGTGACGAGTGGTCTACGCGCCATACACTAAAGGTCAACCCCGACACGTTCGTCACACATTGACCACACGATGTCCACGAGGTATATGCGTTTGCGACTGACGTATATCGAGCAACCATTTGCATTGCCCACTCGTTCACGCTGTGTTTTCCATTAGTGACCATCGCACAGTGGTCAGGCGTTCAAAGAACAGTGCTTAAAATTCAAAAGTCGCAATAAAAGTCTAAAAACAGTACGTAATGTTATATTAAGATTGTATTTCATCTGTAATAAGCGAAATACAAGCTTTAAATAAAGATTCCTACTTTTTGTGAGATAAATTTCGTAAACCAGTTATGTATAGATCGGATGTCAGCAAAAATTTAATGAGCAAATCAGTGTTACTTGTTATTCTTTGATATTTTGTGGGTAAAAAAACTTTCTTTTGGGACCTTTATTCTTTTTGAAAGACCTATTCAACGATACCCCACACTATAGTACTAACGGCCATTGAGCTATGGTGCGGTAGACGGACAGACGAACATGGCGAAACCATAAATAAGGGTTCCTAGTTTACTACGGAACCCTAAAAACAAGTTACGTGAGAACGAGCAATTGATTTCTCCCCTCCTCACTCTTAAAAATCATTAAGTACGCTTATTTGCCCTTAAATTTCAGTTTCGTAAAAAGGCTACCGCCAAGACCTTCGGCAATCTTCGGTAGAATTATCACTTGCTCACGATAAAGCACTTTCTAGGCTACAAAACGACATATGAATCATTAAGGGACTCGAAGGGTTTCTAAACTAAAAGCTTCGAAATATTTTTCAAATCGAAATCGTAGTTGATTGTTTTGATGGCTCGCGTAAAATAAATATTATAATAAAAAAGCGACAGGGAAAATAATAAAATGTTATTAAAAACGATAGAAAATACCCTTGTGTACCTCTATTTAAATAACTATAGCTTTTACTAAAACAGTCATGTACATAATCAATTTTAAAACGACGAGTAAATATTGCACTTTTAGATAACGCGTTGGAGCGTCATGCAGTATATTAACTTTGAAAGGTTATACCAAAGATGTTTATTCCCACACATGCCAAATATTTTATGTTTTCTAAAACTACGTAGTATAAACTACTCTCCTTGCTAAAAAAAGCAGTCAAAGTAGATCATCAATTTATTCGAATTTTAGCTACTACCGTGACCTCTGGGTGCGTATCATAATGAATACGCACTTTTAGTATAATTACAGTTTACAAACGTTCATAACGTATACTAACGTTAGGTATAATGTATTAAACATCTATTTCCTAATAGTATAATACAAAAATAATATAACGTTAATAATATATACCGTTGTTTAGTCTAACGTACATATTAACGAATTCCGTTTCATATATCAACATAAAGGTATAAAAGTTAAAACATATACTAACATCTGATATATCGATATAAATATAACTGCGAGAAAAGTAAGTTAGGTTAAGTTCTACAAAAAGGTATACGTTATATTACTTACCCGTTTCAATCCGTTCTAGCCTCGAAACCTAACCAATCCAAGTAATAAATCAGGGTAAAACCGACTTGGATTGGTTAGGTTTCGAGCGTAGTTTCCCGGATAAATAAAAAACCTACTTATTTTTAATTAATCGTTTACGCATCGTCATCCTAGCGAAACCGAAAAAGGGGGGACGGGGGGGGGGCGCAGCCCCCCACAAGGGGGGCTCGGGGGGCGGAGCCCCCCGCATTAAAAAATAACAAATTTGTACATCCCCTACTCTAACCTGGATAGGTTCGTTAGGTACCTTTTATCCCTTAGAGCAGAAGTAGAAGCCCCGCGCAGCGGGGCTTCGTCGACCGGTTCCCAGGTCTAAATCGCTTCCTATACGGATACGGCTTAATAAACGGATAAATAGTAAATCAATTCAAATGAAATATAATGATAATTCTATAGTTTAATTATTAAAAAATCGTAAGGGCTTATATTTTGTGTAAGATAGTTGTTTTGTATATTAGATTATTTCAATGTTATACCAATTAATCGTTATCGTAAACGATATTATATGTTACATTCACTATACATTTTACAATTATTCATTTAATAATTATACCTTTTATACGTTATATTTATTACACGTTAGGCTTTATACATTTATACAAACTGAATTTATACATTATGATTTATATAGCATAAGTTCGTATATTACGTTATATTACTTACCCGTGACCTCTGTGCATCGGGTGGATCAACCAGTTGACTACTCATCGAAAGTGTGAGTAGAGTTGCTGCCGCCTTGGCGTGGATTGTCGTTGTTATATGTAATGTGCTAAAACCTTTATAAATCATTACAAAACTTGACTATATTTCATTTTATACCCACGAGTCTCGATTATAATAACCTATATTATATCACTGTTGTTTAAACTACTATTATAATTTTCGTGAATTCAAGACATCTGATTCCTATTATACTTTAATCCTACTACCTAACAATACAGGTCCATCTAAGATAGGGTTAACCGCTTACTCAATTTGTTTATCAACAAAACGTTCGCAAAATCTCGAACCTAACGGGTATTATCAGGCTTAACCACAATACGTTTAAATCCGTCCATTCTGTAGGTATTTCATGGCGAAGCGGTATCATTGTTCAGGGGATTGATAACAGCTTTGTTTGTGGTATACGGGCGTTTAATTAAATTCTGAGGGCATCGCAATCATGGACATTAAAAAGTATCTCGCATATATTTAGTCTCACAGGTAAGTTGTGTATAGTTCGTGTTTTATAATTGTATAATTTTGTTACCTTTTGTCTTTGTTTTCTTATACTAATTTTTTTCTCCCTGTTTTGTCTGTTATCTTTCGTGGCATCACCAAATGGGCCCTACGGAAGACCAGCTTTGGCTTTCAGGCTAGCACTACGCTGAGTTGGGTCCATTTCGTGATGCACCAACTATTGCTTGTTATTTATTTTATTTATACTGTCTTGTCTTGTGTGTCATGAATAAATGTTTATTATTATTATTAAGTAGAGAGTCAAAGGACGTTTTCTGGATCTAGGTTCGTAAATGGTAATGTACAATACGTACACAATGAACATCATGAATACGAGTATGATATAAAGTCACCGACAATACCGACATGGCTCTCAGAATTTCCAGACTTAAGTGGCAGTGGGCTAAGCACATTGCCAGAAGATCAGATGGCCGATGGTGCCAGAAACTGTTGTCTAGCAACCACGTACCGGAAGACGCAGAGTGGGCAGGCCTCTCACAAAATAGTCCAACAATCTGGTCTAGGTCTCGGGAACCCGCAGGAGGAAAGCAGTACATAACTGGTCATATTGGCGATCATTGGGGGAGGCTATCAGTGAACGTCTTTTGTCTGAAGGGTCATTTGCAGAAAAAGTGTACCTTTTAATTTTAATATGCGGTCATGGACTGTAATACGCCATTTTACTCGGCATCGTGCGTACTTTTCAGCTATGAAACAAAAAAAGTATGTCTCTAATATCACGAAAATAAGTATGTAAGTTTTTTTATCAGTTTCGTTACATTTAGTTTCATACATTTAGTATGGGAGTAAATAAACTGAGTAATCCCAATTGACATACTTATTTTCGTGACATTAGAGTCATACTTTTTTGTTTCATAACTGAAATGTACGCACAATGCCCAGTAAAATGGTGTATTACAGTCCATGATCGCATATAAAAATTAAAAGGTACACTTTTTCTGCAAATGACCCTGAAATGATGATGATGTATGATATGATACTGATAGAGATCGATTGCAGTCGTGTTTCTTCAAGTTCTTCCTCAGTTCAGTAAATCCTTTAAAGCTTAAAAGTACCTATGCAAATAAGAGAATAAAAATATTTTCACGTAGATTTCTCGCCAAGTTCCTAGCCTGTACGTAGTCTGCGGTATGTAAACAGACGTAGCACTGGCAACGTTTATTTTACTCATAGCAAAACTTTCCGTTGGTACCTGACTAGATTTAAGTGCAAAGGTGAATGTGGGAGCACGTCTGTGTTCATACCAAGTACACAGAATTTAGATATAGAAGAGAGATGCTGGTATACAAAAATAAAAGATAAAATGCTCTTCTAGAATTATAAGCTGGTAACGGTTTTCACAAACCGTTGTTGAAATCACCTTGTTATTTAAATCGGACAAGTTTGGGCTTGTTCTACTCAGGATCACAATCTCTTTCGATTGTAATAGGAGAAAAAAAAGGTCCCAAAATATACATATTTTTTTTCCTAACAGAATCGAAAGAGCTCGTGATTCTGAGTCGAATAAGCCTAAACTTGACCAAATCAAATAAATAACAAGGTGATTTCAACAACGGTTTCTGAAAACGCCCAAGTATAGAAAAATAATAGATAGAATGCTTTTCTAGAATTATGATTAACGTAAGACTCAAACATTAAACCCCTTATTCATAATCGTTTCCTAACTTAGCAAGCTGCTAAGTGTTGTTTGTCCCTTTCGGTCTTATCAATTACCTATGTCTATAAAACCGAAGGGCAACCAATACTTACCAATACTTTTATGAATAAGGTACCCTTAAGATCTTAAGTGTCTCCGTAAATCAATCGAGCCGAAATTGATGCAAGCTGGTCGAAAATCAATATCATCAATTTACGATCAATAAACAAACAATGCGCGTAGAACTGATGGTTGTTGGGGCGGGAAGGTTCTCGTGTGGCGGCCACGTACCGGAAGGCGCAGCGTGGGTAGGCCCCCCACAAGGTGGACTGATGACCTGGTGAAGGTCGCTGGAGTCCACTGGATGCGGGTGGCACAGGACCGGTCATTGTGGCAATCTTTGGGCCTATGTTCAGCAGTGGACGTCTTTCGGCTGATATGATCAAATGATGATGAAACAAACAATAGGATCTACGTAAAAACAATAAAAAAAGAAGTGAACAAACTACAAAGGCAAATTCTTAATAAAAACTAGTGTGTCAGTTGCACAAACAAAATGACTTTCTTTAGATCCAGTCAAGTTAAAACCTGTCAAAACCATTCTGGCACTTCAATCAAACTGAACCTTCCTTGAAATGGCTACCCGTTTTCAATAATTAAATGAAATCGAACTTGAGATTTAGTATTCAAGGCAGTAAATCCTTTTTTAAATAAAATATCCTATTGGAATACAAGGAAAATGCTTAATTCTTGGACCGATTTTATTCATAGCTAGGGAAGGCATCATCTCTTCTTGTTTTTTTAAATTAAATTCAAGGAATTGTGTTTTCTGGTATAAGTAAAAAACTAGGGACATCTTACACAATCTTTGGGAGAGGTGTATGTTTAGCAGTGGACGTCTTTCAGCTTATATGATGATGATGTTGGTGATCTTACTCAAATTGACCTAGACCCACACTAAGCTCTAATAAAGTACAAATAATAATAAAGATTCAATGGCCGCAAGGTAGTTTGTGGCAAGCTGGCTAGCAAGCTGGGCAGTAACGACCCCACGGACCCGAGTGCTCCCGAGAGTCGGTCAGGGTCCCTGCCTCCGGCTTCTTCGTCGGTCGGAGTGGAATCCCATGGGGACCTGTAGGACTTTCAGCTCTGGCTGTCCAGAGAGGAGTCGTCAGAGCTATATGCTCCAGGGGTGGTAGTGAAAATTGGAGTAAGTCACGAGTTGGTGCAGTGGCTGTCACAAGTCATTGAGCAGGACACCTCTCTAGACTTCTGAACCGCCTACAGCGGTGTTGCTCCTGGCTGTCACTTGTGATGGCTTTTGCAGGGGCCCATCTAGTCAGTGGCAAGTCACCGCCTGCCTCGATAGCAAAGAGAAATATTTGTTATGGCAGATGTCTGGTCCTCTTATTTATAGCTCCGTCTCTTATTCATCCAACATTTATCACCATAACCCATAAAATACTCGTAGTTTATTCCATTTAATTTTCAATAGCCTCTCTGGGACTCGTAGGTACACGGATATCTATTTTTGTGCCCGTAAATGGGCTGGGTTGCGTTAGCCTCTATGTATTCGATCTAAATATATTCCCACGCAAGCCTACAAAAAGACCAGGATTTATAGGCCCGTGATGAAAGCAAGTTTCAATTAATTTTATAGTACTCGCAAATCTAGGCTTCAGAAATTTCACACAAATATTTTCACATTTGAATTGTGTATGATTTCTCTGGCTCGCTGCAAGTATCACGCAACCAATATACGCTAGTTTTTATCTTAACACCTTACAAGTACGGTTTACTTTGTTCGCACATAATATGAAATTGTTTAGGTACATGATCTTAGAAGGTCCACGCAAATTCTTGCGAAATATTGATATTTCTAAACTCAGTAAGTCTTGTTGGACCACGTTACAAAGTGGTACCAATTTATTTCAAATTCATGTCACTTACTCGCATTCAGATACATCGCGGCGGATAAAAAACTAAATGTATTAAATTTGTTACAAGTAACGTAAAACATCAACAGGCTAGTATATTTGTGAAAGGTGAGGAATTGGAAATAGTTGAAAGTACAGTCTTTCTTGGTATAACACTAGACTCTAAGCTTCAGTGGGGTCCTCACATATCTAATCTCTCGAATAAACTGAGTTCTGCAGCTTTTGCAGTGAGCAAGATCCGTCAATTAACTGACGTCGATACAGCTCGGTTAGTATATTTTAGTTATTTTCATAGCATTATGTCGTATGGCATTTTATTATGGGGCAGTGCTGCCAATTCAGAGACTAACACTATTTTTGTTCTGCAGAAGAGGGCTATTCGAGCGATATATAAAATGAGCCCTAGAGACTCACTTAGAGATAAGTTTAAGGTTATTAATATAATGACATTGTATTCTCAATACATCTATGAGAATATTATGTATGTACATAAAAATATTATGAATTTTAGGAAAAACTGTGACATACATAATATTAATACTAGAAACAAACATAAGCTCGCAGTACCCGCCACTCGGCTCCATAAAATTAGGAAATCATTCATGGGTAATTGTGTAAGATTTTATAATAAACTTCCAGTAAATGTTACTGAATTTTCAGTCAACAAATTTAAGCATTTTGTAAAGCGTAAACTTATATCTAAAGCTTATTATAGTACACAAGACTACATGAATGATAAAACACCGTGGGAGTAATTTAGGATTTAATTATTAGTTTGTTAAAGTCATGACATTCAATTACGATAATTTACGCTTGGAGACCCTATACATCTCCAAGCGTGCATTATATAATGTTATTATTATATACCTATTCGGAGAGAAACCTTACTTCTCTATAAATTATTACTTATAAATGTTGTGACTTTTAGAGACTTTACATCTCTTGTTATTATTATTATATTTCAATTTATTTAAAATCAATTTTATGTATTTTTTTTAATGCATGTTAGTTGTAAGATGTACCATCATTGTTTGAAAAAATAATTCCCGCCAAGTTTCTTACCGGTTCTTCTTGGGTCAGCGGTGTAGGGTTCGAACCGGAAGTAGTTTTCATATCTAGACGATTCAAAAGAGTTTGTTGCTATTCCAATTTGAATAAAGAATTATTTGACTTGACTTGACTTGATAATAGCTAAACAGGTATATTATCGTAGCGTTAGAGTGCTTGTTCAGATATTTTTGAGCGCCGTGGCCGCTCCGATATATCTGATGGCTACTGTACTCAATGAAATTTAGACCATGTATTATTTTTTATGTTATAGGAAAACATAATTTTTATGTAACTTAATAACAAGGATTTAATTCGTAAAAATAAGAATTTACGCAAATATTTCCATTTTTTCATAAGTATACTGTGTGTCTGATTTTCCTGGCTCACTGAAAGTAGGGAGCGGAACCATGCGCTAGTTTATCTTAACACCTTACTGAGCACAGTTCGGTTTACTTTGTTCGCTGAAATATGGAGTTGTTTACTGACACGATCATAGAACAAGAAAAAAATACCAGAAGAAATATTTGCAGTTAAATCTGAATATTTTATACAATATTTGATACCAGTAACAGTAAATCTGTGTAAATAAGTAAGCAATCGAAATTAAACTGCCCCACGTTGGGCGTCAGTGTAGCGTAGTAAGGACGCGACGTACTATTTAAGTCTAATTGTACTAAGACGTGGGAAACTTAATTTATTTAATTTGGCAGAGTTACAATTTACTGTAATATTATAGGAATCTAATAATCGAAATAACATCGGTAATCCGAAAACTTAGATAGTACATTATAGGGAGTGAAGATACGAGTACGTATCAAAAATCATTAAGTCTTATGGATTTTCCGGCGTACTATCGCTGGCGAGATCTATTTCGACGCCAACGCCATCTGTTGGGATACTGGGGTACTATTAACGGTTTTATTGCTACTACTCATTACTGAATGGTGTTGTGGTTTCTTGTTTACAACTGATTGAAATTATTTTTTGTATCGAGTTTGAAGTAATATCAATATTTTTGTAAACAATGACGTCCACCTGTCTGATACCCAAATTTAAAACAAGCCAATATATTGTGCTTCTCAATATAGTAAAGAAATGCTATATTGTATGCTCATCACGTGTCTTAAGTCTGTTACGGCAATGTAATTTTCTGTGGAAATTCACCAGAAAATCTTATTAGCTTTACTAGATAGAAAAGGGACAACTTTTCTTCAACTTTGGCCTTCAGATCCCTACTAATACAAATGTGGAATACCTCTACAATTTTACGCCTAAACTACTGAAACAATGTTTGTAAGCCTCCGTAGCTTAGTTGGTTGGTGGTGATCCTGCCTACCTACGAAGCTGGAGTTTCTGGGTTCGAATACCGGCGAGGTTACTATTTGTGTATTTAGTTCCTTGGTCGTGGCTGTCTATGCATTTAAGTAACTATAATATGTATCTATCTATTATATATTTCGTCGCCTGGTACCCACATCATAAGCCTTAATTGAGCTTCACATAAGCCTTAAGTAGGATTAAGTCGATTTGTGTAAAATGTCCCAAGATATTTATTTATTAATGTTCATGAAATTTGGTGTTGTGTAATAAAAATATGTAGTATGATTTCCAGGGAATTATAAAGTAAACTTTTCATACATGAATAATAAATCGATTTTCGGGGTGTCATCAACTATTTAATGAATTCTAGTAATAGTCGTAAATGAAATGTCGATAACAATTTATTTTCATTTATTTGAAAGATCCAACTTTCGGAAGCTTCAGAGTAATGAACATTGATTGATTTGTCAAAAGCAATCTTTTTACTACAAAACCGATTTGAAACACTTTAATTGCCAACGAGTGCTACGCGCTACGCTTGTAGCTGATTCTGTGATTTTTCCGCTTTGTAGCGAAAATGGACCTCCCACAGAGAACTCCCCTCGGGAGTTCCCCGCGCTCAATGTGTTAAAGAAACTTCAAATAGTTTCATTCATATTTGCATCTATCATAGATGATCTAATGACCTTACACAGAAATAGTACTAATACATCAGAGGCCGGGAAAATGAGGATTTCCGGCCAAGTTGGACAGGTAACGAGGCCGGGCATCCGTTTTCACGCCGAGAAATGTATATAGTGCTTTTCTCAAACATACAAATTAATACCAAAAAAAATTACAATGTTGTCGAAATTCAACAAAAAATTACTTTGCAGGCCTAGGCCTGAAAAGTGTTATGAAATTATATTTCAATCCCAGTGAGTTACTGCGTCCTAAAAGCGATACCTCCGAGTCTATTTTAAGAAACCTAAAGACAATATTTCATTACATGATTGAGATTATATTTTTTCAGAAAATGATGGATGGATTAGGAGGTAAATACTAAATACCCATAATGGCGAAGCTGATCAAGCCATTTGGTGACGCAGTAGTGTGCCCACTATGATGACGCTGCTCATCATCAATCTTCAATAAATGAATGGTCAGTGTCACTTCAATCCCTTAGTCGACTATTACGAGACCCACGGGAAGACTATTGGTTATTGTTGTTGTTATAGTTCCTAGGGCACCCCGGAGGGTATTTTCTATCTTGAGCAACCTTCTTGGCTTTGCTTCAGGTCAGACCTACGGCTTGCAATTCGCTCTCCACGCTTTTCCACGTGTGCACAGGGCGACCACGAGTTCGCTTTCCACCTTTTGCATCAGGTTCGTTTCTCCTCTTCAAAAAGTATGCCCGATCCATCTCCATTTCCGCTGCGCTACTTCTTGGGTGATTGTAAGACTTTCATCATCATCATCATCCTATCTCAGTCCACTGCTGGACGTAGGCCTCTCCTATTAACTATGCGTATAGACGCATTAGGAGGTAAATGCCCATAATCGCCACGCTAGGCAAGCGGATTGGCGATCGTAGTAATGGGTCCACTATGATGACGCTGCTGCCCATCATCAATCTTGTAGAATGGTCAGTGACACTTCAATCCCTTGGTCGACTCTTATGACACCTGCAAGAGGAGTTGGGGTGGTGACAAATGTATTCTTACTGCCGTCACCACACGGCAATAAGTAAGTCGAGAGAGAGAGTGTAAGACTATGGGTGGTCACAATTAATGTTATTTTTACTACCATCACCATGTTTTGTACGAAAGAATCAAATCATTTCGTAAAACTGGTCTCTATGGATTTTCCCATTTAATAAATATTTTTTAACCGGGAAAACCCTGGACAGAATCGGATTAATTAAAAAGTTCGGACAAAAATATAACATGACGTCACATCGCCATAAACCGTGAATATGAACGAGCTAGATTTAAACTCGCCGACCACAAAATGTTAAATCGGATTTCACGAACATCATAGGCTATGTTTACACTAGAGGCTAATATCACTGACCTTTCGTTCGGCAGTAGAAAAAAAGTTTAAAAACTTAAAAACTTTTCATAACCAAGCAATTTTAAAATACAACTTTGGTTTTATCAACAACCTAAAACTTTGAGTTGTCACACATTTTTAATTTAGTTATTGTTAGTTATTAGTATTAACGCATAATATACCTATCTGCGAACGTGTTTAAGGGATTATGTGTCAAAGATGTCAAATGTTATGGAAAGTCAGCCATTTTTGTTTAGTTTTTTATTTTACTACCGTCGAACGTTATGGGGTGCTGGGTGTGGTGTAAATCTATATTATTAACTATGTTATGTATATGGACACATTTAGTAAAATAAATTACAAATCAATAAAATTACTTTATTGAATTGTATTTATGACTTTGTTTATATGGGTGAGTGATTGGTTAAACAAGAGTAGGTAATACATGTATCAGAAAAAAATATTTCAAGTATTGGAATCAATTACAAATTCATAAAATAACTTTTCATCACACTTGCTTTGTAAGCGCGCCATTGCTTGCATGCATCGCGGAAGTAATAGAAAAGTGTAATTCCCTAGGGAGTAATAGAAATGTCAGTACCTCATTTAATAATATTTTGTCTTAAAAAAATGTTTATTGCTCGCAAGTGTGATGTTAAACATTGTATGCATCACGGTCGGTAAGCGGAATGCTAACTCGAGTCATTCAAAGGCTTCTAGCACTCTCGTTAGTAATACCGATCTTACCTCCCTAGATGCACAATGTATTATTAATGTATACATAACAATTTATTATATGTATTGACTAATAACCATTTGTGTTGTTCTCATTTTGGAAAATAATACGGAATATGCAATTACAGCACTTATTAAAACGCAACAGAGCTTACATAACTCCTCTTATTAGTTACTCAAAGGATCCAACCTTGTGTAACTGTGCTAGGATTATTACATATGCACGTGTGAACCCAGCCTTAGATTTCACGCCGGTATCACACCAGTTAATGTAGGTACTACATTTATGGCAACACTGTAACGATGGGTTGGCGTTCGAAATTTGAAATGGAATCTGGCAATCGCTAAAATAAACATGAGCCTAAATAAATAACCGGTCTAGAGCATGTCGGGCTATGCTCAGTGTAGGGTTCCGTAGTTATTCAAAAACGGCTGGGCCGATTATGTCCGAAATATTAATAAGCCCATTCATGATTTTTTCATATTTTTTAAATCTACGGATCAAAAGTTAGAGGGGGGGGACACATGTTTTTTCTTCTGGAACGGTTATCTCCAAGAATATTGACTTTAGATCAAACTTTCTTATAAGACCCTTATTATTTTTAAGGGACCTATTCAATGATACTCCACGCTATAGAATTATAGCAAATAAAAAAAAAGCAATCCGCTTCACCAATTGGGGATTACCCGAAAAAAATGTTTTTTTAGTTTTTATTATACCACTTTGTTGGCATGATTAATATAATTACCTGCACCAAATTGCAGATTTCTAGTATTAACGGCCAACGGAGCTATGTTGCGGACAGACGGACAGACGGATATGGCGAAACTAGGTATAAGGGTTCTGTTTTTGCCATTTTGGCTACGGAATCCTTAAAATGCCGCTATATTTACCTACTCATTCTCGTATCTGAAACTCTCACTTGGTGGGAAAAACGCACGTATTCAAAGTGAAAGAGAGGTGATATTAGCATGAATTGATTGCTGTGTAGGTACTCGTAAATCCGAGGAGTAGGTATCATTACGGTATAGGATCTTTATACTCGAATTTGTGTGCGCTTTTTAATCTAAATTATTTTTGAAGATTAATGACGATCCGATATTGATGTGTCGGTTTAAAATTATCAAATCAAATCCTCTGACTGCGATTGATTGAAGGTAAAGTCAATAAAATATGAAATTGACATTTTATTAATAGAATTAGACTTTCAATTTGCATACTTTGATTCTTT
>JALPQI010030550.1:0-40688 GCA_025490895.1 Thaumatotibia leucotreta | reverse complement strand
TATTTAAGCCCCGCCACCACCGCCCGCGGCCAGTGCCCGTTCTAGGACGGCGCAGGCCCGCAATACGCGTCGGGCTTGGGCCGAGGGTGCTCCGGACGAGGACCTTCTTAATGGGTCGAAACATGTCGAGCAATCATCGACTTAAATACTTGAGAAACCCGGTTCGATAATATTTTAATACTATCAATATTACTTATCTCTAAACCTAATGTATTATAACTGTTGCCTGTAATTAATAGGTAAGTTCTGTCTGTTCAATCGACATATTTAGGAATACCTATACATATACTAGTCGATCTAAAAATATGAGGTAAATAGGTACTTATTTCTTTTTGCGAGACGTCACTGCTCTCAAACCTTATTGTGGTATAAAAACTGAGATATTTTTTAGTTTATTAAGGCGTATGAGTTGTCAGTGGTTTTCTTATTAAATTCAAAACAAACTGTTACGCTTACATTCGGTTACGCGTGAGAGGCAGTAATAAAATCACCGCACCGCACTATGTAAGTTGATGTAATTATGTACGCATCCACAGATCACAAATTGAAGTAGACGTAGCAAAATATCGCAAACACAATCAAATAGTAAATCAATCTGCTGTCGGCAGTGGCTATATTTTTGTGGCGTTTGGGCTTGAAACTTAGAGGGCGTGGGGGCCTCTATAAGGACATTTTCAAGCGGTTTATAGAGGCGTCGGGTGACCAGAGGGCTGGCCAGTATTTCGCGCAAAGACAGCATAGCAGTCCAAAGGACAATGCGGCCAGCCTTCTGGGCACTCTACCTCCCCAGCAGGGACTGGAACAATTTTTTTATTTATTATTTTATGTTTAAGGTCTATTTTACTGTGATGTCAATTTTCTTGTGTTTTCATGGGACCAGCCGTAGGCATGAGTTGGAAAGTAAAGGAAACGTTCGATTTTACTTGATACGTAATACATTCTATCGCGCTGGCGATGGCCTTCTTTACGTAGCGCGTAAAACCTAACATTAGGTACCGATACTTGCAAAGTCTTGGGTCACGGTACGGCTACACGTATTAAATACCGTTAAAGAGTTACGCGCAAAGTATTACGTAATTACGTTTATTTCGTCTAGTCCAATTGTTTTTATGCATATCTAACGTATGTGTGATGAGTGTTGGAGATCGTTTGTTATTGTTAAAGTATCTTGAGTAGAGTAATCGTGCCGAATCTCGCGACGATGGCAATTATCATTGTCATCATCATTACTGTACGGCGTACGTACTTACCTATTTAATTATGGTTTCTTTTCTTATATTTTTTTACTTTGATAATTATATTACTCTTTGTTTATGTTTTATTTCTTGTTGTATTACTGTTTTGTTAAATAGTTATGCACAATAAAGAATATATTATTATTATTATTATATTTTGGTGATAGCTTCTTATTGAGTAGTTGCACGAGCTCTGCGTAAATGCATAATATTTAACAAGTGCCATAACGTAATGTTCTAACTGTTCTAAGATAGATCTTTCAGCCTAGCACTAGAATTGAAAAGCGTATGTTTGTTTTTTTTTTACTACACAGTCTAAACGATTTTCCTTTCTTTCTGTGATTCGCTCTATTTCATGACGGCCTCCTTCGCTAAGTTGATAGCGACTCGTGCCTATAAAGCTGGAAGTTTAGGGTTCGAGTCCCGGCGAGGGCATTATCTGTGATATGAGAAATATGTGTGACTTGGTCCTAACCAAGTACCGATTCTATATTTGTAAGTAGGTATTGTCAATGGATATGAATATTCTTTAGCACATATTTATTTATTTATTTATTTAATCTTTATTGCACAAAAGAAAATCTTAATGTACAAAAGGCGAACTTAATGCCAAAAGGCATTCTCTATCAGTCAACCTTAAGGCAAAGCAGAGAAGTTGTGGGCGGTGCTATACAAGATTACTTACTATTAATGAAAGTACCCTACACCTACGACACCAAGGGTGAAGGCACCAATCATGGACATGTTAAGGTCGCTGATTTGTTATTTTTTTGTTTACGGGCACCTTTTTTTAATAATGTAAACTATGGATATTGTTTTTGACAAAGAAAAATAGGACAAACATTTAAATAGGGCAAACATATCAAAAAATTATGTGCTATTTGTAAAAAAATAGTTTCTTTGGAGACTGTTTAAAACACCAGTAATGTACAACACAAACTCAGTAATGGACCACCATTTATGGACAGTACCAGTTATGGACACCCATTTACTGACATGTTATCACCATTAATAGACATCCATTGTTGGACAGTGTAATGTTTGTGAAATTAAAATACAGACAAATATATCTCAAATCAGTTTTATTCGTATAATTATTCACATTTTAGCCTGACCTATTTGTTCGGGTGTACAATTTTTCTTTGGCGGCATCTAAGATAAAATATAGAACACCAATTATGGACACCTTCAAATATCCAGTCTTGGACACGTTGTCCATTATTGGAAAATAAATACCAATCTCAAAACCATTTACGTAGTTTTATTTAGCACCACAAAAGAAATAATTAAAATCGATAAAATAAAAAAAAGTTAAAAACAATAACTTTGGACACGTGTCCATTATAAGATTTCATGACATATAAAAACCAGTAATGAACAACGTCAAACAAAAAAAGAAAGACCTCGCAATGGCATACTACAATTATATCATTTGCCCCTTCATTCCATTGTATTCTTTAAAATAATAACACATATTCATATACCATAACACTAACAAGACAAAATGTAAAAATATCTACTTACCTCCTTAACGATTTTGGTAATGAAACTGTATTTTATAAGTAATACGCCGAGCAGCTACATTTCACTCGGCTACCATTTTGAAAGGAAACGGCCGATTCATGTGACGTTGTCATTATGACAGCTTAAGGGTCTATGGGTTATGGCTAAGTGTTGCTTGTTGAAAAATTAAGTAACGTTTGCTTAATATTTTGAGTAACAGAAAAATATGTCCATAACTGGTTCAATGTCCATGACTGGTGCCATCACCCAATATACTTACTAAAATAACATATCCATGCAATACATAATATAATAGATAATCATATATACAAATTAATACATGATATAAATATATATCTAAATAACGACGATCTTTCCTTCTTACAAGGCGCTTTCTTCATGCTATCGATTTTACTGTGGTTAGGGAATATGATATCACTAAGTACCCGCACTGGTTCCGGCTTTTAACTCACACTTCATTGTATTCATGCGGGAAATTTAATCTGGAAATAGCATTCCCCTCCATTATCATGTAAGGTAAGGTGGGGTAAGAAGGAACGGTTTTTTTAATGGGGTAAGACAAAAAGTCGTCCTTCTGACACAGCGTATACAGGTAGCTTTTTGTCTTCCCTATTAAAAAACCGTTTCATCTTACCTATATTATAACCTATATTGTCATACTCATCAGCTACATTTCATTATTTTATGTATAAAATATTTCGCTTAAATTATGCTCGCGTGCATCGCGAAAGATTTGAACTATGCATTCTAGACATCAAAATAAACAAAAAATATTATGAGATTTTTTTTACTTTTTGAATACTTTTTAACATTTCCAATACTTTTTATCATAATAAAAATTTATTAAAATTATTTTTTCAAATGATTTTTTTAGGGACAGGTTTTTTGTGTCAAGTCTATTCTTATTTTTTGATTGTCAGGCAAAAGAAGACATTGTGGTAGCATTGTAATCAAAAAGAAGTTTTATGACGAGTTACGTCGAAAAACTTATTTCGAAAAAAGGTTAATTATCGTTGGAACCAAGCCGAATCCAGGAAATTTCATGTATAAACATTAAATACTCTAAATATGGTCAGGAATTCAAAATTAAAATCTTTCGGAATGCTCACGAGCACCGTGTATTATAAGACTAAAAACCCGAAAATATTGTTTAAATAAATCTGAACCTGAATCTAGGTGCAGCGAGTATTGTTACCTTACTTGGATATTTAAACTTGCATTTCACGCCACCCAATAATAGCAAAAAATAAGTTCGCAAGAAAATAATGGAATAAAAGCCTTTATTTTTGAAGCTACATTAAATAGGCTTCGTTTGAATAATAACCTTATTTGCAGAGCCTGATTTTCAAGCCGTTAATTGCAATCTTCTAATTTGGCTTTGGAATAAAAGAGAATTGAGCAATCAGACTAACATTGGTGTAACCATTTCATATTTTCGTATTTGATATACCTATACTACTTATAGGTGTTATTATAACAGCAATAATGGATATACGGTACGGTTGTCAATATTATAGAGTATTAGTATATTGGCAGTGGCGTAGCGTGCCTTGTCGGGGCCCCGTATAAAAAATTTTTGGAGGCCCTTATATGGAAGTAATATAAATTAGAAAAATTTTATTCTTTTTCCTTACACACTTTGGGGGCCCCCGTGGCCCGGGGGCCCCGTATAATTGATACGGCAGATACGGCAGTAGCTACGCCCCTGTATATTGGGTACCATTCAGATTGTTCAGATAAAGAAAGCAGTAAGCACTTATTATTCCAATTGATAGTTACAATTGGAAAGATATTGGTTCAATTCCGACAATTGGCCGGTTTTTTATACGCGAATCCCGCGAGGGAAAATCCGAAAGAACTGATCACTGAATATGAGATAGGTACAATAAATACCTTTGAGTTCGGACAAATGTGCGTCATTGTTAGCAATATTAAGGACATGACTCCAAAGTTGATTGAATGAATACCTAAATAAACGAATAATTTCTTAAAATTTTATGTCGAAGCTTTAAGATTATGATGAGTGATTTACAAAGGTTTTCATAATTACCGGTGTCAAATCAGTATTTTTTTTTTATATTATTAAATGCATAAATTATTCAATCCATTTTCGAGTAATTTCCTTATTATTGCGAACAATGACGCTCATTTGTCCGATCTCTGGTTAATACAATCCAGAGGCCTATTTCTCGAAAGCTTGTAACTTGTAATACAAGCGGAAATCCTTATCTAATTAATCGTGTTAAAAAGAGACAAGCAGAGATCGGATTTTTGTGCGACATCTCATACTAAATGTCATCAAAATGACGTAAGTCACTAGGAATTTCGCAAATCCATCCGATCTCTGAATTTACAAGTTACAAGCGTTCGAGAAACGCGCCCGATATGAGCTTGTGTAAGTTAGTCGCAGTATAAAAAGGTCGTGCTCAATAGGTGTATGAAAAAAGTCAATCAGCCGTGTTTAATTGCGAGACGCAACATGCGTGCCGTTAGAGCGCCCCCTCTACGCCATACGCTATACAGCATCCTATCTCGAACTCTAATTTTCGAACATCCGTCCCTGTTACACCAACGAAGGCGCTATTAGAGCGATAGAGACAGGTACTCGACATTTACGACTTTCGAAGTCGCGGTAGGCCCTTAGTTTTAATTTCCATTTATTGGGACGCCATGTAGTCACAAAACGTCATAGAAAATGGGAGTGAGGTGGAAATCTACCTCTAAGTTAGGTACGCAAATGCGGGGTACTGCTACTACGAATGACTCGTGGTAAGCTCTCTGTAGGGTTATCCGTATATTTATATTTTTGAGTGTCACTGTATAATCGCCTATAGAAGTACCGTGAGTCGGAAAGTAAAGGATACGTTAGGTTTTACTTGCTTTACTTGATACTTGCAAAGTCATACTACGACTTATATGGCTGGCTAGACCTTCATAATCTTCATAATCTAAGTAGTTAAAATGTTAACCCGTCGACTGCAGCCCGTACCGGCACGTTTGCGCCGGAAATTGCCGGAACGATGCCATAGGAAGCCCCCGAGTCACGTTCAGATGACGTTCTGAATCCACCATGCTGTAGCCCGAGATCCGACTATACACAAACTCTCGTCATGTTCTTACTCAAACAACTCGTATCTTCAAAAGATACGATTGACTAAGTGAGGCGACGATACATTGTCGAACACTATATTAAGTCTTATATTATAATTTGGTTAAAGTAGGAAAGGATTCCCAAAAATACGTTGGATTGGAAAACCAGTAATATAAAAAAATATTTTTCTAATGACTTAGAAATGCGACAAAAAATGCAGCCTATATTTAAATATATACGAGTAAGATCATAAATGCGTTATTGAGCTTTGTCGATCTTAAAATATAAGTAGTATATAATATTTTCTTCGGTTACCGCGAGGATTACACATGAAATAAAACTATGAAAACGGATAAACTCGCGTATATTAACTAATATCATTATCAAGTATATCGCGTATATTAAGTAGTATAGTTAATGGTATCAAATGCATTCGTTCATAAACTAGGTGCATAAGTTGTAGATTTCCAACGAGCCGTACTTGTATAGTTGATGAAATTTTGAAATTGTTTAGATACGCGACTTCTCAAATAATATAATAAATACCGTACACTCAATTTTTGTAAATTTTTCATGTACTGCTGTTGATGCCCCAAATAAATAAAAATAAAAAATCCAATCGGATCACGCACTATCAGCTGCTGACAAAGCAAGCATAAAATACACTGAGAAGTGTGTCAGCAGATTCGACTGGGAATTTCTTTCTATTGATTGTCAATATTAGAAACGATACGTACCTGTTTCTATGACTGACATGCGACAAAACAAAACTTGTGGTGATCCATTTAAGTTCCAAGTGCGAAAGTGACGAGTATTTAGCACGATAAACGGTAAACGAGTCCGGGACCGGAACCAGTATTTACTCCATACAAAAAAAACTGTTATTTTTTCGTTCTTCGGTATATAAATTCTAAGTATGTTATTTCTAGTATGGTATTGTAAATTACAAAAAAAATAATATTGTGTAGTACATAGGAAGTAGGTATTAAACATTTTAAAATATTGTAATATTGGGCTCTTTCGAGGTTTTTGTAAAACGGTTCCGGTTCCGGTCCCTGAAACACTCAGAACCCGGGGGGCAGGGGGGGGGGATGGTGACTCGACATCATAAGCCACCTGTATCAACCTGTATCTGTAATATCTGTATAACGTAACGGTTATGTCAAATAAAACGTATACTTAAATACCATTTGGTTTATTAATACAGTATTTTATGAATAAACTAAAAGGTGGAAAAGGGTGATAAAGTCATAGAATCAACATGGGTATCCTTTTTAATTATGTTTAAATTACAAAACAACGATCTACTGACTGCCTTGCTAGGATGGTACCTACTTAATTTGGAGTAACTGAAAAACCTTTTGCCAACGGTTGATTAATAGTACATTACGACACTAGTGCGAAAAACATGAAATTCTATGGCGATATTTTAAATCGACACGAGTTACGAATTTCTTTTTTGCACGTGTCTCGTACGACGTTTTTTAGTACAGATGACCCTCCGAAGTTTTGGACCTGACGTAAAATGAGCCACTTCTCGCACTAGCGCGTAAAAAAGGCACCATCTGTGCTAAAACTATTACATTTAGTACGCGAGCGATGCGACGAGAAAAAGCTACTAAACTAATATCACAAAAGCTATTTGTCCCTAATATTTAATAATAATAATTATAATACACCATTATTCTGTTGTACTCTTTCAGTCCTTGAGAGTCTAGTCAATTTACTCGGTAATGTTTATAATTAGCTGTCTATCGATTATTATACTGATAATCCGTGCGGTGACGGAGTAAGAATACAAAAATCACCGCCCCTCTCTTCCCGTGGGTGTCGTAGGAGTCGACTAAGGGAAATACTGAGTAGCCAGCTTCTCAGCCGGTGGTAGGGTATTTTTACTAGTACCCGCCTGGTTGGCTACCACCGTACATTCGGTGTAAACGCCCATGAAATGACTTACCTTCGTGTTTGCCGTGTTTCGAGGTCAGCCGGTGTATTTACCAGCATCTAGCGGGCCAGCAAGGCGGTGGCAACTAACAGGTTACTGATTGTCTCCTGTTCGTTGCCGCCGCGATTTGGGCTCTACTTTTCACTTACGATCAGGTGGAGTGGAGCCACTTTGTTGTGCCAACGTTATTTTTATTGGGTCGGCAACGCGCATGTGACACCCTGAGGTTGCAGGCGCCCATAGGCTACGGTGACTGCTTTCCATCAGGCGGGCCGTATGCTTGTTTGCCACCGACGTGGTATAAAAAAAATATATATATATTAGTAATTAATTTGATATACCTACAACATAAAGCCGCCGGAAACGAAACAGATAATATCGAGTGATTATTTTATTTATAACATTTACCTGGATTTCATACCACCAGTTTAAAATAACAGTTACATGATCACAAATATGTAAGTTAGTGAATAAGTATATCGAGCGTACTTTTGTTAATAAGTCTTGTACAACACATACGAGTAAGTTGGTCGTGAGGTGACGGCAGTATGAATACATTTGTCACCAGTTCACCACCCAAACTCTTCCCGCGGGTGCAGCAGTAGTCGACTAAGGGATTTAAGTGTCACTGACCATTCTTTGATAGAAAATTGATGATGGGCAGCAGCGTGGACATATTACTGCGATCGCCAATCCGCTTGCCCAGTGTGGCGATTACGGGCACTTACCTCCTAATGCGTCTATACGCATAGTTAATAGCAAAAGCCTACGTCCAGCAGTGGACTGAGAGAAGCTAATGATGATACGAGTATACGTTGGAATTACATATGTATATATTACTCGTATAGAACAATGTAATAAGAGTGTACGGGTTTCATATAATGTCCCTAGAGACCAGATTACCTCTACGTAATCTTGGTATTTCTGCTTTTTCACGTGCACAGATTTCTTTGGACAGACTCCGCGTTATGAAAAATTTAAAAAAAACATGAACAGCAAAAGAAAGCGTTCTTGAAAACAAGTTTATCAGAGGCAATGTGTTTTAAGTGTGTGTTTGCATCATTCACCTTTTAAGCATAATATGCCTTATGGAGCATTTTCCTGTTTAAAACGTTTTGTGCCTTAACCCTTAGGTGCATATGGTATCACACATTCTATTTCTGAAATGACTTATGTAAACAATCGATGCCAATTAGAACTCTGTTGCTCAGTGTGACAGTCGCAATTGATTACTTATTTCTACATGTGTCATTTCGGTCGTATCGTTTTTGATACTGTATGCACCTAAGGGTTAAAATCTTTATTATAGAATCATTCTTATAATAACAGAATTGCAGATATCCAAATCGCATACAGGTAAGCTAAGTTGAAATACAAATGATAGAAGATTCGTGGTACAGGTACTTTGCTCCAAAGCTACAGCTCTAGGCTGCTTATAAATAAATAATACCGCCAATGTTAATAAAATGTTGATGTTGTTTCTACCTACTTATTTTAATTCTATCTTAGTTTTATTATTTTGCACTCTAGTAACTAATTATAAAAAAGTAAGCTTCGTAGCAGGCCATATTCTACTGATGTGGTATTAATATTACTATAAGAACCCACCTAAGAGCTATGTTGTTTATGTTCGATACAAATATATACATTAATTCTTTCTCATGTCATATTATGTTAACGATATAAGTTTGAGAAGTATTATTTTAACACGAGACCGAAGAGCTAGCGACTTTCTAGTACAACATATGCCAGAATTCCGATATAGCAAGGAAAGGTCGGGAGATGCTGATGCTTCCAACCGGCGAATGTCCAAACTATGTTCAACAGTGGAAGTCTTACGGCTGAAATGGTGATGATTATGAAGGAAATGCTGCCAGCGTCCTTTTCCATCTTAATTGTATTAATTTGTGAACAAAGTATTCATGAATTGACGTAAAATATAAGTAAAAGTGATATTAGAGAGCGCCAATACGTCGTTACTTATCATGAACAACACTATATTCCAAAATAGTACGCGCTTGCAATTTGAATTCTAGTGCTTCATTGGTAGAATTCAAATAACGACAAAATATTGTCTAAAGATTCAACGTTATTCATGTCATGATAAGCGTCGACGTGTGTCAACGTGAATTTAAACGCTCCGTCTACATGGTAAATAATCTGTGTTCTCATGTCACCCTTTTGTCGCACATTTCCAAAACCTTTGTATTGCAATCACGTGTGTCCCGTAATTTAGTATCACGTCACGTTTGCCTTTTACTTTACCATTTAAATATTAGGCTCTTTAATTAATTTTGTAATTCATTCAAGCTTTTGGTAGTAAATGTAACATCGATGTTCTGCGGCTAGAATTACAATAGTCATAATATGTGAAAGACGACTATGCGTATGCGTATAGACGCATTTGGAGGTAAATGCCCATAATCGCCACGCTGGGCAAGACGCTGGCACGCTCGATTTTAGAATATGTTAAAACAAATACATTCATGCATATTATACAGGCTGGAACGTTACGACGGTCTTTCCCGCTACCGACCGAGTCTATCAACCATTACGATGAACTTTCAGTATGGGACCATCATCGAAAACGTACATGGAAAATTGACTTTTCCGTACTATTAAGCTCTAACTAATCAGTCACTTTGTATGAGGGGTTAATTTTTTTCAAAGATATTTCGATGTTCGTACCATACTGAAAATTCATCGTAATGGTTGGTAGACTCGGTCGGTAGTGGGAAAGATCGTCGTTCCGTTCCACCCTGTATATTGTGAGTAAGTCCGCTATGTTGCCTACTCAGAGGCTATCGTAAATATGTCCACTATACAAGGTGCCCGTGAGGAAAGGGAAAAATTTTAGCAGCATATTCCTGAGACTAAAAGAAGCAAAAAATGTTAAGTGAGTTTTGGTCAAATCTGCAAAAAAAAAATTTTTTTTAGGTTTTTGTTTGATGTTTTGTATGCCTCAATATACAAAAAAAGGATTTTATTAATGAAACTATGGCGAAAAATGCACTTTAAAAGTTTTTTTTTATTTGCTAGGTAATTAAAGATTTTGTTTGTTCATTTGATATCTGTCAATTAAGTGTGACAGGACTAAGACAACATGGTAACAAAATCGTTTCCTAAAATGCGTTTATCATAGCGTAATGGGCTAAAACGGTTTTAGGAAAAAATATAATTTTCTCTTAAAATAGACTCAATCCAGAAAACTTCATGTGACATTTTTAACTTCAAATTTGGTCAGAAATCTGCTGTTGATTTTTCCCCTTCCTCATGGGCACCGTGTATATACAATGAAGGCATCATTCGAATGAAAGAGACAGATGCTCGGATTTTACTATGTTCGGTGTTCAGGGTGTAAGTCTAATATGGGCGAAGCTCTTAACGGGGGTTACTGGGGTTAGTTTAGGGCATAATAAGTACCTACATTTAAATAAATTTTACTTTAAATTAGAGCAATAAAATTATCCATACAAAATAATTTGGGACGCAGCTGTAGACCAACACACTAATTGACAGCTAATTTCAAAAGCATTTCATGACATAACTGCCATATCAATATCAACAAATGTTCGTTATAGCTGCTCCGAAAATCTTAAATAATCTGTGGAGTGATAATTAATTGTAACTTAAAAAAAACTCGTAATACATGATTACACTAATGAATCCCATACCTGGCTTAATTTATCGCCCGTTTTAGTTTTACACACTATAATTGGTTTGCAAAGCACCTCCACTCTGCACCTGAAGACCTACGAAGAACTTCGAAGTTCGTAAATTTCTGGGATTGTCTCGCTCACTCCAAATAATTTTTCTTTGGAGTGATAGAGATGCTCGAAATTAACAAATTTCGAAGTTCACGGTAGGCCCACAGCCGCGTGAAATGTAAAGGTGCATTCAAACCAAAAGAGCATTCGCTGTTCTATCCCCCGTTCTACGAAATCAATCAATCACGTTTTGTGTAACGATCGAATTTCGTAGATTGGGGGATAGAACAGCGAATGCTCTTTTGGTCAGCATGCACCTTAACAAGTTGTCGAAACTAGGACGCGCCTCCTTCTCCGTAGGCGTACGTGCATACGGAACCCTAATTTAGTAATTTTAATCAGATCAATATAGTTGGTAGCTGTACACGTGACATGTATAACATCGGATAGTGTCACACTTCGATAATTTAGAGAATATTACACCTGAGATATTGGCGCCAGTATATACACCGTGTTTTTATTGATTTCCATTAAATTAAAGGGAAGCTTATTTAGGTCAAAAATAATCAATTTCTCTAAGAAACTAGTGTTTTAACTTTTACTGTTATTGAGTTATTAAAAAAATAGATTTAATGACTGAATAAGTGTATTGCAACCTTTACTACATCCTAATGTTACTTATTTTGACATGTGCCGGCAGTCACCTTGAGATCTTGTTATTAAGGTTCTCTCACACTTGCCATTACAATTGTCATGTATGAAAACGAAAAAAAATTTTTTTTTACGAATTTCACAAAAGTCAATATACCAGACAAGTTCTAATAATGCCCCAAGTAACCTGTCCAATTTAACGGAAATCAATAAAAACACGGTGTATATAGCCATAGGCCACCTACTGATTAAGCTTTTAAGAATTTCACTCATAATTTAAACTGCATAAGATATCATCATGTAATATTACATTTATACACTTACATTTATTATTTTCTAGACGCGGAACATAACGTTTTGCTTGTAGTCGTAGACAGACTCTGAGGAAAATAATGTATTTGTGTAGGTAAATATTTTCACGGCAAAAACAAATGCAATTGCAGTTTTTTTTACAAATTGGCATGTTTATAAGCATAATATATCTACACTAGTTTTACAAGAAGTTTCGTATTACCCTTTTCATAGATTATTATATTTCGCATTTTGTGTAATTTTACAATTGGCAACGATAACTTTGTTTATGCATACGTTGTAAAGAAAAAACGATATGCTCCATACCTTTGGCCACGATGCATGATGGTTGGTAATCTTGATATTTATCTTAACTACTGAAAACATTTGAAATACATTCTTTACCGGCACATGTGTTTCCTCATACGTAAAAGTTGGGACCCTTTAAAAACGATCGTGGTAAGCATCTATCGGACCAGCAAGGCGGTGGCAACTGACAGGTTACTGCTGGTCTCCTGTTCGTTGCCGCCGCGATTTGGGCTCTACTTTTCACTTACGATCAGGTGAAGTAGAGCCACTTTGTTGTGCGATTATAAAATAAAATAAATAAACAAAATACAAGACCATCGTCATCATCATCATCAGCCTATGATAGTCCACTGCTGGACGTAGGGCTCTCCTATTAACTATGCGTATAGACGCATTAGGAGGTAAATGCCCATAATCGCCAGCCTGGGCAAGCGGATTGGCGATCGCATTAATGTGTCCACTATTATGACGCTGCTGCCCATCATCAATCTTTTATCAAATAATGGTCAGTGACACCTCAATTTCTTAGTCGACTTTTACGACATCCGCAGGAGGAGTTGGGGTGGTGACAAATGTATTCTTACTGCCGTCACCACACGGCCATACAATACCGCTAAGATTAGACTAAGTAGGTACATATCGACGGCGAAAAGCAAACACGTAGTAACCCACAAAAATGAAATTGTTCACCAGAGCCGAAAAACCTCCTGAGATTTGAAAAAAAATCATAACTTTCGTATTTATGGACACATCTTATTAAAAATTGGACACAATATCCACATTTTTTTTGTCTTTAATTTCATTTAAATAAATTTCACCATAAGTTATTACAAGTGGAGTTATGTGGGTTACTACGTTTTGGTTGTTTTTTTACAGTTAGCAAACACGTAGTAACCGACGTCAACAAATGTATGAAATAGCATTTTTCTATCGTTTTTGTGGATAGCAAAAACGCAGTAACCCACTTTAAGTTTACTAAAAGTAACGGTAATAAAGTGTTAAACCACATGCTTTAGATAATTTCAATGAGCCCAGTGCTGTAACACTATTTGTTTTCGTATTGTAAGTATTTTCAAATGCATTAAATGTATTGCCAACATTTTTAGGATGACTTTTAAAGTGACTTTAATGGAATCGCGAAACAAAACACACGACTTTTCAAATGTTTCGTTAAAAATGAGAAGAGACTTAAAGGAATTAAATATGAAAATCAAACCACTTGAAGTGTAATGATCAAAAATGAAATAATTAAATTAAAAACGAAACGTATAAGTATACCTTTATCTTGAAAAATCATAATTAGACTTTTATAAAATGTATAGTTTTAGCAAAGTATAACATAATTGAGCCTGTAACATCCTACATGGGCTAAAAGCTTCATTACTGAAAATGTGAAAACTATGAAGCTCCAATAAAGCTCTGTAATAGGGAAATCTAAAGTTTAGGGAAAAGTATAAAATAAACAAGGTATAGAGAGGAAAAAGAAAATATTTATTAAATTGAAATTTCTTATTAGTTTTACAATTAAATCTAAGGACTCTACAAGCTCTGTATCTCATTTGGTCTGGTTAGGACTTCATGAGATACACCGTCATGATTGCTAGGGCCAAATACCTAAGTCAGGAAAACATGACGGTACAAAAACCTGACGCCAAAGGTTAACCTGCACACACACACAAAATTAGAAATTAATATAATAAAATATTGATAATAGCATGATCATCTAGTGGTAAATTGGACAACATTATGATAAGTAATAACCCAAATCCTCTGAGGTATGAGAAATGTTACAAAGTCTATGTCCGAAATATATTCCAACAAACAATAATATCAAAGCCATTTGACTATTCTACACAAGGAGTTAAATGTAAAGTAAATAGAAAGCTTGATTTGAATTCATGAACTAAAGACCTTAGACATTAGGACAAATATTTAAATGTTATAGAACACACTGAAATTGTCATATCTATCCTTAAATCTGCAGTGATTACTAGCTAGATGAAAATAATATTTTAAATGTCAAACATTGTCTCTACAAAGCTTAGATAACGCCTATAAAATGATCCAGATAAATAAAAGAGATTACAATTTAGACTCGTATATGATACCCCATATATGTCAAGTGTAAATTTAGAATCTAACAGTAGAAAATTAAATTAAAATTATGAAGAGTAATTTAAAGGAGATAAATTAATAAAGTTGTAAAAATTGGATTTAAATTTTATGAATAACCTTATGATAAACGCTTAAGACTAACTTATCAACTATAAACCACGCTTAGTCTTACATAATAGCTGCCTATGATCAGCTATAAGCCGCTCTTACGAGTATAATATATTAACCAAACGCACACGTAATTATGTTGGCCAATGTCTGAACGAGAGTCTCAGCGTGGACCGATTCTATACAATCCAGATTGGGTCTTTAGAGTTGCAAACCGATGCAAAACCCTCGAGTATAACGATGGACTTGTATAGAATATCCGAACGCTAGGAATAGATCCGAAGATACAAATTCAGAGACTTGAGAATAAGAATATGACAATATGCCTCACAAGACGTTAATGTGTAATGTATATGGTAAGCCGTATGATTAACAAATCCCATAGCGTTATGAGACAACCACTTTTATGTAATAGTATTCTATAAGAATACTCAGAAATATTATGTTTTATATAACATTATTATATATTCAGCAAGCCGAGGCAAAGCTGAAGTGAACGCAGAAATAGCGATGAATCAGTACCTTAATACTAAACCGCTTAAAACTAACTTAAAACTATATTACGCTTATGTTTTGTACCGTGTTGATGAACACACACATGACAAGAGTAATGTCTGAACGAGTCTCAGCGTGGACCGATTCTATACTATCCATATTGGGTATTTAGAGTTGCAAACCGATGCAAAACCCTCAGGTAAGTCAACAGACTAGCATTGAGAATATCCAAACGCTAGGAATAAATCCGAAGATACAAATTCCGAGACTAAAATAAGAATGTGATAATTTTGTAATAATAATACTCTTTTCTAGAAGAGTCGTATAATAATCTGGAGTCAATGTGGGCATGACAATGACGATGATAATGGAATCAGTTAGTTGAGATAGCAAGAATACGTATATAATACATTGATTGGTGTATCTTTTGAACACAATACAAGCACCGGATTATTGTTCAATAAGAATTATGCTTGTTTGCATGGCTACAAAGGTACCCCTTTGACATATAGAGAACATATATTACCCCTTTGACATATATTACCTCTTTGACATATAGAAAAGGCAATTCAGAAACTGTAGAATTACATATGAAAGAACCAAGTTTGACCATAGTACTGGGAATTGCACATCAATGCACAGTATTATTCAAGCTCCATGGTAGCAAGCCCAGCCCGAAAGCATGAGACAACTTAGTCAATAGTCTGTAAGATCGTTGAGCTTCGCACTTGCAGCCTCGCCCATATAGTATAAAAATGAGATTGTATGTAAATATATAATTGGGGTCTTTAACCACAAATGTTAGCAAACAAGGGTACAGATGTCTTATCGTATGCTATTTGGACGTCTTGCCAGAATAGTTCTAGCCAAGCGGTCCATTTCGCGAGTGTAAGTAAATTACAAGCCCAAGCGATTCACCCTTTTCAAGGATCACGCGAGAGCATCGATCAAAGATTAAGTTCTACCATGAAACTCGTGGTCCCCTAACAAATTAGGTGATTTATAAGAACCTCGTTCCCGGACGTAATCAGAGTTTAACTAGATTTAATATTACTATCTCCCATAATAGTTACTAGAACCACATCTCTCAACTAAACGAATCACATTATCAAAGATATGTAAAGCCCAATTCCATTAATTACAACTTTATTGTTAAGCGCGGTCAATTCTAATGCAAAATAATCAATTTAGCATTTTAATCAATTCTGTGAATTTATACGTTCCGTTATGTGATGTAAGTAGCTCAAATTATGCTTTAATTGACAGTAGGGTAATATATACTTAAATGTTTAGAATAAGTTTAAAATATTAAAATCTGGATCATTTTATAAGAGTCTCAAATCCATAACGCACACGTGATATACAGTTTATAATCATTGTAATGAATCACGCATTCATAGTTTCGAATATACTATTGATGGATCAACTATTTCTACTTAGTGACTTCAATTACTGCGTGATTCATTAGCAAAGAGACGCGTCTAGATAAATCAAGTAAGTGGATGCACTGATCATAGCCCAATATTTATGACATTAAATATAAGATATTAAATAGCAGTGCGTTGTCATTCTGGAACTTGTAAACAGCAATATAATTATGTATTATATTAGATTCTCAATCACGATTGACAACTAAAATATCAACTGCAGTTATATGTCGTACAGTAGATGTTAAATCTGTAATACCCTTAATTCTAAATGAAACGTATATCCGCTCGAATGGACGATAATAATGTATGGAATAACAGTGTAGACCCAACACGTAGCACGCGAGCAGTGACGCCGAGATGCAGACGCTGTATATGGCACCCTTGTGAATGGAGTAGCAGGGCCGACCCAACACGTAGCACGCGAGCAGTGACGCCGAGATGCAGACGCTGTATATGGCACCCTTATGAATGGAGTAGCAGGGCCGACCCAACACGAAGCACGCGTGTAGCGGTGTCGTGATGTCGTCTGTACATGGCGCCCTCTCTCTCGTACGCACGAAACACCGGAAAGTAGAAAAGATCATGTTTATAAGAGGTATTCATAAGAAGTTAATAATTTTGATTACGGATTATAATTGAACGGAATAATAGAAGAATACTAAAAGAGTAATTCAAATACTAAAACTAATCAAGCAATTATTGCCCATGAAATATTCTGTTTAATCGATAGTTATTCCAATAAAGTATAAACTCTAAATAATTAACCAATAATCATCAAATAGTGGTATTCAATTAAAATAGATCCTAGCCCGCTCTCCATAACATTAATATAATATATTTAAGTTTAAAATTATTTTTCAATATGGCACACACTTAATTTGGAGGGTAGATTTTCCTATCTATTAAATAAACCAGAAGCAACACACCAGTTCAACGGAGTCCTGTCAAGACAAAATGGCTGACGCCTTTGAGCATCACTTGCGACCGACGAAGTATTAGATGCTGATGTAACTGCAAGTACTAAGCAGTTCCCGTAGTGTCGACTCCGCATTTCCACACCCTTCATCCCTGGATGATATGGCCTCTCGCCGATGGACATGAACCGGAAATGAGAAATATTTATTTAGTTACCTACCAACATTTATACACTGTACAATATGATGAGAGCTATAATCTAATACGGAAAGCAGCCATCCTAACATCTTCGCTGCGGCAATTACCTTAGCTCACAACTAACCATACTTGTTGTGTACCTCTATGTATAATCGTCTGTTTTAACCATGTTTTCTTTTTTGTTAAGGTGTGCAATAAAGAGTATTCTATCTATCTATCTATCTACTTTGTAAGGGATCGAAAGACCCCCAACCTCCAACCGCAGTGAACGTATTAAATATAATAGTGTGCTAAAATAATACCACAAGCTCTCAGCGGAGTAGAATGGCACTGAATTCAAACCAAATTTAAGGGAAACACTATATCTAATAATCAAATATTAATGAATCAAAGTATTTGTAAAACACCATTATAAAACAGTTTATTTAATTATTCACTTTGTAAGTATCATATTGTAACACTGATGCAATAGGCTTAACTCTTAACTAACCACACCTTGTAAGAGGTCGAAAGACCCCTACCGCATTGAACGTGTTAACACGTGGCGCATCTATACAACCTACATGAACCAATGCTGCGCGCTCCACTAGTCTACTACTGTCGACCAAAGAATATGGCAACCTAATAATTAATACAGAAAATATTTAGATAAACATGTTACGTTATTAAAATGTCACTCGATTGTCTTCGTATTGCCGTTACGCTGAACATTATAAAGCAAGTTAAGTAAATTAAATCAACCGGACACACGCACGACCACAAGCAATGATTTATCATTATATTCCTGTCATAGATTGCAATTTAAGATCCAATCTGCATGAAAACCATCCAGACACGGGCCCTGTATCCAGACACTCCCACACAAGCCGGACCCCAACTACAAGCTAAAACTAATTCATTAAATTAATATTAAATAACTTACGTTCGCCCTTGTGTCGGTTTGCCGTAAACTTATAGTAGTCACTAATCAACCAGTACGATTCGTTATCACTTAGTAATTCTATAAGCATTGTCGAAAGTATGTCGGAATAATAACTATTCAATATTTAGACTATGAATAAACACGATTAGCACAAAGCACAATTGAACACGCATAGTAGAAACTAGATATTCGGGCACGCCCATCTGCAAAGAACAACGTACCTATCCATTTAATTTTCAACAGAATCTGAATCTACCCACTTTCTAACATATCGCTAGAATCCCGTATGATTCGATGCACCTATTATTCTACAAATCACAAAGCAATTCCTATAAATATAAAGTATGCCAGAGGCGACGTACCATATCCATGTGGTGCATCCTTTGTGCGCCCAAATGCCGGGTGGTACCGCATTTCTATCTTCGAATCACGCCCAGGAATGGTGTTACTCGCCCTATGCCTCCGCTGCCGTAAAGCCTGCCTGCTATATCTGTGAACAATTCTAAACACGATATGCCTTACGAACTAAACTCACTGACTTCCTTACGACTCGACGCTCTGCCGACGAAAAGCCCTCGAATACCTGTTACACTCCCTTAAGTCAGATTCTCTCAACTCCCATTCTCAATCCCTCAATTGTTCGTTCATTCGACGTCTTTGAATCACCTCATACTGAACATCTTTTACCATTGGCTAACAACAACCTAGCTCGAATCTGATTGGTTGAAATTCTACCCGCTCTGTTTAATTCCATAGTATCCTGAATGAAAACACTGACGTACAATTGTAGGTCACGTGGTACGCGGCGACGTCATGATATTTTAAATCGAACGCCTACAAAAGAATTAAAGCAAGGAATTATCTTCAATTGATGTCGATACGTTACAAGCCCAGTTTAAACAAGATAAACAACAAAAAAATCTATAAGTACTTCTATCTAGCACGTTTGAGACTGATAACATTTTTTAGTTGTTTATCTTGTATCTAAAGTATCAATCATTTATTCATAACCATGAAGATAAATTATTATAATATTTATAATAATATAAACGCAATATAAACTTGGTTCCTACATATAGAAAACATAATGAGATCCTATTAAATAATAAAGAAACGTCCACGCTGGACAGAAGAAACGACTAAAAAAGTATGTCATTCTATCTTTATACTACTTTTGCTCAGTCTATATCTGCAGTATCAGTTATCTTCATTAATAATCATGTAGTTAATTATTATAATATAAACACAACGTTAACTTTGTATAATATACCTATACTAACAAAAGAAAAGCCTACTTTGAATACGTCCAAATAAAAAAAATAAAAAACTAACATTGTTAATAAAATTAATCACTTTAATATTTTCTTCGGTTACTGAGATGATTGCTCATGAAATAAAAGTATAGAAACGGATAGTATATTAATTAAATTGAACTTCATCCCGATGTTTCGAACAAACAAAATAAGAAAGATAAGTACAAAAACTACCCACAAAGAAAAATTTACTTAACCACAGACAATATTAGGGTTCCGTAGCCAAAATGGCAAAAACGGAACCCTTATAGATTCGTCATGTCCGTCTGTCCGTCTGTCACAGCCGATTTACTCAGAAACTATAAATGCTACAGTGATGAAATTTGGTAATGATATGTGTTTTATGGACCGCTACAAAATTGTGATACTATATTGTAAAAAAAATAATTGGGGTTGGGGCCCTCCATACATGTAACTGAGGGATAGAATTTTTTTTTTAGTTGTATATAAGCGTGTGAGGTATCAATAGAAAGGTCTTTGTAAATGATATAAAGGTTTATACATCACATTTTTATTTAAGCTAACCGTTTTTGAGATATCAGCCGTCAAAGTCTTAAAAATGTGTATTTCCTCCTCCCTCTATTTTTTAAACTATGTGCTATAAAATTCTAAAAAAAAAATATTGCATATTAATAAACTCTATCAACGATTTTTAGTTTGATTAAATTATCTCTTATAGTTTTTGAGATAGGTTGATTTAACTGTATTTTTTAATGATAATGGTACGGAACCCTTCGCGCGCGAGTCTGACTCGCACTTGGCGAGGTCATTGTGATAATGAAATATTCAAATTTTAATAGGATAGAAACAAGCTTATCACTATCACCACAGAATATATAAAGTACAGAAGCTTCACTGCTTTGATGTTCACAAATGCCGGCTTTTTATGTACCTACACAATTATTATTACCAAACAAAATGGCGCGCGAGGCGACGCGAGCAGCTGAAATGGGCCGTATTGCGAGGCGGAAAGGTCGCTTATAAGCCGCACGCCGTCGAAAACAGGGTTGTCAATGATTGAAAACGAATAAAATAACGAACGGCGCTATGAGGCGTCTGACAAATACATTACTGCAATGATATCTACGGCGTTAATAGCATTCGTCTTGATTCAACAATTTAGTACATGCGTGATTATAGAATTTACCTACGCATTTCATACACGTGATTCAAAAATATTTGTCTCAACTCGGTCGGCACCTTCTTTGTGCTTCGGCCGCGCGTGCCCGGGCGGCATTGTTTGAGGTGTGAGTGAGATAGCAACACGACTTCGCTAACTTTAGGTGAATATCCACCCGAATAATCCTGATAATAACACGAACATTCTAAAAATATCTGTAGACAGTATGTGAGGTATGCAGAAATTAATATATCTGCTTAATGCATTTAAAAATAAAGAATTACGTTAGGTACCTACGCATTCATTACAAAAGCAGCATAAATAAGTAATGGTTTAATCACAATCGTAACACGGCATTTTCTCTTATATGTACCAGTGTACCTATTTGATATTATGGGAATAAAGTCAGACAACCAAATAATATGTTAGGCCAAAAGGCGCGAAATTCAATAAAAATATGAGAGAACGAAGTTTTTTACATTATTTAAATGTGCCGCTTTTTTACTGACAAATTTGTCCGAAAATAAACCGTTTTGTCTGTAATTGACTTGAGTTTCTGAGAATTTACTACGAATGTAGGTAATAAGTGTATTATTATGTTCCTTACTTTTTAGTATCTATCTGGCTGTGCGAAAAACGCGTCATGATAATTAATATTATTATTATTGCAACATGCTGCTATGCAGTATATTTTCGGCATTTTCATTTAAGATGTATAAAATAATCCTAATATTTACAAGCGATATATTTCGCGATACGGGACGAGCCAGCGTTGTAAATTTAAACGTGCGTTCCGAGACAGCGCGCGGCAACCATTGAATAGACCACGGAGACGGGGCGCTCTGCATGTACTTGTAGCCGCGCGACGGAATCGTGGAGTGACACCCCCTTGCCTATAGTTCATCTAATAAAGGAGCAGACAGGCTCGCATAGACCGTGAGACTAATGGGTACGACGGTATTGAGCTTTTTAGTACAGGCAATTTTTACAAATAAGAAATACGTATGTTTAAAAACGTAAATAATATGTATGTTTCGGTTTAGTGCATGTGGATCTTAAGAAGTACTACAAATGTTTTTTTTAATAGATGTGTCCCGCTGAGTTTCTTGCCGGTCCCAAAATTGGGATACCTTCCTAACAATACAATCATACAAAAGAAGGGATTTCTTCTCAGGTCAGAGGTGTACGGATAGAACCGGCGTAGATTATTTATTTTGTTTTTGTCTTCATTTTGAAAATACTTATAATGAATAACTAGCTTCATTTGCAATATTTGTAATATCTACATCCCTTAAAATGTCTGTGGTTTAGTATATTCTTTGTGGGTAGTTTTGTACTTATCATTCTTATTTTGATGTAAGTAGATCTATCAAATTTCCTCGATTGTCAGTCGCCCGCAGACCACGAACCCCTATAAAGTGTTCGAAACGTCGGAATTAAGTTAAATTTAATGAATATACGTGCGTTTATCCGTTTTAATTTTTTTATTTTAATCAGTAATCACTTTAGGCAAAATTCTCGTTATAATGTTTCAAAATTCCAAACACTTCGACTCACTTTCGCTCCGCGGACCGCACTGAGTGACGTCGTAAGCGTATGCGCAATGGCGGCGACTGCCACGTTAAAACGTTTTAAGGCGCGCGAATCTAAGCCCCTACACCCTACAAAAGTGAAGTAATTATTAAGTAGCTAGCTTTACGTGATCCTTGTAAACGCAGTAAAAGACAAGATTCTCTAATTTGATACTGCTAGCCAAAATATTATTTCCTGCCAAATGGCGTAACTGCAAGACTTTCAAATCTATGAGCGGCAAACACGTAGTAACCAGCATCGTCGTCAGAACAACGGGCGGTTTTAAGTGCTGTAAATGCTTTGATTTAAATAACAGAGGTTTTTTTGCTACTTACTACGTGTTTGGAGAATACATTTCAAGAAAAATGGGAAAATTTGTAGTTCCTAATTTCCTTGTTTTTCATCATATGGGCACGCGGATGACACCAATCGACGCGGAAAAAATCGAAGATTCCGAAAGTGCAATAAAAAAAATTTTGACCTTGTGTTGGTTACTACGTGTTTGCTTTCCAGCGTCGATATGTATTCCTCTATGTAATGTAATGCAAGTACTGTCCTATTATCCTAAAACTGAACACCCATTTTCCGCACCCAAGAACTTAGAAGAATGGAAGTTGAATAATATCTTTTGTATTGACCCCTCATTATCAAAGACGCCCAAGCGGAACGGACCGGCCCGCAATCTATCTAAACCTCTGGACCGTGAGTTTTTCTTTTCAGTATTTAATCACCTCGCATTTTATATCTTGGCTTATTTTTTTTTGATATGAGTAATTATCGTTATCCTTGATTGTAAACCAGATTTTTACCTTCTTCTGAAGTGCCTGCAGGCTTAGCTAAGATGTCAGCCTGCAATCGTGTACGATAAGCGATAAATAATAAATGTATGAGAATGGCATATTCGGACGAAAAGTCATTTCCATACATTATTATGGTCACGTGACTTATCGCTTATCGTATACGATTGCAGAATAACATATCTTGGCTAGGCCTGCAGAGTTTCGCTCGGCAACCACACTGCGTGGCCAAGACGCCAATTGCTAGCGCTTGGTAATAGCGTACTGCGACCATGTATAACATGGACGTCTAACGTCAACTCAAAAATGGCCCCAAAAACAATTTTCAATTGTGCCAAGCAAGCTGGGCAGGACATAGCGCTTTTCTTAACCCCGCGCATATTTCGGCGTAACATCTTTGACAAAATGTTTATATAGAAAATAGCAAATCAAAACTTTGAGGGACCAATCACAACTATTTTTAAATGGCGGTTTAAGTTTTTATAGGTTGATATTGAAATTCATTATCGTGATGCATTGAAGAGGGGGTGACAGTTTCAAATAAAATTCAGGACTACGACAAAGACGAACGAAAAGAAGTTTCGTGTGCGACTAAGCGGTAGCAATTTACAAGTGTACCCAGTGGGTACACTAGTAATGTTTGTAGCTGGGTAGTCCCAGCAATAAAACAATTGCGTTAATTAATTTCTCGTTGATTCCTTGATATTTCGTAAAATGATTAAAGTTTATGCAATCAACCTCAATTTCGCGTAGTTTGATTGGACTGCTTTCATTGATGAAAAGAAATGGAAAGGTTATTTTAGGCTGAAAAGTTTTGATAATTGCACGGCCTTTCAGTTATTTTTGGAAACAGTTTTCAAGTTAAAAGTGGTCGCTAGGTGAAAATTGGCTTAATTACTGGTTATCAATAGACGTAACCTCTAAACTAGGGGGTTAACACGAACATCGATAGTGGGATTTCATTACGAAACTTTATATTGCACTTATGTAATAAATATTCGAGAGACTGAGGCAGAAAACAAATATACTATTTCTTTTGCCTATTCTTGATTAAGGTTGTAGGCTAGGAGTAGTGCTTAAACTTTACAAGAGAATCACATTATGACATGAATGACACCAAGGTCAATAATAAATAAGAAACATACTACAGCAAGTAATGTCAAAATGAGATTGTAAAGCTCAGACGTACAGTTAAGCACAAAAATCAAAGTGCATGAAAATACTCAAAAATATATGTTATCATTGTCATAGAGCGCAATACGATGCATCGTTCATGAACGGATTATATCCATTTTTTTTATTCAGCCATGCTGTTGGTTTTGAGTTGCAAGGAGAGAGGCAAATAGCCTTTTACAGATTTACATAAAACTGAAAGTGTGACAAGGATGACGCCACTGTGTGTACTGCTGCTAGTAAGTGTGCTTCGTCATCATCATCATCATCATCATATCAAAGATTGGCACAATGACCGGTCCTGCGACACCCGCATCCAGCGGAGTCCTGCGACCTTCATCAGGTCATCAGTCCACCTTGTGGGGGGCCTACCCACGCTACGCCTTCCGGCACGTGGCCGCCACTCGAGAACCTTCGCGCCCCAAATGAATACCCCATGATGAGTGTGTTGTTCTAATGTGTTATTAAATACAGTAATATTATTATTCTTTATCTTCAGTGCAATATCTTTGAAGTAAAATATTTCACTACTACTTAGATAATTTTAGAAATGTTCTCGTCGTTGCAGCAAATAAGTAGGTTATGTTTTCCCACACGGCTCACTGCTGAAGCTGTAATTCAATTTGCCGATACATTGTAGCCAGCCTAGTGCTTTTGCTACGTCCTGTAGACACCTTACTCTATTCTTATAACATATAACTATCACATAAAATAAATCGCAATAAAATAATAAATATCAGAAGACAATTTTACACAAATGGACCCTATGAACCCTATGTCTTATGAATTATCCCGGGTGTTTTCTACATCAATAACAATAAAATAGCTCAACGTACTCTTCAAACTATTTATTTAGCATCTTAAAAAAAAAATAGAGCTTTATAAATTATTTGAACGCGTAACGTTGTGAAATCTGCTATGTTTGTAAATAGGATGACAAACGATGATGTCAGTTACACTGATAAAATACGTATACTATGACAATATTTATTACGTTTGAGTCTAGTTACAATCTACACTGCCTTTGAAACATTCGGTATGTAAAAAGGTAGATAAGTGTACCTACCTACTCTAAAAATATATTTTTGGTACCATATTAAACCCGTGTGTCACACGGAGACCACGAACCCTGTAAATTACCGGTAGAAAAAGAACCGGTATGTAATTAAATGAATTAATATACATGACATAATCCGTTAATATAGTTTTATTTCATATGACTTCAGTGCTTAGCCATCAATCAATTCTGACAGTTGTCAGGTCAATACATTATCTATCAACAGAGTCTCTTTTTGACATATAATGCACTGATGATGACAGCTGTCAGTATTGACTTCATAGCAGCCGAACATTGTTGTTGAAAAAAATATTCAGGATCACTAACCCACTAGAAAGTTGTCAAACACTAAATATTCCGTGCTGCCAGTCTTTTTCTCTAGTCTAATCGGAGTTATCTGTGGTCTAGTAGCTTCTGTGTTGTACATTTACTGTGAACCAACAAATTTAATAAGGAGCTTACGACTTATTACTTGTATGGAATTCTGTACGACTTTGTAAATTATTTAAGCGTTCTATAATAATCTATCATAATAATCTATTCTATAATAATACACTCCTAAAATAACTAATAAAATGAATGTCTCAAGAATCGTGAGAATTGATACTTCTAGTAAAATGCTTAAGGAAATTAATAAAGTTTTGGCGGACCTGCGAACTTGTTTTAGAAGTGCTACAAACTTCAAATTCAAAACCTTCATTAAATCTGTCCAAAACTGTCACATTTTCAGCCTTAAATTACTAATTCATGTGAGTTTGTATGACTCATAAATAACTCAACCATTATAAAGCCTACTTCTGTTAAGTACATTATGTAATTACCACCCTCTTCTAAGTTAGTTGTATACTTTCCATTTTACCCCCGCCTAGCACGAAAACGCACCTTATCCGAAATCATACCACATCCGATGACACTTCACTTTAGAGGTCCTCAGGGTCTGAATAGGAGGGACGTGCTTTATCTACTCGCCTAATTACATGATTGCGGCTATATTATTTAAGGGCAATTTGCTTTGCACCGAATTCAAGTGCCTTGGGAATTTACGGGGGTGACGTAACTACTTAGAAGTATCTTTATTCGAGTACTTAGTCGTGATGTCACCCGTGCTTTTTGTTACAAAATTATATGATTGAGTTAAGCGCCCTCTTCAAAAAAAGACGTATCTGCCGATTTTTAGGACATCTTTGGTACAACTAAAATAAGGATCTTTTATTAGGCTTCCTTTATGTATAATTTGGGCCTGTGCGGTGTCGTTGTATAGGGCTTTGAAAAATAATAGGGGTTTACGTGAAATCACGGGCATTTTTTGAGAAACAACTGCTTTATAAAACCAAAAAATTTTGCATACGCTGCAGTAAATTGGATTGTTGTCGACGATGGTACGGATTGTGGTAACGTGCATGTAACGCCTAGAGCTGCAGGCGTCGTTGAGCTACGGTTTTCGCTTACCATCAGCAGGCTTAGCACATGATTGGTGCGACAGTATGTCGCCGCGAGATAGATCTCCCGTCCTTCACTAGCTATGTTAACAAAAGAGGGACGGATAGACTATCTCGCGGCGAGATACTGTCGCGCCAATCATGTGCTAAGCATACAGATAGTCCGCTTTCTTGTTTGCCACTGTCGCGGTACACAAACGCAACTTCCAACAGTTCCAATGACGTCCATAATGATAATAACAAATTATTTCTATTGGAATAAAGATTATCTTGCCCACCTTCAGTATTTTCGTATTTATTTTTATATCATACGTGTACCGAATACGGTATTAAGGTAAACTAATATACTTGATTCTTTATTGTGGTACGAACATTGACTTCATTATTAGGTTAACCTTTAGGAAAGGAAAATTATTAGGAAAATATGTTTAGGTCTTTGACAGGAAAGATTATGTTAGGACTTATCTTAGTATTAATATACAGTGTGTTTCCATGATCCCGGCTTTTACAAAAAGGGGTAATAATTACTATTAATTACGCATTACTAGCAATCGTTTACAAGTATTAACATTTGAAAAATAATTGAATTGACCGTACAATTAATCTTATTTCCTCCGAACAATCAATGCAACGCGTGTACTGCTTAGTTGTCAAACGTTGTGAGTGGCTGCGATCTGTCATTGTCAAGTGCAAATTAACGAATCATTTTGAAGTACATTGCTTCGCAATTAACTTTTCTTAGAAAGTTAATTACTTTTAAAGTTAGCATTTTGAGTCGAATAATGTTCACGGCTTGGCTAGAAATCTGCATCGCATTCCTCGGTTTCGATAAAAGCCAGTATCATAGACACACACTGTATGACTACACCGCTGGTGCTGTTACATTCACTCAAAAATACTACGCTAATGTTGAGTGTCTAAACTATAATAATTATAAAATAGCAAATTATGTTGTTATAATCACGGGGCACCATGTACGATATTATATCAATCTACAATTCATATTTATGAGATCAAATCAAACTGCATTGATATATTTACTTACAATAACAAAACACTGGTTTCTTTATTAATGTCAAAAAATAATATCAACTACTTACTTTAAGTAATATTTATGTCAGCCTCTGTAGCCTAGTTGGTAGTGACCCTACCTACGAAGCTGGAGGTTCCGGGTTCGAATCCCGGCGAGGGCATTATTTGTGTATTTATTTATCACAAATATTTGTTCCTTGGTCATGGCCGTCTATGTATTTAAGTATCTATTATATATATCGTCACCTAGTAACCACATCACAAGCCTTAATTGAGCTTACCGTGGGACTAGGTCGATTTGTGTAAGATGTCCCAAGATATTTATTTATTATTATTTATTTTTATTTGCTTATCTATTATTATTAGAAATGGAGATATAGTAGGTAATATTTTATTGAGTTTTTGATACAGCCCGTGTTTTGTTTAAAATAATCTTATAAATACTTATAAAGTATAAATTAATGTAATTAACTGTGTAAAATAATAATAACTCAACCGATTGGTACCCTGCGCAGCTCTAGAATTATGTCAAAATTACAAATGTAGTAAGATATCTCTTACAAGATGATTTTATAAAGTCACTTTGACATGCATCTTGAGTGACCTAGGGTTCCGATTGGTGCACTGTACAGTCGGGTTTAACATTGCATGGACAGTTTATGAATGAGTTCATTCATAAATCGTCTATGAAATTCTGAACGCCACTGTACATACAGCCATGTGTTTTTGCCATGCCGTTGCAAGAAATAAAACATAAAGGGTAATATGCATGTGACACCCTATACCCTGATGTAATAAGTATGTACCTACCTTTAAGAATTATTCTGCCCAAGCGTGTTTGCAACGTGATAATCTACGCAATAATACTTATTTATGTTACAATACAAGTGTTGAAAGTATGTTTTCTCTGAATGAGTGTTGGAGATATTATTAAAACACGAACGAAGTAAGTGTTTTAAGCCGACACGATTTAGGGAGAAAGCCTACATTTCAACACGAATATCAAGCAACAGTTTTACAATGCATTACTACGAAAAGAAAACAAATTTGACAGGTAATAATTATTAGATTATGCAGAAAACTATTGTGAAGATTACTATGTATCTATCCGAATCCCAAAAGGGAAACTGAGTACGTGGGCTCGAAACCCAACCTCAGATTCTGGTGAACTAAGTTTCTTTGGTATTGTATAACATCTAATATTTATAATTTCTAGATCGCCTAATTATTAAGGCGTGAAAGCGTAACAGACAGACAAGTTAATTTCGCATTTATTTATTGGCAAGGATGCATGGCAAAGAAACATTAGGTTATAGTTCGTTACGAATCCGGAAAAGTAAACAACTTGTGTGAAAATGGTATTACGCGCAACATTACATTATGTGTGATAATAGTATTTTATGCAATAGTGGTATTATAAGGGGTCAAAAAATGCGAGCGGCGTGAGTTGCGATACGAGCCCGAAGGGCGAGTATCGCAATTAAAGACGGCGCGAGCATTTTTTGAACTAATAATACAACGTTGCATACTATACTTTTTCTACGACGAAGTGGCATAGCATACACAGAACTAATAAAATATCATACATTACTGAGCGCAACACATCTTTTTCAGTTGTCACCAATAAACACCTAGTATGTATCTATATATAAACAAACTAAAACAATATTGTTAGCTCATACATACCTTCCTGCAGTCCCAAAAGTAGCAGGTAGAACATTAGAAATTAATAATAAAAACGAAACAAATCACATTTTTTAGGCACTGCACATTTGCACAAAACTATGCGAATCGACTCAAATCAAACCTATACAGAACTGGGGGCCGTCCACAAACTTCGAAATTCGCAAAAGTCGAGCATTCGTTTCTGTCACTCTAATAATAATCTTGTTGAAGTGACAGAGACAAATGATCGAAACTCAATTTCGAAGTTCGCGGTAGGACTTTCAACTGCTAGCGGAAAGCGGGAAGGTTTTTTTTTAATGTAGCTGTCATTGTCTTTGGATAAGTTTGCTTTTAAGACCGTGCTTAGTTGCCAGAGGTAAAAATAATTTTGCATAATATGAAATTTGTAATTGGTACAAAAATATATTATAATTATAACATTAATAATTTAAAAAACACAACCTTTCTTTTAAAATTATATTTTAACCTTATATTATTTTAATTTACAATTATTGTAATAAATAATCTGGTACTAATGTTGGTAGCAGTGTAAAAATTTAAAGATCGGAACAAATTCAATATGGCGTCTATCATAGGTGTGATGTGGCAGTCTGTGGTAGCACGCAGTACGTTTTTGAGTCTGTTCGGAAAGTGACGACGTCTGGCAGCGAGAGACACCCATATATCTCGCGTGCCTTCTCTTACCGAACAACGCTGCGACATTACGATACCGGCTGAGAGTGCGTTTTTGAGAAATAGACTATAGACTTTTGACAGATGTAATTATGTATATCTTTACAATAGTGTGCTTAGCTATGTAACTAGCAAAAAAAAGGTCAGGAGTAGAAAAAGTAGGTTTACGGCCCGTCGCTTACCGATACATGTTGCTTTCCAATAGCAATAACTCACGTTGGATTATCCTCAGAAATCCCACAGCTCTCAAGTGTTATGTCAAAACATCTAGAGTAAAGCAAAGTTTAGCAAGTATCGGGAATTCCGGGAATTCAAACATCTTATGTTACGCTTAGCCGAGTTAGGAAGTACCTTGAAGTTTTTCGCTTGAAATCAAAATGTCAGTTTGGATTTGGAAGTTTGTTGGGCGCAGATTTAATGCTCTATATCACACGGATTAGGACCTACATTTATGTTACGTACATGTAAACAATTGGAAACATGCAAATTCATCATCATCATCATCATCAGCCTATGTTAGTCCACTGCTGGACGTAGGCCTCTCCTATTAACTATGCGTATAAACGCATTAGGAGGTAAATGCCCATAATCGCCACGCTGGGCAAGCGGATTGGCGATCGCAGTAATGTGTCCACTATGATGACGCTGCTGCCCATCATCAATCTTGTAAAATGGTCAGTGACACTTCAATCCCTTAGTGACCTTAGTTGACTCTTACGACACCCGCAGGAGGAGTTGGGGTGGTGACAAATGTATTCTTACTGCCGTCACCACACGGCTGCAAATTGCAAACGTGCAATCCTTAATTGTGTCAAAATGCCTGCTTAATGTTTTAAGGTAGTTTCCGGCCAGGGCCCGACTTATTGTTCCACCTTGTATGAATGGTCAACATTTTATAAAGCCTATACTATATACACACTTCTGGCTGTAAAATATAAATGAACAATAGAATAAATATTAATGATATCCTGTTTCAAAATTCTGGATGGCTGCCCAGCTACTGTCAGGATGTAAGACTATCTTCCTTGCCGTCTGCAAACATATTTTACTTAGGTACGCCATGAATGCTTTATTTGTTTATTGTTAGCTGTTTTTGTGTTATACAGGTAGTACCTTCTTTATTTTAAATATGGATTTTTAGTTTTTAGGTTAGACATGAAGATCGCGAGACGTGTCAAAGTGAGACGATTGACACAAGGACCGAGCCGTTTTTCGACCGCTTGAAACGCCTATTTCCATCGATAGATGGGGGTCACCATTAAGAGACATATCTCCGAATTCTACAAGGCTTTATCTTGATATCTACCTATAATAAATAGTTAATTGGGTCATAATTCTTTTCGTTGTCTTATTTTGTGTCCCTAAAAAACGTGACGCAGTGGTGATTTTTGTATGAGATGATGTTTTGTTTTCAATTTCTGATGTATGGATTAAAATCTAGTGCACCGGATTTTTTATAAGACTAAATCGAAACAGCAACTAAATGCGTGACAGAGTGGTATGAAACAAAACAACGAAATAAATTTTGCCCCAATTATGAACCCAGGAGGTCCATTAATTTTGTGCCCTATTCGACTTTGAATTATCATGAATTGCTTGATATTAAAGGGTACCAAATTCCTGTAAGCTGGGGGATTTCAATGTTAATAATCGCGTGACGTTGTTGAAAACATAAGTCGTCTAAGCTAAAGATCTAGGGATTTTCTAATGAATGTAACTACTGTAACTAGGTACTTCTTTCGTGTTTTAATATTAAATGCTGAATTTGTCTGTTTTGTTTCTACAAATTACAAAAATAATGCCATCGCCGTGACATGAACCCGGAACCTCCAGCTTCGTAGGCAGGGTCACTACCAAGTACCAAATAGGATACGGAGGCTGACAAAATATAATGCACAGGCATTCACATTAACTTATTATGTAGAATAACTAAAAATAAAGATATTTTATATCACGAGTGCAAAGCAAGAAAAGCTTTTTAAACTTAAATATTTCAACACTTGCCCAGCAATAACCGTTTAAAGTAAATAAAAAAATGAGTGCTTTTTAATGTGGGTACGTGCTTACTTAAGCAGGTGACACGCAAAGCTCTAAATAAGTTCTTAAAGCCTTATGCATAATACATAAATAAAATAAAGCTATTCACATGAACCCTTTTACGAAAACGATAAATGTGACTGGTTTTATGCCAACTTTTATAAAAGTTTATCTTATGTAGGTATGACAAAGACATGAGTATTGAGTACCTATTTGAATAGTCTTTATCCTTTCGTTAGATGAAAAAGCCAGTATATATTATTTAATATTGATTGTACAATTCTGTGCAGCAATAAAGTATCTAAGTACATTATGATAATATAAAATACCCTTTTATTGTGATGGACAATTTAGCATGAGTTCTGAAATGTAACATAACGAAATACTTAATCGAAGTTATTAACGTATGCAGAGTGAAATCTGGACAAAGTTAAATGTTATATTAAATAAATAATACAATTATTATTTTCTTAAACATTCACGTCTCTTTATATAGATTTTAATAAGGATTCATGGAAGATAAAAACTACTTGAATCCAAAGTGTGTAACTTCAGTTTTATGCTCCTTTATCCATTGATGTCGAAAAAACAAATGTTAGCATTTTTCTCGCCCCTAATTTTATTTTCCATAGGAAACCTTTTCAAATAAACATCCTTTGCTCATTATACAGGGTGGAAAGGGACGACGTTACTTCCCGCTACCGACCGAGTCCACCAACCATTACGATGAACTTTCAGTATGGGACCAACATCGAAAGCGTACATGGAAAATTGACTTTTCCATACTATTGAACTCTAACTAATCACTCACTTTGTATGAGGGGTTAATATTTTTTTTTAATATTTCGATGTTGGTCCCATACTGAAAGTTCATCGTAATGGTTGGTAGACTCAGTCGGTAGCGGGAAGGAACGTCGTCCCTTTCCACCATGTATCTCATATATTATTATGCTTGTTCATTGGGCTATTGGTAATCTGACAATAATAGTTTCTTTGCTAAAAATGTTTAACTGAAGTTAACTCGTTCACCGAGACATTCGTTACTGCAAAAGCAATGTTTTTTATATTTTTTGACCAAATGACCAAGTACCTAACATTTTCATAGTTGGTTATTATTATTTTCGGTGTTGGTAGTGTAAGAAACATCCTATTTTTAGTATGTATAAATATGGCCTTAAATTGATATTATATGTATTCTTTTAGCCTAAACTCTCTGGTTCTTGTCTGTGGTCATGATAATTTTTTAAAAAGTACGGTTTTGGAGGGAGTTAGAAAAAGGGCTTTGGTAGTAATTATACTCAAGTTAATTTATGTTAATTGTTATAAAACAAGAAAAAATACACTTCTTATTTTGATTTCTATAGTAGGCTTGTTTATTGTTAAAGTTTCGCGATTCCCATGCTTTAAGGATTTTTTAAATCATATTTGTTGTTCTATTTAGAAGTTCTTCTGAGCTCTCTGGTCGTTTTGTGATTCGGTCTAACGTAATTTCCTTTATTCGAGCTCTCTCAGAAAAGTGGCTGTAGCCATAATGTTGCATTACACTAGGGTTTCTAATATTATTTACTAGAAAGAAAAATAATGTGAAATTATTATAAAATAGTGTTTCAAATCTTGCCTACTTCTAAAAAGTCAGAATTATCGTCGATTTTGACTATAGCAAATATGTCCTGCGGAAAATACATGCAGTTTTGTGACATTGTTCTACTTAATTGGCCATAATTTCTAAAGAAAGATGCCAAAACATACAAAACTTCCCAAATTAACTAATGTATACAAATTGATTTAGCATTAAGATACAATTTCAATTTAATTTTGTATTTTTTTTTACTTTGTCAAAATCTGTCCAGATTTCACTCCGCATACGTTCTAATAAATTAATATGGTCTTGTAAAGGTATATTTCAAATTACAGTTGCTATTAGCTATATCGGAGCGGCCATGGTGCTGAAAAGTATCTGAACATGCAGTGGTTGTAAGCACCCTGATTGGCTCAATATATCTGAGTACAGTCGCGTACATAAACTATCGTCCTACACAAAATTATTGACAAACAAGATCCTTTGAAAAAATATTTAATATAAACTTCAGTCGTAGTTTTTTACTTCGGTACTTACTATATTCTATTGCATAGTACCTATACATTCATACATATTTACGAAGTCGACTGTACACCAACGAAACCGTAATCTAAGAGATACTTGTATCAGCTCACGCGGAGATCCCTATTTCTACTGTCATTTTATGGCAAACAACTTTAGCAAGAAACTATATTACTTTGCAAGGTAATAACGCACTGCCACAGATGACTTACTCATTAGGATAGGCGAGCAAACTATAATTACTATAAAATATTACGACCACTATTTCACTGTGGCCGGCACTGTTGCGGATAGCGTTTTTTTCGAGGCTCAAACCTTTAAGACTTAAAACTCAATTATACTTATGAATGTTTATGGTTTATGGTTTGCGGGCTTTGCAGCTATTGAGTCATTAAGATTAATACCTAGTCTTCAAGGTTCGGGTCTACAAACTTAAATAAGCCTTATACACAATAGTGAGGCGACAGTATCTCGAGAGATAAAGTCTGCCTGTCAATGTCTAACTTTATTATTTAAACAGTGACGGCTACACTATCTCGTCCACGAGATATTGCTATATTGCTCAGCTGTTGTGCTAGGTGCAGGTCTTCATCAGCCTATATCAATATCAGCTGGACAACAGCCTCTCCTATTGCGTATACTATGATGATGCTGCTTTGATAATAGGCAGCAGCATGCCTATTATCAAACATCGATAAATAAATGTTTAGTAACGCTTCAATCCCTTAATCGACTCTTATGACAACCAAGGGAAGAGTTGGGGTGGTGACAAGTGTAGGTATTCTTAACGCCCTTTTCACACGGAACTAAGAAAGAAAGAAGGTACTTACCTATGCTTCTAAATAAAATGTTGTGTGTCTATGCAAATGCTTTTTAATATTATAGTATGTAATATGTGCATCTAAATGATGCAAATATTGCATTAATAGCGACTTGCTCCGGCTTTGCATGCAATGCTGCAAAAACCTTGCTCTGGAGTTAACCAATCAAAAATAAAAATAAACTCTATTTAAAAAACCGCATCTAAATCAGTTTGTTAGTAATAAATATACCTAACTAAGCCTATGGATACAGAAAGCGATTTTGTAAACTTTAATTATTTTATACTGTGTAGTGATTGCGATCAATTAATACATTCACACATATGTCGTATATTGCCTGTATCTTTGAATATGTCTAATGACTCATCTATATGAGGTAGTCTATGCGTCTAATGCAAACGTTACATAAAAAGTTGATAGAGCCAGGCAATTACGTTTGAACTTGGGTAAGAAACTTACAGTTTCATGGGAAACTGGAACACCATTTAATTCACTCGTATTGCAGTAGGAAATGAGTTAACTTCGTCTTTTTACAGCCCTTTGACGTTTAAATTGAAAGTTGATTAATTTTTTTGCGATATTGAAAAAATACTTCGCATTTCCTTTATTTATCCGAGAAATGTTCGTACATTATCAGAGAAAGAGTTACAAGTTCATATTTATCGGCCTCTGTATCTTTATGCATTTATTGTCTTACTTAGGTACCCTTTCTTACCTTGTTGTTGTTGTTTTCCTGACCATTTTTTTCCACAACTCGACATCATACGTGCCTATTTTGCGTGGTCCCAACTCTGGCCCGGTACTTGTTGGGGACTCCACATACACCTTTGAATTTCTTCACAGATGTATGCAGGTTTCATCACGATGTTTTCCTTCACCGTAAAGCACTTGTGAATATCAAATAATATTTCGTACATAAGTTTTTGATAAACTTATTGGTACGAGCCGGGGATCGAACTCACGACCGCTGCGTAAATAACTAGCAGCCGTGCGTTTTACCGCTAGGCCACAGGCGCTCTTAACTGTAATGTTTACCTACTTTAAATAAAGGGCAGCTTTATTTGTGCGTCAAGTGTTTTGGCAATGATGATGCTGCTGCCCCTCATCAATATGCAATAAATAAATGGTCAGAGAACTTCTCCCTTAATTGACTCATACGAAACTCACGGGAAGAGTTGGGGTGGTGACAAATGTGTACTAACTGCCGTCACCAAGCAGTCAAACTTACGCTCTATATGTAGATATTTATTGTACCTTGAAGAAATGCCTGAATATACCTACGGGTAGAAACCAATTTTCTAACAAAAGCTAATTTACTCAACATTTTTTCACTAAACAAAATTACGATACATTACGAACATTCCATTAGCCTCACATAGCAAAGAACCCATGGGGTCTAATAGATGGCTCCCGGCTCATGAAATTTAGATGAGCACTGTGGACCGATCACTTGAAGCCGATATTCTGCGGCATGATTCTGTTCACTTACCATGGTAACTCACGAGGTATCTGAAACATCTGTCGCTGACACACCAAAAACGTTTTCGGGTGAATATCAGCTATGCTATTGTCTTATTCACACATTCGAAGCTGCGTTCGTCAACGAGCTCGACGTCGAGACAGCCTTGTCTAAAATCCTAGTTTGATTTGACATTAGGAATCCAGGCTGTGAGCGAGGTTGTGGGCGAGTTCGTCGCTGTTTTTCGTTAGTTAATACGAAATTCGTACATTAAACGTCAAACTCTCGACGCAGTGTAGTTCCAGCTCACGTCGCATTCATCGCCGAGCACTAGTGTCGTTTAAAGTACATTAGTGAATACCATTTTTAGGCTCGACGCTGCCGCAGCGCTGACACAGTGCTGACAGCAAGGCGGTTTCCTTAGTGAATAACACTGCTGACCGTTTCAACCGCCTAATTTTGGTGGCATCAATTTTTGCCAAAGTTTCTATTCGTTACAATGTGCTACTTTGTCATTTGAAGGAGGCACGGTACTTTAAACAAATGACGAAGTATAACATTGAGACGTTTAGAAACTTCGGCAAAAATGATGCTACCAAATTAGGCGGTTGTAACGCTCAGATATTCACCCTTACGTTGGAGTGACAGAGAGATGATGAGTTTACGGTAGGTTTTTTTTGTTGTACCAAAAGCGTCCCTGGGCATTGGGATTGGGATCGCTGGATGTCATGACTGGCGTTGGTAGTACTCCTTTTGGGTCTCCTGAACGCAAATAAGATTATTTTATGCAACGCGAAAATTATGATTGCATGCTATGCACTCTTAGCGGAAAGTAATTAAAGAGTCGTGAAATCTCAATGGAAGCTAATAGAATTATAACTAACGTGAGACTCAAACATATTTAAAACTTTATCAAACGGGCTACTCACGTAATTTAAGTTGACAATGAGGGTAGTTTTCCTCATTCGCGGCCCCCTCCAGCGCTGCCCTCGGCCAGCACCCGCTCTAGCAGAGCGCAAGCCCGCAGTACACGTCGGGCTTTGGTCGCGGATACTCCATGATGAGGATCCTCTAAATGGATCGAAACATGTCGAGCAATTATCGACTTAAATTACGTGAGTAACCCGTTTGATAAAGTTTTAAATATGGAGGCTAATAGTTTCCTATCTTTGCCTTTCGGCTCAGAGTGCTATTCTACAAAATTTTTACTTTTTCCATGGTAAGGGTATTGCTGTTCTCACAGGTCACACGAGTACGCTGTACTTACCATGAGCTGCCGCCGTATTATTAACGTGGACTTACTTTATATCCACACACCTACTCGCATTGGTGTAATAAAAAGTAAGTCCGTGTCATGGTACGGCTATACTAGCCGTACTTTGAGTTGTTAAGCAACGGTTACATTAGGTTTAGGCCGTGTGGTGACGGCAATAAGAATACATTTGTCACCACCCCAACTCCTGCGGGAGTCGTAGGAGTCGACTAAGGGATTGAAGTGTTACTGACCATTATTTGATAAAAAATTGATGATGGGCAGCAGCGTCATCATAGTGAACACATTACTGCGATCGTCAATCCGCTTGCCCAGCGTGGCGATTATGGGCATTTACCTCCTAATGCGTTTATATGCATATTTAATAAGAGAGGTTTACGTCCAGCAGTGGACTATCATAGGCTGGTGATGATGATGATGACGTTAGGTTTTACTCGACGCCTACGTAAAGCAGTCCATCGCGCTCGCTACAATAAATCAGTGCGAGCGCGATATAGTAATTTACGTCTCGAGTAAAACATAACGTATCCTTTACTTTCCTACTCATAGTACGGCTACCGGACAGTCGATTTCTCCAATAAACTATTCTGACACTAGTAATGTGAATCTAACTAGATTGTTTATATTACTACATTTACATTACATATACACAGGGTGAAACATGATGTCCGAGGTGGGGATCGAACCCACGTACTCAGCTTTCGCGGCTGATGCCTGTACCCCTAGGCCACTCGGTCTTAATTTACCTCTTCAAATTGAAGTAATTAATAACGGCAATTTTGACATTTCGTGTAAAATTAAATGATATTTATTACATTCAATGTTTTAAATATCTTAAATAGCCGTGATAATTTCTGAAAAACACCTTAAAATTTTTAAAAAGCCACAAAAAATACATAAAAATAAATTTGTAAATAACTTGTGTGGCATTCAATAAAATTGTTAGTTGTTTATAGAGTTAGAAAAACGTATTACTGTTCACGACTAATGTTTCACCCTGTATTATACTTACACTGGGCTATCTAAAACTAAGCTGAATTGATATCAAATAGAAGGTGGTGGGTTCGAGCCCTGTTGCTCCTTGTTGCAATATAATTATGTTTAAATACGCAGCTTTACTGTCGGTTCTCTGTAAAAAGCATTTCCTAAAAAAAAGGACACGTAAAATTTCGGTGTTAGGCTAAACTGTCCACATTCTATATTAATCACCAAATTTAAAATTTAAAAAACCGACTTCAACCGATTTCTCCAAGATCCTCGATTTGTTTCCATCATTGGTTTCCTCGAAACCTACTTTCTGAGTGCAAATTCTTGTAAATGAATGAAAATTACCAAAAGCGCCATAAATGTACCTATAACATTTGAAGAGATCCCTCGATTTCTCCAAGATCCTAACACCAGACCACAACTTGGTGCCAACGGGACCATCTCGGGGTACACGTACGATCACAAAAATAAATGTTAAAATCGGTGCACGATTCTCGGAGATACCAGGTAATATACCTACATACAACAAAAAAAAACAGTCGAATTGAGAACCTCCTCCAATTTTGAAGTCGGTTAAAAATTTTAAATAATTCCAACTGGCCTGCAAGAAAGAAATAAACACTCACAACATTTTCATGTGTTGTCATTTGAGCAAGGAAATTAAAATGATCGAATATTAAATCAAGAAAAATCATCAACATAAGATAATATCTAAATTAAAACTATTGCTAATTTCTAACACCGCTATCGCAAGTAATCAGCGCTTCTACCGCGAATTTCTAAATTCGCAAATTTCGAGTAGGTATTTATCTTTGTTACTCTATTGACGCCTTCGTTGGAGTGACAGAGACAAATTCTTGAAAACGAATTTCGAAGCTTGCGGTAGTACCCGATCAGACCGCAACGAGGCTTTTGATTATATTGCATCTCACGCTTCCGAAAATCCACCCGCAAATTAAACAACCACGCCGGTCCAAATTCATCGAAGTATAATCGGTTAAAATCGGTTAAACCCGGTCGAGATCACGTGCGGTTTCCTGGAACGATGTTGGTACTGATTCCGACCGAATGCGGTTGGCGATGTATTTGGAAAATTAATTAAATTTAAAGTATGCCGGTAATAGGTACTGGAGTGATTTTCGACATACAATATTTTTTATTAAGGCGATGCATGCGTATTTGTTTAACCTGAAATAGATGTCATGTACTAAAG